>ONZH01015613.1:0-29931 GCA_900303285.1 Rhinella marina | reverse complement strand
CCTCTTAAAAATTATGTGAGGACCCAAGAGGTGAGACCTCATTAATAAAAAATTATGTTTGTAGGCCAAGAGGTGAGACCTCTTAAAAATTGTTTGTAGGCCAAGAGGTGAGCCATGAGAAAAATTGTTTGTAGGCCAAGAGGTCGAGACCTCTAAAAATTTTATGTGGAGGCCAAAGAGGTGAGACCTCTTAAAAATTGTTTGTAGGCCCAAGAGGTGAGAGGCCCGCCCAAGAGGTGAGACCTCTTAAAAATTTTGTGGAGGCCCAAGAGGTGAGACCTCTTAAAAATTGTTTGTAGGCCCAAGAGGTGAGACCTCTTAAAAATTGTATTAAGGCCCAAGAGGTGAGCCATAATAAAAATTGTTTGTAGGCCCAAGAGGTGAGACCTCTTAAAAATTGTTGTAGGCCCAAGAGGTGAGACCTCTTAAAAATTGTATTAAGGCCCAAGAGGTGAGCCATAATAAAAATTGTTTGTAGGCCCAAGAGGTGAGACCTCTTAAAAATTGTTTGTAGGCCCAAGAGGTGAGACCTCTTAAAAATTGTTTGTAGGCCCAAGAGGTGAGACCATTAAAAATTGTTTGAGGCCCAAGAGGTGAGACCTCTTAAAAATTGTTTGTAGGCCCAAGAGGTGAGACCTCTTAAAAATTTATTAAGGCCCAAGAGGTGACCATAAAAAAAATTGTTTGTAGGCCCAAGAGGTGAGACCTCTTAAAAATTGTTTGTAGGCCCAAGAGGTGAGACCTCTTAAAAATTGTTTGTAGGCCAAGAGTGAGACCTTTTAAAAATTGTTTGTAGGCCCAAGAGGTGAGCCATAAAAAATTGTTTGTAGGCCCAAGAGGTGAGACCTCTTAAAAATTTTGTAGGCCCAGAGTAGCCAAAAAAATTGTTTGTGGCCCAGAGTGAGACCTCTTAAAAAATTGTTTGTGGCCAAGAGGTTGTAGGCCCAAGAGGTGAGCCCTGGAAAATGTTTGTAGGCCAAGAGGTGAGACCTCTTAAAAATTATGAGGCTAAAGAGGTGAGCACCTCTTTTAAAAATTGTTTGTAGGCCCAAAAAATTGTTTGTAGGCCCAAGAGGTGAGGCCATAAATATAATTATTTTTTTTATTTTACGGAGCAATTCTAAGGCGGTTAAGGAGGGAGGAGGTGGAGGAGGAAATGGCACTTCATACAGATGGCACTTCACTTTTGGCTGCTTTCCACTGTTGGAGAAGCAAAGTCCGGGTCAATCCACTTGCTGTTCATTTTGATTAGCGTCAGCCTGTCGGCACTGTCGGTTGACAGGCGGCTGCGCTTATCGGTTATAATGCCCCCGGCTGCGCTGAACACCCTTTCTGATAGCACGCTGGCGGCAGGGCAGGCAAGCACCTCCAAGGCGTACAGGGACAGTTCCAGCCACGTGTCCAACTTGGAGACCCAGTAAGTGTAGGACGCCGAGGGATCGGGGAGGACAGGGGTACGGTCTGCCAGGTACTCCCGCAACATCCGCCGATACTTGTCCCTCCTGCTGATAGCGGGCCCCGCAGTGATGGAAGTTGCACGAGGGGGTGCCATGAACGTGTCCCACACCTTGGAGAGTGTTCCCCTGGTGGCTGTGGGCCTGATCGATGTTGTGGGACTCTGGGAGACCCTCTCCTCTCTGCCGCCAGCGATGGTGGGTGGGAAAATCTCCATCATGTTCTGCACGAGTTCCCTCTGGTATTCCAGCAATCGATTCGTCCTCTCCTCTACCGGAATAAAAGAGGAGACGTTATCTTTATACCGGGGGTCCAGGAGTGCGAAGACCCAGTACAGTTTGTTCTCCACTATCCGGACAACACGTGTGTCCCGGGAAAAGCAGCCCAGCATGAAGTCAGCCATGTGTGCCAGACTCTGAATAGGCATGACGTCACTGCCCCCACCAGAAGGATCACTTGCCATTTCCTCCTCTTCCTCTTCCGCCTCCTCTCCGCCCCATCCGCGCTGAACCAATGGGACGCACACAGCCTGACTGCTACCCTCGCCGCCAGCATCCGCCTCCTCTTCCACAGCCACCTCCACGTCGTCCTCCTCCTCCTCATCCTCCTCCTCCTCCTGCAACTGCCACCGAGAAGCAGACAAAAGTGTGGTCTGACTGTGTAGCTCCGTTGCGTCTCCTCCTACCCCCGTCTCCTCTGCGTGCAATGCGTTCTCCCTTATTGCGATGAGCGATTCTTTAAGGACGCATAGGAGCGGGATGGTTACGCTCACTATAGCGTCCTCGCTGCTGACCTTCTTGGTGGACTCCTCAAAGATACGCAGTACATCGCATATGTCTGCCATCCATGGCCACTCGTGGTTGGCAAACTGAGGGAGCTGAGTTGGAGGCACGCGTGGATTCATAATCTGGTACTCCATCAATGCTCTCTGCTGCTCACACACCCTGGCCAACATGGAATAGGTGGAATTCCAGCGAGTCGGCAGGTCGCACAACAGCCGATGTTCAGGCAAATGGAGGCGTTGCTGGAGTTTTTTTAAGCTAGCAGCAGCTACAGTTGACTTCCGAAAGTGAGCGCACAAGCGCCGCACTTTCACCAGTAGCTCTGCCAGGTTGGGGTAAGTCTTTAGAAATTTTTGGACTACCAGATTAAAAACGTGGGCCAGGCATGGTACGTGATTGAGTTCGGCAAGCTCCAGAGCCGCCACCAGGTTACGGCCGTTATCGCACACGACCATGCCTGGTCCTAGCTGCAGCGGCGACAGCCACATCTCCGTCTGCTGCAATATGGCGTCCCTCACCTCTGGGGCGCTGTGCTTCCTGTCGCCCAAGCTGATGAGCTTAAGCACCGCCTGCTGACGTCTCCCCGCGCCAGTGCTGCAACGCTTCCAGCTAGCGGCTGAGGGCGATGTTAAGGCAGAGGAGGAGGAGGAGGAAGAGGAGGGGGGTTTATCAGAACCCGTGCTGGCAATCTTGGGCGGGGGTGGTAGGTAGGCCGTCTCTGTTTGCGACCCCGTCCCCGCTTCCACAACATTCACCCAGTGTGCCGTCAAAGAGATGTATCGTCCCTGGCCGCAAGCGCTTGTCCACGAGTCGGTGGTCAAGTGGACCTTTGCGCTGACTGCGTACCTCAGGGCCCGCCTGATGTTACGCGACACGTGCTGGTGCAGGGCGGGGACGGCACTCCGGGAAAAGTAGTGGCGGCTGGGGACGGAATAGCGAGGTGCGGCAGCCGCCATCAGGTCGCGGAAGGCCTGCGTCTCCACAAGCCTAAACGGCAACATCTCCAGGGCCAGCAGTTTGGAGATGTGGCAGTTTAAGGCTTGGGCTTGGGGGTGACTCGAGGCGTACTTCCGCCTGCGGTCGAACGCCTGCGAGATGGACAGTTGATGGGACGAGGAGTGTGAAGGTGCAGGCGAAGATGCGGGGGAAGGGGAGGCTGAAGGAGAAGGCCCCAAAGTAGCCGAGGCAGAGGCAGATGTGGAGGTGTCCTGGCTGGAGGTCTGGACCGCAGTGGCAGCACACAACAAAGGGGAAGAGGCAGTGGCAGCAAGACCGGGCGCAGGTTGTATTGCGTTTGCTCTCTCCCACTCAGCCCAGTGCTTGACTTCCAAGTGACGCCGCATGCCTGAGGTGGTCATATTGCTCTTCTCAGAGCCCCTACTCAGTTTTGAGTGGCAGAGTGTGCAAACCGCGCTCAGTTTGTCATCCGCACAAACATTAAAAAATCTCCACACCACAGAAGTACGAGGCCTCGATGGGGGAGCTTCGCGCGACTGCCTGCTGCCGGGAACAGCTTCGGCCCTGCTGGCTGTGGCCTCACTTCTCTGTCTGGACTGTCCTCTGCCTGTGGACATCCCTCTGCCTGTGGACATCCCTCTGCCTCTGGACATCCCTCTGCCTCTTGCTGCCTTTTTCGGTGCTGCGCAGACCACCACCTCTCCACTGCTTTCCCCGCTGGACATCACCCCTGGCCAAGTGGGGTCGGTCATTTCGTCATCCACCACCTCCTCTTCCACTTCCTCACTCTGCTCCTCCTCCTGCCCACTGGACATTCCAACAGCCTCCCTTGATGGCAACTGCGTCTCATCATCATCATCGCTCATGATAACAGATGCTGGTTCAGGGTCCACATCAGCAGGAGATGGCGAATACTCAAGTGTTTGGGCATCACTACAAACAAATTCCTCTGCTAGCTCCTGGGATTCTTCCGGCACATCTGAAAAAGGACCCGAAAAGAGCTCCTGGGAGGGGTCAATGGTGGGATGACTCTGTTGGCCAGGTGTGGAGGAAGGAGGGTCAGAGTGAGACTGTGTGGATGACTGGCTGGTGGACAACTGTGTGGAAGCGCTATCGGCTATCCATTGCACCACCTGTTCAACCTGCTCAGGCCTCAACAGCGGTGTAACCCGCCCCCTGCTTAACTGTCCCATAAAGGCAGGGATTCTGGATGAGTGGGATCCTGGCTGCCCCTCACCAGCACGCATTGTATCCCCACTGGCTTCAACAAGGCCCCCAACAGCATTTCCGCGCCCCCGTCCTCGTCCACGTCCGATTCCGCTAGCCCTACGCATTTTTTTTTTTGGTTACAATATTTTGCCTTCACAGCCGTATACTACCAGTTCAGACGGTGTGTATTAACACCACGTATATAAAATACTTTTGCAAGCACGCAGAACGCTCAGTACAGTAGACAAAGAAAAGGCCTTTTTTTTTATATTTCTAGGTACACAGCCGTGTACTAACAGGTCAGACGGTGTGTATTAACACCACGTATATAAAATACTTTTGCAAGCACGCAGAACGCTCAGTACAGTAGACAAAGAAAAGGCCTTTTTTTTTATATTTCTAGGTACACAGCCGTGTACTAACAGGTCAGACGGTGGGTATTAACACCACGTATATAAAATACTTTTGCAAGCACGCAGAACGCTCAGTACAGTAGACAAAGAAAAGGCCTTTTTTTTATATTTCTAGGTACACAGCCGTGTACTAACAGGTCAGACGGTGTGTATTAACACCACGTATATAAAATACTTTTGCAAGCACGCAGAACGCTCAGTACAGTAGACAAAGAAAAGGCCTTTTTTTTTATATTTCTAGGTACACAGCCGTGTACTAACAGGTCAGACGGTGTGTATTAACACCACGTATATAAAATACTTTTGCAAGCACGCAGAACGCACAGTACAGTAGACAAAGAAAAGGCCTTTTTTTTATATTTCTAGGTACACAGCCGTGTACTAACAGGTCAGACGGTGTGTATTAACACCACGTATATAAAATACTTTTGCAAGCACGCAGAACGCTCAGTACAGTAGACAAAGAAAAGGCCTTTTTTTTTATATTTCTAGGTACACAGCCGTGTACTAACAGGTCAGACGGTGTGTATTAACACCACGTATATAAAATACTTTTGCAAGCACGCAGAACGCTCAGTACAGTAGACAAAGAAAAGGCCTTTTTTTTATATTTCTAGGTACACAGCCGTGTACTAACAGGTCAGACGGTGGGTATTAACACCACGTATATAAAATACTTTTGCAAGCACGCAGAACGCTCAGTACAGTAGACAAAGAAAAGGCCTTTTTTTTAATATTTCTAGGTACACAGCCGTGTACTAACAGGTCAGACGGTGTGTATTAACACCACGTATATAAAATACTTTTGCAAGCACGCAGAACGCACAGTACAGTAGACAAAGAAAAGGCCTTTTTTTTATATTTCTAGGTACACAGCCGTGTACTAACAGGTCAGACGGTGTGTATTAACACCACGTATATAAAATACTTTTGCAAGCACGCAGAACGCTCAGTACAGTAGACAAAGAAAAGGCCTTTTTTTTTATATTTCTAGGTACACAGCCGTGTACTAACAGGTCAGACGGTGTGTATTAACACCACGTATATAAAATACTTTTGCAAGCACGCAGAACGCACAGTACAGTAGACAAAGAAAAGGCCTTTTTTTTTATATTTCTAGGTACACAGCCGTGTACTAACAGGTCAGACGGTGTGTATTAACACCACGTATATAAAATACTTTTGCAAGCACGCAGAACGCACAGTACAGTAGACAAAGAAAAGGCCTTTTTTTTTATATTTCTAGGTACACAGCCGTGTACTAACAGGTCAGACGGTGTGTATTAACACCACGTATATAAAATACTTTTGCAAGCACGCAGAACGCTCAGTACAGTAGACAAAGAAAAGGCCTTTTTTTTTATATTTCTAGGTACACAGCCGTGTACTAACAGGTCAGACGGTGTGTATTAACACCACGTATATAAAATACTTTTGCAAGCACGCAGAACGCACAGTACAGTAGACAAAGAAAAGGCCTTTTTTTTTATATTTCTAGGTACACAGCCGTGTACTAACAGGTCAGACGGTGTGTATTAACACCACGTATATAAAATACTTTTGCAAGCACGCAGAACGCTCAGTACAGTAGACAAAGAAAAGGCCTTTTTTTTATATTTCTAGGTACACAGCCGTGTACTAACAGGTCAGACGGTGTGTATTAACACCACGTATATAAAATACTTTTGCAAGCACGCAGAACGCTCAGTACAGTAGACAAAGAAAAGGCCTTTTTTTTATATTTCTAGGTACACAGCCGTGTACTAACAGGTCAGACGGTGTGTATTAACACCACGTATATAAAATACTTTTGCAAGCACGCAGAACGCTCAGTACAGTAGACAAAGAAAAGGCCTTTTTTTTATATTTCTAGGTACACAGCCGTGTACTAACAGGTCAGACGGTGTGTATTAACACCACGTATATAAAATACTTTTGCAAGCACGCAGAACGCTCAGTACAGTAGACAAAGAAAAGGCCTTTTTTTTATATTTCTAGGTACACAGCCGTGTACTAACAGGTCAGACGGTGTGTATTAACACCACGTATATAAAATACTTTTGCAAGCACGCAGAACGCACAGTATAGTAGACAAAGAAAAGGCCTTTTTTTTATATTTCTAGGTACACAGCCGTGTACTAACAGGTCAGACGGTGTGTATTAACACCACGTATATAAAATACTTTTGCAAGCACGCAGAACGCTCAGTACAGTAGACAAAGAAAAGGCCTTTTTTTTATATTTCTAGGTACACAGCCGTGTACTAACAGGTCAGACGGTGTGTATTAACACCACGTATATAAAATACTTTTGCAAGCACGCAGAACGCTCAGTACAGTAGACAAAGAAAAGGCCTTTTTTTTTATATTTCTAGGTACACAGCCGTGTACTAACAGGTCAGACGGTGGGTATTAACACCACGTATATAAAATACTTTTGCAAGCACGCAGAACGCACAGTACAGTAGACAAAGAAAAGGCCTTTTTTTTTATATTTCTAGGTACACAGCCGTGTACTAACAGGTCAGACGGTGTGTATTAACACCACGTATATAAAATACTTTTGCAAGCACGCAGAACGCACAGTACAGTAGACAAAGAAAAGGCCTTTTTTTTTATATTTCTAGGTACACAGCCGTGTACTAACAGGTCAGACGGTGTGTATTAACACCACGTATATAAAATACTTTTGCAAGCACGCAGAACGCACAGTACAGTAGACAAAGAAAAGGCCTTTTTTTTTATATTTCTAGGTACACAGCCGTGTACTAACAGGTCAGACGGTGTGTATTAACACCACGTATATAAAATACTTTTGCAAGCACGCAGAACGCTCAGTACAGTAGACAAAGAAAAGGCCTTTTTTTTTATATTTCTAGGTACACAGCCGTGTACTAACAGGTCAGACGGTGTGTATTAACACCACGTATATAAAATACTTTTGCAAGCACGCAGAACGCTCAGTACAGTAGACAAAGAAAAGGCCTTTTTTTTATATTTCTAGGTACACAGCCGTGTACTAACAGGTCAGACGGTGGGTATTAACACCACGTATATAAAATACTTTTGCAAGCACGCAGAACGCACAGTACAGTAGACAAAGAAAAGGCCTTTTTTTTTATATTTCTAGGTACACAGCCGTGTACTAACAGGTCAGACGGTGTGTATTAACACCACGTATATAAAATACTTTTGCAAGCACGCAGAACGCTCAGTACAGTAGACAAAGAAAAGGCCTTTTTTTTTATATTTCTAGGTACACAGCCGTGTACTAACAGGTCAGACGGTGTGTATTAACACCACGTATATAAAATACTTTTGCAAGCACGCAGAACGCTCAGTACAGTAGACAAAGAAAAGGCCTTTTTTTTTATATTTCTAGGTACACAGCCGTGTACTAACAGGTCAGACGGTGTGTATTAACACCACGTATATAAAATACTTTTGCAAGCACGCAGAACGCTCAGTACAGTAGACAAAGAAAAGGCCTTTTTTTTATATTTCTAGGTACACAGCCGTGTACTAACAGGTCAGACGGTGTGTATTAACACCACGTATATAAAATACTTTTGCAAGCACGCAGAACGCTCAGTACAGTAGACAAAGAAAAGGCCTTTTTTTTTATATTTCTAGGTACACAGCCGTGTACTAACAGGTCAGACGGTGTGTATTAACACCACGTATATAAAATACTTTTGCAAGCACGCAGAACGCACAGTACAGTAGACAAAGAAAAGGCCTTTTTTTTTATATTTCTAGGTACACAGCCGTGTACTAACAGGTCAGACGGTGTGTATTAACACCACGTATATAAAATACTTTTGCAAGCACGCAGAACGCTCAGTACAGTAGACAAAGAAAAGGCCTTTTTTTTATATTTCTAGGTACACAGCCGTGTACTAACAGGTCAGACGGTGTGTATTAACACCACGTATATAAAATACTTTTGCAAGCACGCAGAACGCACAGTACAGTAGACAAAGAAAAGGCCTTTTTTTTTATATTTCTAGGTACACAGCCGTGTACTAACAGGTCAGACGGTGTGTATTAACACCACGTATATAAAATACTTTTGCAAGCACGCAGAACGCACAGTACAGTAGACAAAGAAAAGGCCTTTTTTTTTATATTTCTAGGTACACAGCCGTGTACTAACAGGTCAGACGGTGTGTATTAACACCACGTATATAAAATACTTTTGCAAGCACGCAGAACGCACAGTACAGTAGACAAAGAAAAGGCCTTTTTTTTATATTTCTAGGTACACAGCCGTGTACTAACAGGTCAGACGGTGTGTATTAACACCACGTATATAAAATACTTTTGCAAGCACGCAGAACGCTCAGTACAGTAGACAAAGAAAAGGCCTTTTTTTTATATTTCTAGGTACACAGCCGTGTACTAACAGGTCAGACGGTGTGTATTAACACCACGTATATAAAATACTTTTGCAAGCACGCAGAACGCTCAGTACAGTAGACAAAGAAAAGGCCTTTTTTTTTATATTTCTAGGTACACAGCCGTGTACTAACAGGTCAGACGGTGTGTATTAACACCACGTATATAAAATACTTTTGCAAGCACGCAGAACGCACAGTATAGTAGACAAAGAAAAGGCCTTTTTTTTTATATTTCTAGGTACACAGCCGTGTACTAACAGGTCAGACGGTGTGTATTAACACCACGTATATAAAATACTTTTGCAAGCACGCAGAACGCTCAGTACAGTAGACAAAGAAAAGGCCTTTTTTTTTATATTTCTAGGTACACAGCCGTGTACTAACAGGTCAGACGGTGTGTATTAACACCACGTATATAAAATACTTTTGCAAGCACGCAGAACGCACAGTACAGTAGACAAAGAAAAGGCCTTTTTTTTATATTTCTAGGTACACAGCCGTGTACTAACAGGTCAGACGGTGTGTATTAACACCACGTATATAAAATACTTTTGCAAGCACGCAGAACGCACAGTACAGTAGACAAAGAAAAGGCCTTTTTTTTATATTTCTAGGTACACAGCCGTGTACTAACAGGTCAGACGGTGTGTATTAACACCACGTATATAAAATACTTTTGCAAGCACGCAGAACGCTCAGTACAGTAGACAAAGAAAAGGCCTTTTTTTTTATATTTCTAGGTACACAGCCGTGTACTAACAGGTCAGACGGTGTGTATTAACACCACGTATATAAAATACTTTTGCAAGCACGCAGAACGCTCAGTACAGTAGACAAAGAAAAGGCCTTTTTTTTTATATTTCTAGGTACACAGCCGTGTACTAACAGGTCAGACGGTGTGTATTAACACCACGTATATAAAATACTTTTGCAAGCACGCAGAACGCTCAGTACAGTAGACAAAGAAAAGGCCTTTTTTTTATATTTCTAGGTACACAGCCGTGTACTAACAGGTCAGACGGTGTGTATTAACACCACGTATATAAAATACTTTTGCAAGCACGCAGAACGCTCAGTACAGTAGACAAAGAAAAGGCCTTTTTTTTTATATTTCTAGGTACACAGCCGTGTACTAACAGGTCAGACGGTGTGTATTAACACCACGTATATAAAATACTTTTGCAAGCACGCAGAACGCTCAGTACAGTAGACAAAGAAAAGGCCTTTTTTTTTATATTTCTAGGTACACAGCCGTGTACTAACAGGTCAGACGGTGTGTATTAACACCACGTATATAAAATACTTTTGCAAGCACGCAGAACGCACAGTACAGTAGACAAAGAAAAGGCCTTTTTTTTATATTTCTAGGTACACAGCCGTGTACTAACAGGTCAGACGGTGTGTATTAACACCACGTATATAAAATACTTTTGCAAGCACGCAGAACGCACAGTACAGTAGACAAAGAAAAGGCCTTTTTTTTTATATTTCTAGGTACACAGCCGTGTACTAACAGGTCAGACGGTGTGTATTAACACCACGTATATAAAATACTTTTGCAAGCACGCAGAACGCTCAGTACAGTAGACAAAGAAAAGGCCTTTTTTTTTATATTTCTAGGTACACAGCCGTGTACTAACAGGTCAGACGGTGTGTATTAACACCACGTATATAAAATACTTTTGCAAGCACGCAGAACGCTCAGTACAGTAGACAAAGAAAAGGCCTTTTTTTTATATTTCTAGGTACACAGCCGTGTACTAACAGGTCAGACGGTGTGTATTAACACCACGTATATAAAATACTTTTGCAAGCACGCAGAACGCACAGTACAGTAGACAAAGAAAAGGCCTTTTTTTTATATTTCTAGGTACACAGCCGTGTACTAACAGGTCAGACGGTGGGTATTAACACCACGTATATAAAATACTTTTGCAAGCACGCAGAACGCACAGTACAGTAGACAAAGAAAAGGCCTTTTTTTTTATATTTCTAGGTACACAGCCGTGTACTAACAGGTCAGACGGTGTGTATTAACACCACGTATATAAAATACTTTTGCAAGCACGCAGAACGCTCAGTATAGTAGACAAAGAAAAGGCCTTTTTTTTATATTTCTAGGTACACAGCCGTGTACTAACAGGTCAGACGGTGTGTATTAACACCACGTATATAAAATACTTTTGCAAGCACGCAGAACGCTCAGTACAGTAGACAAAGAAAAGGCCTTTTTTTTTATATTTCTAGGTACACAGCCGTGTACTAACAGGTCAGACGGTGTGTATTAACACCACGTATATAAAATACTTTTGCAAGCACGCAGAACGCACAGTACAGTAGACAAAGAAAAGGCCTTTTTTTTATATTTCTAGGTACACAGCCGTGTACTAACAGGTCAGACGGTGTGTATTAACACCACGTATATAAAATACTTTTGCAAGCACGCAGAACGCACAGTACAGTAGACAAAGAAAAGGCCTTTTTTTTTATATTTCTAGGTACACAGCCGTGTACTAACAGGTCAGACGGTGTGTATTAACACCACGTATATAAAATACTTTTGCAAGCACGCAGAACGCTCAGTACAGTAGACAAAGAAAAGGCCTTTTTTTTTATATTTCTAGGTACACAGCCGTGTACTAACAGGTCAGACGGTGTGTATTAACACCACGTATATAAAATACTTTTGCAAGCACGCAGAACGCTCAGTACAGTAGACAAAGAAAAGGCCTTTTTTTTTATATTTCTAGGTACACAGCCGTGTACTAACAGGTCAGACGGTGTGTATTAACACCACGTATATAAAATACTTTTGCAAGCACGCAGAACGCACAGTACAGTAGACAAAGAAAAGGCCTTTTTTTTTATATTTCTAGGTACACAGCCGTGTACTAACAGGTCAGACGGTGTGTATTAACACCACGTATATAAAATACTTTTGCAAGCACGCAGAACGCACAGTACAGTAGACAAAGAAAAGGCCTTTTTTTTATATTTCTAGGTACACAGCCGTGTACTAACAGGTCAGACGGTGTGTATTAACACCACGTATATAAAATACTTTTGCAAGCACGCAGAACGCTCAGTACAGTAGACAAAGAAAAGGCCTTTTTTTTTATATTTCTAGGTACACAGCCGTGTACTAACAGGTCAGACGGTGTGTATTAACACCACGTATATAAAATACTTTTGCAAGCACGCAGAACGCACAGTACAGTAGACAAAGAAAAGGCCTTTTTTTTATATTTCTAGGTACACAGCCGTGTACTAACAGGTCAGACGGTGTGTATTAACACCACGTATATAAAATACTTTTGCAAGCACGCAGAACGCACAGTACAGTAGACAAAGAAAAGGCCTTTTTTTTATATTTCTAGGTACACAGCCGTGTACTAACAGGTCAGACGGTGTGTATTAACACCACGTATATAAAATACTTTTGCAAGCACGCAGAACGCTCAGTACAGTAGACAAAGAAAAGGCCTTTTTTTTTATATTTCTAGGTACACAGCCGTGTACTAACAGGTCAGACGGTGGGTATTAACACCACGTATATAAAATACTTTTGCAAGCACGCAGAACGCACAGTACAGTAGACAAAGAAAAGGCCTTTTTTTTTATATTTCTAGGTACACAGCCGTGTACTAACAGGTCAGACGGTGTGTATTAACACCACGTATATAAAATACTTTTGCAAGCACGCAGAACGCTCAGTACAGTAGACAAAGAAAAGGCCTTTTTTTTTATATTTCTAGGTACACAGCCGTGTACTAACAGGTCAGACGGTGGGTATTAACACCACGTATATAAAATACTTTTGCAAGCACGCAGAACGCACAGTACAGTAGACAAAGAAAAGGCCTTTTTTTTATATTTCTAGGTACACAGCCGTGTACTAACAGGTCAGACGGTGTGTATTAACACCACGTATATAAAATACTTTTGCAAGCACGCAGAACGCACAGTACAGTAGACAAAGAAAAGGCCTTTTTTTTATATTTCTAGGTACACAGCCGTGTACTAACAGGTCAGACGGTGTGTATTAACACCACGTATATAAAATACTTTTGCAAGCACGCAGAACGCTCAGTACAGTAGACAAAGAAAAGGCCTTTTTTTTTATATTTCTAGGTACACAGCCGTGTACTAACAGGTCAGACGGTGGGTATTAACACCACGTATATAAAATACTTTTGCAAGCACGCAGAACGCACAGTACAGTAGACAAAGAAAAGGCCTTTTTTTTTATATTTCTAGGTACACAGCCGTGTACTAACAGGTCAGACGGTGTGTATTAACACCACGTATATAAAATACTTTTGCAAGCACGCAGAACGCTCAGTACAGTAGACAAAGAAAAGGCCTTTTTTTTTATATTTCTAGGTACACAGCCGTGTACTAACAGGTCAGACGGTGTGTATTAACACCACGTATATAAAATACTTTTGCAAGCACGCAGAACGCTCAGTACAGTAGACAAAGAAAAGGCCTTTTTTTTTATATTTCTAGGTACACAGCCGTGTACTAACAGGTCAGACGGTGTGTATTAACACCACGTATATAAAATACTTTTGCAAGCACGCAGAACGCTCAGTACAGTAGACAAAGAAAAGGCCTTTTTTTTATATTTCTAGGTACACAGCCGTGTACTAACAGGTCAGACGGTGTGTATTAACACCACGTATATAAAATACTTTTGCAAGCACGCAGAACGCTCAGTACAGTAGACAAAGAAAAGGCCTTTTTTTTTATATTTCTAGGTACACAGCCGTGTACTAACAGGTCAGACGGTGGGTATTAACACCACGTATATAAAATACTTTTGCAAGCACGCAGAACGCTCAGTACAGTAGACAAAGAAAAGGCCTTTTTTTTTATATTTCTAGGTACACAGCCGTGTACTAACAGGTCAGACGGTGTGTATTAACACCACGTATATAAAATACTTTTGCAAGCACGCAGAACGCACAGTACAGTAGACAAAGAAAAGGCCTTTTTTTTTATATTTCTAGGTACACAGCCGTGTACTAACAGGTCAGACGGTGTGTATTAACACCACGTATATAAAATACTTTTGCAAGCACGCAGAACGCTCAGTACAGTAGACAAAGAAAAGGCCTTTTTTTTTATATTTCTAGGTACACAGCCGTGTACTAACAGGTCAGACGGTGTGTATTAACACCACGTATATAAAATACTTTTGCAAGCACGCAGAACGCACAGTACAGTAGACAAAGAAAAGGCCTTTTTTTTTATATTTCTAGGTACACAGCCGTGTACTAACAGGTCAGACGGTGTGTATTAACACCACGTATATAAAATACTTTTGCAAGCACGCAGAACGCTCAGTACAGTAGACAAAGAAAAGGCCTTTTTTTTTATATTTCTAGGTACACAGCCGTGTACTAACAGGTCAGACGGTGTGTATTAACACCACGTATATAAAATACTTTTGCAAGCACGCAGAACGCTCAGTACAGTAGACAAAGAAAAGGCCTTTTTTTTATATTTCTAGGTACACAGCCGTGTACTAACAGGTCAGACGGTGTGTATTAACACCACGTATATAAAATACTTTTGCAAGCACGCAGAACGCACAGTACAGTAGACAAAGAAAAGGCCTTTTTTTTTATATTTCTAGGTACACAGCCGTGTACTAACAGGTCAGACGGTGTGTATTAACACCACGTATATAAAATACTTTTGCAAGCACGCAGAACGCACAGTACAGTAGACAAAGAAAAGGCCTTTTTTTTTATATTTCTAGGTACACAGCCGTGTACTAACAGGTCAGACGGTGTGTATTAACACCACGTATATAAAATACTTTTGCAAGCACGCAGAACGCACAGTACAGTAGACAAAGAAAAGGCCTTTTTTTTTATATTTCTAGGTACACAGCCGTGTACTAACAGGTCAGACGGTGTGTATTAACACCACGTATATAAAATACTTTTGCAAGCACGCAGAACGCTCAGTACAGTAGACAAAGAAAAGGCCTTTTTTTTATATTTCTAGGTACACAGCCGTGTACTAACAGGTCAGACGGTGTGTATTAACACCACGTATATAAAATACTTTTGCAAGCACGCAGAACGCTCAGTACAGTAGACAAAGAAAAGGCCTTTTTTTTTATATTTCTAGGTACACAGCCGTGTACTAACAGGTCAGACGGTGGGTATTAACACCACGTATATAAAATACTTTTGCAAGCACGCAGAACGCTCAGTATAGTAGACAAAGAAAAGGCCTTTTTTTTTATATTTCTAGGTACACAGCCGTGTACTAACAGGTCAGACGGTGTGTATTAACACCACGTATATAAAATACTTTTGCAAGCACGCAGAACGCACAGTACAGTAGACAAAGAAAAGGCCTTTTTTTTTATATTTCTAGGTACACAGCCGTGTACTAACAGGTCAGACGGTGTGTATTAACACCACGTATATAAAATACTTTTGCAAGCACGCAGAACGCTCAGTACAGTAGACAAAGAAAAGGCCTTTTTTTTTATATTTCTAGGTACACAGCCGTGTACTAACAGGTCAGACGGTGTGTATTAACACCACGTATATAAAATACTTTTGCAAGCACGCAGAACGCTCAGTACAGTAGACAAAGAAAAGGCCTTTTTTTTTATATTTCTAGGTACACAGCCGTGTACTAACAGGTCAGACGGTGTGTATTAACACCACGTATATAAAATACTTTTGCAAGCACGCAGAACGCTCAGTACAGTAGACAAAGAAAAGGCCTTTTTTTTTATATTTCTAGGTACACAGCCGTGTACTAACAGGTCAGACGGTGTGTATTAACACCACGTATATAAAATACTTTTGCAAGCACGCAGAACGCTCAGTACAGTAGACAAAGAAAAGGCCTTTTTTTTATATTTCTAGGTACACAGCCGTGTACTAACAGGTCAGACGGTGTGTATTAACACCACGTATATAAAATACTTTTGCAAGCACGCAGAACGCTCAGTACAGTAGACAAAGAAAAGGCCTTTTTTTTTATATTTCTAGGTACACAGCCGTGTACTAACAGGTCAGACGGTGGGTATTAACACCACGTATATAAAATACTTTTGCAAGCACGCAGAACGCACAGTATAGTAGACAAAGAAAAGGCCTTTTTTTTTATATTTCTAGGTACACAGCCGTGTACTAACAGGTCAGACGGTGTGTATTAACACCACGTATATAAAATACTTTTGCAAGCACGCAGAACGCACAGTATAGTAGACAAAGAAAAGGCCTTTTTTTTATATTTCTAGGTACACAGCCGTGTACTAACAGGTCAGACGGTGTGTATTAACACCACGTATATAAAATACTTTTGCAAGCACGCAGAACGCTCAGTACAGTAGACAAAGAAAAGGCCTTTTTTTTTTTTATTTCTAGGTACACAGCCGTGTACTAACAGGTCAGACGGTGTGTATTAACACCACGTATATAAAATACTTTTGCAAGCACGCAGAACGCTCAGTACAGTAGACAAAGAAAAGGCCTTTTTTTTATTTCTAGGTACACAGCCGTGTACTAACAGGTCAGACGGTGGGTATTAACACCACGTATATAAATATTTTTGAGGTTTTTCACAATGTTGGGATGGCAAAACTTGACTGTGCAAAATCTTTTTCTGACCTTGGCTGACTGCAAAAAATATTCTTGTCTCCCATAGACTTTAATGGGGATTCGTGATTCGGCTCGAACCCACGAATCCCGCGGAAAATTCGGGCCGAATACCGAATCTTTTAGGATTCGCTCAACTCTAATGTTTACCCATTTATTGTTGTATTATACTTTTATGGTTGTGTCATATTTTTATGCTTTGTGTAATCTGATATTGCAAAATTGAATATTTGGGGGGGGGTCTCAGAGTGCTGGTTTACAGCCTGACTCTGATCACCCATCAACATGGGGCATTCCACCCATTACTAACTACAGAAACCCAAATATTTCAATGTCTGTATTAAGCCCCCTTCCCTCCCAGTATTAACTGTGGCGATTCGCTCAGGTAGGCAGAGTGAACGGACGCAGAACAGAGGCACAAAAATTGTTCTTAGTCAGACGCCTGTGTTTTTTTCACACAAGCAGGTTCAAGAACTTAGCAAATAACTTCACCTTAGTTGAAAGTGCTGGTGTTTAGTTCACACCATGCTGCAAGTCCCGCTTAAAGAGTCCATGTCCAGGCGTGTGTTCACACTGTGCAACCAGATCCACACCAAAGTTTAAGTCCAGGAATTAATTGACTTGTCCTCTCAGACACACACACAGCTATCCCACACTCTAGCTGCTTTTACTGAGGGTTGGCCATCTGCAAAACCCGAACCGTCAAGTGAAATCCGACCCAGTGTTTGACCTCACCTTGCTGCAATCAGTCTCTGCAGCATATGCTGGGAGGAAAATACCTTCCCCTCCACACCAGACCGTTTACTGTGTCACACAATGTATCAAGCTCAAAAATCTTTTTGGATTTGGCCCGTGACATACATGCTGTATGACAAGCATTCATTATGTAAACATTTAAAACAGATTCACAATAATGACCCTACTGGTCTTATTTTTGCTGCATTAGAAAAGTTAGGGTACATTGGAGAGGGGGTGACCATAAAACATGTATGTCTCGGGCAGAATCCAAAAAAGATTTTTGAGTTTGATCCGTTGATGCTATGTCATGAGGAAGTAATGCAAGGAGTTACTAAAAACAGGTATGTCAGGAGAAGTGAAAGATCCTCTTTAACAACATGCTCAATTTCAAGAACATCCATTTCAATTTCAGTTGTACAAATACATTGATTGCATTAGATTTATATATTTCAGAATTTTTCCTGTGTTGATTTGTTTAGTAAGACCAACTCTGTGGGTGTTTTCTAGGTGATGAAAACATCTAACACATAACTGTATTTAGAGCGTGTGAATAATTTGCACAGCAAAGACAGTTTCTTCACATCTTCCCATTAAATATTTGTGTCATGGAGACCAAACATTCCTCACTACTGCTAGACATTCAATTCAGACTTTATGAACATAAAATTGTAACTTCTGTGAAGACGAAAAAAAAGACATCTGTAATCATTTGCTGCATATACACCACACTGTATTGTTACAAATACTTTCATGAAAATAAAATAGCATAAAGTAGTAAAGAAAACAAATATGGGAAATAAAAAAAAAATTCAAAATGTCAGCTATTCAAAATGTATGCTAATATAATATTAAATATATACTTAATATAATTCTAGTATAAAAATATTACAGTTCTGGATGTTGCTATATCATTTTTTTTGTAAACTAGAATATAGGAGACAGACTATCTGTGAGGGATAATTATCTACGCTCCTGAGGCAACTATCCTCTGCAGCTTCTGTATTCGAAACTATAGTTAGGGCTCAGGCACATGACCGTATGTATTTTGCGGCCCGCAAAAAATACGGATGATGTCCGTGTTCATTTTGTATTTTGCGGAACGGAAAAGCTGGCCCCTAATAGAACAGCCCTTTCCTTGTCCATAATGCGGACAATAATAGGACATGTTCTATTTTTTTGCGAAACGGAAATACGGATATACAGAAACAGAATGCACATGGAATAACTTCCGTTTTTTTTGCGGACCCATTGAACTGAATGGTTCCGCATACATCCGCCAAAAAAATGAAACGGACACAGAAAGAAAATACATTTGTGTGCATGAGCCCTTATCCTCATGTCTTAATTTGTCCCCTGATGACCCTGACAGGGAGAAATATGTCAGGACCCTCTGCAGTCTTCACCCACCATTACGGCGATTCCATGTGTCTAGGGGTAGACAGGGCTTACTAGATACTCTCCCTATCTGTGTCCTATTTTTTATCCTCTCCTTTGCCATTGCCCTTCCTTTACATTGTTTGTATCATTATTTACCCAATGAGAAAAGAGTAGATTTTTGTTATGTTCTATTTGCAACCCAAGAAGGGATTACTTTTAGAATACTTATAGATATCTTGGTTGCTTAATAAAAGAGTACATAAGGATACCCATGCATGGCCTGACTGAGAAATCTATATTAAAGGGTAGGTAATTGGCTATCATTTCATATCTTTCACCTTTTTGACATGTCACTAGTCTTGATATGTTGAGGTCCAGAGGCTGAGACTCCTACTGATCGTTACGATAAGGGGGCAGAAGCGTTACACTGTGCTGTGCCCTCCAGTTCTGATTGGCTCTGCTTAGGTCTCCTAGGTTCTCCTTGCTGAGAGGATCAAGCAGTGAGTGGGCTCACAGAAAATTTATGAGTCTGTATGTTGCTTGCTGGGCTCTCCGAAAAGAGCTCAGAATAGCTGATAAGAATTGAAGCAGCACAGCACTCATTTGAGTGCTTCTGCCCCTTATAATATAAATGAAAGTTTGCAGCACCCTGAGCACCTGTAGTTGTACTAAACAGTGCTTAGATCAACCAATAACAGTATAATGCTAGCATTCTCAGCTTTTTGATTATTATGGTGTGGATGTGAACATCCAAGTAGTCTATATTCCCATTCTGCACCTCGGTATACTTCCAATTTCTAGATATTTTTTGGCATTGCAGGGGGTATATCCCCATAATACAGTGACTTACAGAGACACCATATGGCAGCACATGGAGTGCTTACAGCTCTGTAGTTCAGAATCACAGATCCTTGTACTTCCATACAGGCTCTGAGTAAAGTGCTTTACAATATACTTAAGGCCTTGGGCTCCATTAGGACCATTGAACTTACAATATTTGAAGAACTTCAGCCACTGTACAGTTTTTTATTTTTAGGATGATGTGGTACACATGCTACATTCACTTTGAAATCTGCATGTAAGGTGCTTGTCTTGGATATGAGCAAGTGCCAAGCTCACCATTTCCTTCCTGCCTTCCTTCCTTCCTTAATTCCTTCTTCCTCCCCTCTCCCTTCCTTTCTCTCTCTTTCTTTCCTTTTTAGCTGCATATTTCTCTTTTGAATATTCATAGCAATTTTCTCATTGCCGCAAAAAAACAAAAAAAAAACAAAAAATGCCATTCTGTTATTGAAGGACAGAGGTTGTGGAACGGCGATACCACTAATGGATTTCAAGAGGATGCTAATGCAATGTAGGAGGGAAGTGTGCTCTTATATGTAAAGAAGGATTAGAAAACATAATTGTGATAAAGCAACAGCAGTAGGCTTGAGAAACGTCTCTGTATGAGTGGGTGCTGCAGAGCAGAAAGCACGTAGATAAGGTATATGGCTAAGTGTATGCTGGCAGATGCAGAAGAACATTCTGCTTTGCTGTGAACAAAGCTAATGTTGTAAAATGCAATTGTATATAACATAAACTTGATCATACGTTTGTATAACTAATCTATATTGGTGGCATCTGTGCTACACAGAGTGAGCAGAATGACAAACTAACTACAACAAGGGTAAGGTCACATTTAATAAGGTCATGCTGTAGCTGATAACATAAAAGTATTTCAAAACTATGCAGATTTGTGGATGAATTGCATTCTGGCACAATTCACACTAAAACTGTATGCTGGTATGGTTTTTGCCATATCTGACCTGCAGATATTGAACATTTAAAAGCTCTAGGCCCACCAGGACCCATATACACACAGCAAAATTCATTAAATCTAGCACCTGAGAGCCCTGAAATTGTCATAGTTCACTTCTTTTCTGACACAGAACATAAAAATTGTGATCTTGTTGGTCCATGCTGCTTGCAGCCTTCCCTATCTTCCTGGTGCTCACTCTCTGAAGGTGCATGCCCTTCCTCTCTACTACCGCATGGGCTAACCTTTCCCCAGCTGTCGCAGTGTTTACTGGGGTATATGGAATGCCTTCCTCTATAGGAAGGTGCCTGAGCAAAATGGTCCTAGCTAGTCTAGTTCTGCAAAGATGTGCTATGGTATAGTTTTGACCTCTCGTGCCCGACCTCTGCCTGATTGTCGCATTGACTCTTTGCCGCCTGCCCAGACCTACTGCCTGTTTACTCTGTTGCTAGAACTCTGCCTGTACTGAACTCTGCTTGCCCTCTGACCACCTTGCCTATTCTCTTGGTGCCATGCATGGTGTCTCTTAACCCACTTGGGTCAACAGCCTTTGAACAGAGACAACTTCTAGAGGAGAGTAAAAGTCCTGTATGCAGGACTTTTTCTCCTGTCTAATATAACAGATCTATGACTGAACTGACAAAAACGGATGCAAAATGAGCACAATGGATGATCAAAATAAAGTATACTTTTTTTTTTTCTAGTCTTCTGACAGATCAGAAGAACGGAAAACAAAACGGTGATGTGAACCCAGCCTCACCAGTCTGAGTCTTTCTCAGGTGTGTGACGCGTGACACCAGTTGTTTATTTGCACAATTTAATCAAGACGATTAAAATTCTTGTGGATCTACAAATTCAATAATGCTTTCGGCCCTAGAGTATTTTATTCTCGAGCATGTAACTTATAGTCAGCAGAATTTAGTTGCAAAATAAAAACGAAACAATACTAAGAAAAAAACTAAATTTTAGCTGCAGTGGTTCATCATTACAGGTTTATGATCAGTGGATCTGTTACCCCTTTTGGAATACCATGCATCACAATAGGTTATTCAATAATGGCTGTGCTCAAGTTTAAACATGTAGATTGATCAATTAATCTTTAGTCACAAATTCTAGGGGTGAACTTGGTGAATATGCACAACCATAACTACAGTATTATCCTCTGTTTTGCTGGCCTTACACTTTAGATAAATGCTGGTGTTCTGAGTGGGGGAAGAGCATGTTGGATTTTATACCTCTTGTTCCTTTACGATATCAGCATTTGGCAGAGTTCTCTGACAGTGGCCTAGTACCATCCTTCCCATTTCAACAGCAATCTTATGTCCACAAATGACTCAACCCGCAGACTTTAACATTCGATTGAATTATTCTGATTCATTTACTCTGCTCCTTGTGTCTGCTTAAAGAAGCACTCCCACAAAAATGTTTATTCGTTAGAAAGGTACCTGATTTTTCTAGCTCTTCATCCGTGACATTTAAAGAGAACCAAATCAAAATTTTAACGTTCTGGTATCACACCCCTGCTTTATTACATGCCATTAATCCTGTACTTCCGGATATCTGCTGGAGATGCTCCCTTTCTGGAGCCACATTTTTTGGTCATGTACGGCTCTCACACCATATTGGAGGCAGGTGAGAGAAGTGATACGGGTCATACTGGATGAGGTACTTCCTAACGACCCGTCGGTTCTTTTACTGAACCTGTTCCCATCTACCATTCGGGGTCGTGGTGCCAGGCTGCTCCTTCATATACTGACTGCTGCAAAATGCTTAATTGCGCTCTTCTGGAAGAGACCTTCCCCGCCTACCATCTCTGACCTAGTGGCTCGGATACGAGATATTCGGATGCTGGAATACCCTGTCGCTCTCCAACGAAATACAGTACCCAGATTCTTGAAATGCTGGCAACTATGGGACTCACGTGAACGCTTGTTTAATTAAGGGACTCGGAGAGATACTCGGTTTCATGTTTGATACCTTTATTGTTTCATAAGTTTATTGTCATGAAAATGTGTATTACGCTTACTTTATTCTGATTTAAAAATTTAATAAAATATAAATGGAAAAAACAAAAGAAAGGTACCTGATTTAAATTGAAATGAAGGTAATCTTTTTACCAGGGCTGTATTTGTGAGTTATCAGCTTCCTTCTGCTCCTCAGCTGTGTCATGTGACCGACACTCTTACTTTTCAACTGACACAGTAACTTATGTGTGGACAGGAAGTCCGTTTCTTTTTGTTTGTATGGCAGCCTCAATGTCAGTCTCATAACCATCAATAGAGAATCTGTCTTCCTGTCCACACATGAGATGCTGTGTCAGCTGGAGAGTCAATGTTGGTCACCTGACACAGATGGGGATTAGAAGTGAATGTATAACTTACAAATACAACCACTGGTAAAAAGACTATCTTTACTACAATTTACTTAATGTAAATTACTAAAGGGCCAGTGAATAAAACATTTTGTAGGAGTGGTTCTTTAAATATGTTGATATTGAATGTTTATTTGTTCTACTTACACTGTCCTTCACATATTTTCTTAACTGGGACTAGGACATAGCCCTCATATTTGAGTCAATCAATATAGCATTCACACCTATAAAGAAGCTTGAGCTTATACGCTCTTTATTAAATAGAAATATTTTACAGTTAAACTCTTTAACTCGTATACAGTGGCGACAAAAGTATTTAGTCAGTCACCCATTGTGCAAGTTCTCCCACTTGAAAAGATGAGAGAGGCCTGTAATTGACATCATTGGTAGACCTCAAATATGAGAGACAACATGAGAAAACAAATCCAGAAAATCACATTTTCTAATTTTTAAAGAATTTATTTGCAAATTATGGTGGAAAATAAGTATTTGGTCAATAACAAAAGTTCATCTCAATACTTTGTTATATATCCTTTGTTGGCAATGACAGAGGTCAAATGTTTTCTGTAAGTCTTCACAAGGTTGGCACACACTGTTGCTGGTATGTTGGCCCATTCCTCCATGCAGATCACTTCTAGAGCAGTGGTGTTTTGGGGCTGTCGCTGGGCAACACGGATTTTCAACTCCCTCCAAAGGTTTTCTATGGGGTTGAGCTCTGGAGACTGGCTAGGCCACTCCAGGACCTTGAAATGCTTCTTACAAAGCCACTCCTTCGTTGCCCTGGCGGTGTGCTTGGGATCATTGTCATGCTGAAAGACCCAGCCACATTTCATCTTCAATGCCCTTGCTGATGGAAGGAGGTTTGCATTCAAAATCTCACGATACATGGCCCTATTCATTCTTTCATGTACACGGATCAGTCGTCCTGGTCCCTTTGCAGAGAAGCAGAGTTGTGTTTTTACCAAACAGTTCTACTTTGGTTTCATCTGACCATATGACATTCTACCAATACTTTTCTGGAACATCCAAATGCTTTCTAGCAAAATTCAGACGGGCCTGGATATGTACTGGCTTAAGCAGAGGGACACATCTGGCACTGCAGGATCTGAGTCCCTGGCGGCGTAGTGTGTTATTGACGGTAGCCTTTGTTACGTTGGTCCCAGCTTTCTGAATGTCGTTCACTAGGTCCTCCCGTGTGGTTCTGGGATTTTTTCTCACAGTTCTTGTAATCATTTTGACCCCATGGGGTGAGATCTTGCGTGGAGCCCCTGATCAAGGAAGATTATCAGTGATCTTGTATGTTTTCCATTTTCTAATTATTGCTCCCACAGTTGATTTCTTCACACCAAGCTGCTTGCCTATTGCAGATTCAGTCTTCCCAGCTTGGTGCAGGTCTACAATTTTGTTTCTGGTGTCCTTCGACAGCTCTTTGGTCTTCATCATAGTGGAGTTTGGAGTGTGACTGCTTGAGGTTGTGGACAGGTGTCTTTTATATAGAGATGAGCGAACATACTCGTCCGAGCTTGGTGCTCGTTCGAGCATTAGGGTATTTGCATATGCTCACTACTCGGGCGAGCATATCGCGATCCTCGCGGAAATGGCATCTTCCTCTTCCTGCAAGTTAGGCGCCTTTTCTCAGCCAATCAACACGCAGGAGAGTCTTTGGTACCTCCTAGAATCACGTGGGGCCCCTACAAGTCGATAGCAGGGATTGGCTGGCCAGATCAGATGACCTGGGAATATAAGAATCTGGTCCCGCGATGCTCGCGTCAGACGCCGCCTGCATGAGATTAGGGATAGAGCTGCTGTCTGTCAGGGAGAGTGTTAGGGCCTCAATTTAGATGTTGGTTAGGCAGGAATCACCCACAAAGAACCCAACAGCCCTTCTAAGGGCTACAAGCACGTTTTTTTTTTTTGGTCTCCTCCTGGCTGCTGGCTGGGACTTGTAGTGCAGCTACCGCCATCTTGGCTGAACGCTGTGCACTGGTGGTAGAAGGGACAGCACGTGGTCCACACAGACCCAAAAGAAATTGCCCAAAGGCCTCTCAGTACTCAATTTTGCTGCTGCTGTACCTTGGCTTGCTGAGACCTGTCTGCAGTCTAAGGGAATACGTTTTTTTCTATCATTTCTATAACTACAGTCCAGTGAACAATTATGTAGTGTACTGTAACAGTAGCGTCAGTCTAGGGAATACGTTTTTCTCAGTTATATGTAATCCAATCCAGTGAACAATTATGTAGTGTACTGTACAGTAGCGTCAGTCTAGGGAATACGTTTTTTCTCTCAGTTATATATCCTACAGTGCAGTGAACAATTATTTAGTGCGCTGTACAGTAGCGTCAGTATAGGGAATATGTTTTTTCTCAGTTATATGTACTACAGTCCAGTGAAAAATGGAGTGGTTGCGGCAAAATAGCCGCCATTTAAAGACTACGTTTTTTCTCAGTTATATATACTACAGCCCAGTGAAAAATGGAGTGGTTTGTGGTAAAATAGCCGCCATTTAAAGACTACTTTTTTTCTCAGTTATATGTACTACAGTCCAGTGAACAATTCTCTAGTGTGCTGTAAAGCAGCGTCAGTCTATAGAATACATATTTTCTCTCAGTTATATGTATTACAGTCCAGTAAGAAAAATGGAGTTTTGCGATAAAATAGCCGCCATTTAAAGACTACGTTTTTTTCTCAGTTATATGTACTACAGTCCAGTGAACAATTCTCTAGTGTGCTGTACAGCAGCATCAGTCTATAAAATACGTATTTTCTCTCAGTTATATGTATTACAGTCCAGTGAAAAATGGAGTGTTTTGAGGTAAAATAGCCGCCATTTAAAGACTACATTTTTTCTCAGTTATATGTATTACAGTCCAGTGAAAAATGGAGTGTTTTGCTGTAAAATAGCCGCCATTTAAAGACTACGTTTTTTCTCAGTTATATGTAGCTACAGATCCAATGAACAATTCTCTAGTCGTGCTGCACAAGCAGGCGTCAGATCTATAAAATACGTATTTTCTCATCAGTATATGTATTACGTCCCAGTGACAAAATGGAGTGTTTTTGCCTGTAAAATAGCCGCCATTTAAAGACCACCGTTTATTTTCTCAGTTTATATTGTACTACAGTCCAGTGAACAATTCTCATAGTGTTGCTGTACAGGCAGCGTCAGTCTATAAAATACGTATTTTCTCTCAGTTATATGTATTACACGTCCCAGTGAAAAAATGGAGTTGTTGTTGCTGTAAAATAGCCAGCCATTTAAAGACTACGTTTTTTTCTCAGTTATATGTACTACAGTCCAGTGAACAATTCTCTAGTGTGCTGCACAGCAGCGTCAGTCTATAAAATACGTATTTTCTCTCAGTTATATGTATTACAGTCCAGTGAAAAATGGAGTGCTTTGCGGTAAAATAGCCGCCATTTAAAGACTAGGTTTTTTTTCTCAGTTATATGTACTACAGTCCATTGAAAAATGTAGTGGTTTGCGGTAAAATAGCCGCAGTCTAAAAATTCCTTTTTTTTCTCTCAGTTATATATACTACAGTGCAGTGAACAATTCTGTCGTGTGCGGTATAGGAGCCGCACTCTACAGTTGACACCAACAAGTGAGGTAGCAGGTGAAGCACATAAAATTTTACACTGACACAGCATGGCGGTGACAACAGAGTGACCAAGTTACACTCAGGTAGTAGGTGAAGCACATAAAGTTTTACACTGATACAGCATGGAGGTGACAACAGAGTGACCAAGTTACACTTAGGTAGTAGGTGAAGCACATAAAATTTTACACTGACACAGCATGGCGGTCACACCACTAATGACTTGGTCAGACTGAGATTGCAGTCAAATGGCTGTAGGTGAGCCTCCCAAAAATTTGTTTTGGAGTGTCTGAAGTTGACCCTCCTAAAAAATTGTTTTGGAGTGTCTGTAGTTGACCCTCCTGTAAAATTGTTTGTGGAGTGTCTGTAGTTGACCCTCCTGTAAAATTGTTTTTGAGTGTCTGTAGTTGACGCTACTAAAAAATTTATTGGAGAGAGGGCCTGTAGGTGGCCCTCCGTAAACAATGTTTGTATAGAGCGCCAGTTGGCTCAGAAACATTGCATGTTGGCTCAGCGTTTGTGTGCGAAGAGGAGGGAGGAGGAGAGGATACATAAAGAATTTTCATGTTGAGCTGCTTTCCCCCGGTGGAGATTTGCATTCCGGTGAAATTAAGGCTTTATTCATTTCAATAATCGTCAGCCTGTCAGCGCTGTCAGTTGACAGGTGTGTACGCTTATCAGTGATGATGCCACCAGCTGCACTGAAGACCCGCTCTGACAACACGCTAGCGGCAGGGCAGGCCAGCACCTCCAAGGCGTACAGTGCCAGTTCAGGCAATGTGTCCAGCTGTGCAACCCAGTAGTTGTATGGAGCAGAGTGATCACGCAAGATGTTGGTATAGTCACTAGGTACTCCCTCACCATCTTTCTGAACAGCTCCCCCCTACTGGGGGACGGGTGACATAGTCTTGCTGGGGTGCCATAAAACTGGCAAAGGCCTTGGAGAGTGTTCCCCTTCCAGTGCTTGACAAGCTGCCTGCTCCCCTCCTCTCCCCCGCGAGTTGACCAACAGAACTACGTCCTCTGCCGTTAGCGGTGTCAGATGGGGAGGATAGTTTCAGCTTGTGCACTAGGGACTGTTGATATTGATTCACTCTCATACTCCTTTCCTCTACAGGAATGAGAGTGGAAAAGTTCTGCTTGTACCTGGGGTCCAGTAGGGTGAACACCCAGTAATCGGTATTGTCAAAAATGCTTCTAACGCAAGGGTGACGGGAAAGGCAGCCTAACGTGAAGTCAGCCATGTGCGCCAGAGTCCCAACACGCAATAATCTCCTCAATAGGCTGACTCTCCATTTCCTCCTCCTCCTCCAACTCCTCCTCTTCAGCCCATACACGATCAACAGATAAGACAGAATGAGCATAGGTACCCTCTTCAGTATCGCCAACAGTCTCCTTCTCTTCCTCCTCTTCCTCCTCATGCTCCTCGAATACATGTTGATAAACAGACCTGAGGGTGGTCTGGCTATCAAGCAACCTATCTTCTTCCCCCATCTCCTGTGACAAGTCATAGCCTCTGACTTCATGCTGAGCAGTGACTTTTTCAGCAGACAAAGCAGCGGGATGGTGACGCTGATAATGGCGGCATCGCCGCTGACCATCTGTGTTGACTCCTCAAAGTTACTTAACACCTGACAGATATCAGACATCCACGTCCACTCCTCATTGTACACTTGAAGAAGCTAACAAACCGGACTACCAGTTCTTGTAGAAGTTGTCATCTGGCAGTCTAGAATTGCTCTTCGCTGCTGGTAAACCCTGGCTAACATGTGTAATGTGGAATTCCATTGTGTGGGCACGTCGTACAACAGTCAGTGAGCAGTCAGTTGTAAGCGCCGTTGCACTGCCCTGAGAGTGGCAGCATCTGTGGGTGACTTGCGGAAATGCGCCCAGCTGCGTCGCACCTTGGGTGAGCAAATCAGTCAAAATTGGGGTAGCGTCTTGAGGAACGCTGAACCACAAGATTGAACACGTGGGCCAGGCAGGTTTTATATGCAGTGTTTATACGGGTTGTTGTTACTTTGGGAAATAGTATTGGTGTATAAAGGCACATGTGTGAGCCTGCCGGTTGTAGAGCCGCCACCAGGTTACGCCCGTTGTCAGGACACAACCATGGCCTGGTTTCAGTTTCAGCGGCACCAGCCAAAGATCGGTCTGCCACCGTGATGCCCTGTAACAGCTCTGGGCGTGTGCCTCTTGTCACCTAAAGCTCAGCAGTTTCAGCACGCCTGTTGGCGCTTACCCACGGCAGTGCTGCTGCCGCTAGAGCTACCGACTGAAGGCGCCGCGCTCACAGATTGTATTTGAGAGGAGTAGGAGGAGGAGGGGTTGGAGGAAGAGGCATAATAAGTCTAAGAAACCGTGACCGAGGTAAGCCCCGCAATCCTTGGTGTGGGCATACATGAGAGGCCCCAGGGTCAGACGATCCCAGCCTCCACCAAGTTAACCAATGTGCCGTCAGGGAGATATAGTGGTCCCTGCCCGCCAGCACTTGTCACGTGTCTGTGGTTAGGTGGACCTTCTCAAGTAACCGCGTTGGTCAGGGAACGGTGCTGTTCTCTGACACGTGCTGGTGTAGGGCTGGGACGCACATCGTGAAAAATAGTGGGGGACAAGTACCGAGGACAGCCACGCTATCAGGTTGGCGGAAAGCCTCAGTTTCTACCAGTCTATATCGCAGCATCTCCAGGCTCAGCAGTTTGAAAAAATGTGGACGTTTAGGGCTTGTGCATGTGGGTGGGTGGAATTGGTATTTGCGTTTGCGCTTGCGCCTCCATGTCTGATGCAAAGACAGCTGAAGGCTGCGCTGGGACACATGGGTTAGAGTGTGGACGATCGTGGAGGTGAAGGGGTGGTTGTAGGGTGGGAGGCGCTCGTGCCGGGGTCCTGGGTGGGGGTTGACCTCGCTGAGCCAGCTTGTGACATTGGAAGAGCAAGGTGTGTGATTCGCAGGAGGGTGAACGGCCCTTGGTTCCATTGAGTCGTGTGTAGCACTTAACCTTGCAGCTGGTAGTAGTTAGGCTGGTAGGTGGCTCCCCGCTGATCCTGGTGTGGCACAGGTGCACACCACAGCCCGTCGGTCATCCTCACTTTCTTTAAAGAACCTCCAGACTTGCGAACATCTAGCCTCGGCACGGAGCTTCACTCCGTGAACAGTTGCTGATTACTTGCTCTGGCCCTCTCCCTCTGGCCACCCCACTGCCTCTT
>ONZH01015612.1:0-23908 GCA_900303285.1 Rhinella marina | reverse complement strand
TACTTTGAAGAACCTCGAATATAAGACATATTTTCAGTTGTTTCACACTCTTTTGTTAAGTATATAATTCCACATGTGTTAATTCATAGTTTTGATGCCTTCAGTGTGAATCTACAATTTTCATAGTCATGAAAATACAGAAAAGTCTTTGAATGAGAAGGTGTGTCCAAACTTTTGGTCTGCACTGTGTATGTATGTATATGTATGTATGTATATATATATATATATATATATATATATATATATATATATATACTATACAGAAATTGGTAGCAGCACTCGATAGGCACTATGACAAATAAGATCAATATGTGAAAAGGTAAAAAAGCATTACTGCTATGTAGACTAGTAGATAAAGTGGAAGCTCTTAGCGCAAATGATCATAAATATGTCGAGCCCATCCACCGACCGACAAGGTGGCTTCCAATCAGATGGGTCCTACACTAACACTGACCTGTAGCCTACACAAACCAGCAAGCCTGTATCAAAGGAACACCAGCATGTTACCTGATCAGAAGCTGCACCAATGTGAACAGGAGTGCTAAGTTCCCAGAGGGAGCCAGTGCTCCCTCTCAACAGTAGGAGGTGCTGTTCCTTCTTTGAATAATGTTGTACATATAGAGGAGTGCTGCTACCATTTTCTGTATAGCATTTAATTAGCCAGGGTAGCTTGCACTTGACTCTCACCTGTAGGAGGTGCTGTTCCTTCTCTGAATAAATACATGTGTCTTAAGGAAAGAAGGTTTGTACACAAACATAGAAGAGGATTCTTTACTGTAAGAGCAGTAAGACTATGGAACTCTCTACCTGAGGAGGTGGTGATGGTGAGTTCGCTAAAAGAATTCAAGAGGGGCCTGGATGTATTTCTGAAGTGTAATAATTAGAGATGAGCGAACATGCTCGTCCAAGCTTGGTGCTCGTTCGAGCATTAGTGTATTCGCATATGCTCACTACTCGGACGAGCATATCGCGATCCTCGAGGAAATGGCAACTTCCTCTTCCTGCATGTTAGCCACCTTTTTTCAGCCAATCAACATGCATGAGAGTCTTTGGTACCTCCTAGCATCATGTGGGGCCCCTACAAGTCCATAGCAGGGATTGGCTGGCCAGATCAGATGACCTGGGAATATAAGAATCTGGTCCCACGCTGCTCGCGTCATACACCGTCTGCATGAGATTAGGGATAGAGCTGCTGTCTGTCAGGGAGAGTGTTAGGGCCTGAATTTAGTTGTTGGTTAGGCAGGAATCACCCAGAGCCCTTCTAAGGGCTACAAGCACCTTTTTTTTTTTTTGGTCTCCTCCTGGCTGCTGGCTGGGACTTGTAGTGCAGCTACCGCCATCTTGGCTGCACACTGTTAGGGCGTGAAATTAGAATGTGGTTAGGCAGGAATCATCCACAAAGAACCCAACGCTCCTTCTAAGGGCTACAACGACCTTTTTTTTTGCCTCCTCTCAGCAGCTGGCTGGGACTTGTAGTGCAGCTACCACCATCTTGGCTGCACACTGTGCACAGCAACTGGTGGCAGAAAGGGGACAGCACATGGTCCACACAGACCCCAATGAAATTGCCCAAAGTCCTCTCAGTACTCATTTTTGCTGCTGCTGTACCTTGGCTTGCTGGGATCTGTGGAGCAGTCTAGAGAATACGTTTTTATTCTCAGTTATATAAACTACAGTCCAGTGAACAATTGTGAGGTGTGCAGTACACTAGACGCAGTCTAGAGAATATTTTTTTTCACTCAATTAAATAAACTACAGTCCAGTGAACAATTGTGAGGTGTGCAGTACACTAGCCGCAGTCTAGAGAATAATTTTTTTCACTCAATTACATAAACTACAGTCCAGTGAACAATTGTGAGGTGTGCTGTACACTAGTCGCAGTCTAAAGAATACGTTTTTATTCTCAGTTATATAAACTACAGTCCAGTGAACAATTGTGAGGTGAGCGCTACACTAGCCTCAGTCTAGAGAATACGTTTTTATTCTCAGTTATTTAAACTACAGTCCAGTGAACAATTGTGAGGTGTGCGGTACACTAGCCGCAGTCTAGAGAACATGTTTTTATTCTCAGTTATTTAAACTACAGTCCAGTGAACAATTTTGAGGTGTGCGGTACACTAGCCGCAGTCTAGAGAATACGTTTTTATTCTCAGTTATATAAATTACAGTCCAGTGAACAATTGTGAGGTGTGCGGTACACTAGCCGCAGTCTAGAGAATACGTTTTTATACTCAGTTATATACTGGACACGTGGCCTGAACTGGCGCTGTACGCTTGGAGGTGCTGGCCTGCACTGCCGCTAGTATGTTGTCAGAGTGGGTATTCAGTGCAGCTGGTGGCGTCATCACCGATAAGCGTACACACCTGTCAACTGACAGCGCTGACAGGCTGACGCTTATTAAAATGAACAAAGCCTGGATTTCACCGGAATTCAAATCTCCTCCGGGGGAAAGCAGCTAAAGAATAAGATTCCTTATGTATCCGATTCCTCTCCTCTACTCCTCCTTCTCTTCATTGCCAAACGCTGACGCAAAAGGGAATTTTTTAGAGGGCCAACTGGCACTCTTTTAAGATAATGTTTCCGGAGGGCCACCTACAGGCCCTCTCCAAACAATTGTTCCGGAGCGTCAACTACAGACACTCTAAAACCATTTTTCAGGAGCGTCAACTACAGACACTCTAAAACAATTTTTCAGGAGTGTCAAACACAGACACAAAAAACATTTTTTTTTCGGAGGGTCGACTTCAGACACCTGTCACCTGTCCCCAGTCTAGGCAGAGTAGGGGGGAGCTGTACAGAAAGATGGTGAGGGAGTACCTAGCTGACCATACCAACGTCCTGCGTGATCACTCTGCTCCATACAACTACTGGGTTTCAAAGCTGGACACGTGGCCTGAACTGGCGCTGTACGCCTTGGAGGTGCTGGCCTGCCTTGCCGCTAGCATGTTGTCAGAGCGGGTATTCAGTGCAGCTGGTGGTGTCATCACCGATAAGCGTACACGCCTGTCAACTGACAGCGCTGACAGGCTGACGCTTATTAAAATGAACAAAGCCTGTATTTCACCGGAATTCAAATCTCCTCCGGGGGGAAAGCAGCTAAAGAATAATATTCCTTATGTATCCGATTCCTCTCCTCTATTCCTCCTCCTCCTTCTCTTCATTGCCAAACGTTGATCCAAAAGGGAATTTTTTAGAGGGCCAACTGGCACTCTTTTAAGACAATGTTTCCGGAGGGCCACCTACAGGCCCTCTCTCCAAACAATTTTTCCGGAGCATCAACTACAGACACTCTAAAACCATTTTTCAGTATCGTCAACCACAGACACAAAAAAAATTTTTTTTCGGAGGGTCGACTTCAGACACTCCAAAAAAAATTTTTTGGGAGGCTCACCTACAGCCATTTAACTGCAATCTCAGTCGGACAAAGGCATTGGTGGTGTCATGGCCATGCTGTGTCAGGCTAAATTTTTGGGTGGTTCACCTGCTACCTCAGTCTAACTCGATCACTCTGTTGTCACCGCCGCCATACAGGGCCTCGATAAATTTTTATGTGCTTCGCCTGGTCCTGCACTGTAACTCGGTCACTCTGTAGTCACAGCCATACAGGGCCTCAATAAATTTTTATGTGCTTTGCCTGCTCCTGCACTGTAACTCGGTCACTCTGTAGTCACAGCCATACAGGGCCTCGTTAAATTTTTATGTGCTTCGCCTGCTCCTGCACTGTAACTCGGTCACTCTGTAGTCACAGCCATACAGGGCCTCGATAAATTTTTATGTGCTTCGCCTGTTCCTGCACTGTAACTCGGTCACTCTGTAGTCACAGCCATACAGGGCCTCGATAAATTTTTATGTGCTTCGCCTGCTCCTGCACTGTAACTCGGTCACTCTGTAGTCAATGCCATACAGGACCACTGTAAATTTTTATGTGCTTCGCCTGCTCCTGCACTGTAACTCGGTCACTCTGTAGTCACAGTCATACAGGGCCTCGATAAATTTTTATGTGCTTCGTCTGCTCCTGCACTGTAACTCGGTCACTCTGTAGTCACAGTCATACAGGGCCTCGATAAATTTTTATGTGCTTCGCCTGCTCCTGCACTGTAACTCGGTCACTCTGTAGTCACAGCCATACAGGGTCACGCTAAATTTTATGTGCTTCGCCTGCTCCTGCACTGTAACTCGGTCACTCTGTTGTCACAGCCATACCGGGCCACTGTAAATTTTTATGTGCTTCGCCTGCTCCTGCACTGTAACTCGGTCACTCTGTAGTCACAGCCATACAGGGCCTCGATAAATTTTTATGTGCTTCGCCTGCTCCTGCACTGTAACTCGGTAACTCTGTAGTCACAGCCATACAGGACCACTGTAAATTTTTATGTGCTTCGCCTGCTCCTGCACTGTAACTCGGTCACTCTGTAGTCACAGCCATAACGGGCAACTTTAAATTTTTATGTGCTTCGCCTGCTCCTGCACTGTAACTCGGTCACTCTGTAGTCACAGCCATACAGGGCCTCGATAAATTTTTATGTGCTTCGCCTGCTCCTGCACTGTAACTCGGTAACTCTGTAGTCACAGCCATACAGGACCACTGTAAATTTTTATGTGCTTCGCCTGCTCCTGCACTGTAACTCGGTCACTCTGTAGTCACAGCCATACAGGGCCTCGATAAATTTTTAGGTGCTTCGCCTGCTCCTGCACTGTAACTCGGTCACTCTGTAGTCACAGCCATACAGGGTCACGCTAAATTTTTATGTGCTTCGCCTGTTCCTGCACTGTAACTCGGTCACTCTGTAGTCACAGCCATACAGGGCCTCGATAAATTTTTATGTGCTTCGCCTGCTCCCGCAGTGTAACTCGGTCACTCTGTAGTCACAGCCATACAGGGCCACGATAAATTTTAATGTACTTCGCCTGGTCCCACAGTGTAACTCGGTCACTCTGTAGTCACAGCCATACAGGGCCACGATAATTTTTTTATGTGCTTCGCCTGCTCCCGCAGTGTATCTCGGTCACTCTGTAGTCACAGCCATACAGGGCCACGATAAATTTTTATGGTCTGGGTCAGCACAATTGCCTTGAGGGTCACCACCAGGCTGTTGCCCAAGAATTTGGGGTAATGGTGGGATTAGGCAGCCTCAGAGGCATCCATGCATGCTGCCCCTGCTGTTTCCTGTCCATTTCCGTGGTGTTTCCATTATTTTCTGAGGTTTCCAGGTTTTCACCCAGCCTTTCCTAGGCAGAGCCTTGGTCCCCTGCAAAAAATGCTTGAGTCTCCCTTTGACTTTTAGTGCTCGCTCATCTCTAGTAATAATATTGCAGTTTATGGTTGCTAGCAGAGGTGAGTGAATCTATTTGTCGCTTCGTAGATTTGTTACGAATCTTCCTTTTTTCCTACTCCGAATTGAATCCGGATTTATTCAGATTTGCTTTGTATTATTCGTAAATGTTCTTAAAATTTTGAATTCTAACGTTACGTACTCTACGTACGCTACGTACGCATTCTTCTTGCCCCTTCCCCCGGCCCCCAGAAGCAGGAAAATGATGATACGCTCCCTCAAGAGCGGGAAAGTAAAGATACGCCCCTCTCAGAAGCAGGAAAAACCAGCCCGGCCCACTGGGAACTAACTATTGGCACATATAGGGAGTGAAGACTCCTCCCTCATTACTCCGCCCTCCTCACCAGTTCAAGCCAGCAGTGAACAAGATACCAAAGCATGGCGAAACAACTGTGACCAACGTGGGGAGAGATGGTGTTTGGTAGCGAGTATCCTGAATCAACGGCCGCTCCAGAGATCAGAGTATCACAATTAGCCAAGAGAATCCCAACGCTCCTGAGGCATTTCCCGTGCCAGCTCCGACGCCCAGGAGGAGAACAACAACACCTTCCATGCGGCAGAATCCCATTGTGCCTGCATCAGTGACGGCCCATGCCCAGACCCTATGGGACTACAAGAATGCGGAGGAGGACTGGGTCATCCAAGTACTGGACCATCCGAGGCCGAGAGACCCTACACTGGAACAGCATAAGGGAACCATCCTATGGTTTTCAGTGAAGCGAGACTTTGGCTTCCTTGTGGGCTACGAGGACGGCAAGGAGTACTTTGTGGGCCGCAGGTCTGTGAAACGGCCATACCTGCCCCAATCCCATCACAGCCTATACGTGGGGGATCAGGTGGAATATACCCCCATGGCATCCCTGAAAGGCCCCTTTGCTACCATGATTACCTTATTGTGTAAGCCCCTGGTACCTGTATCACCACCAGAAGTTTGGCCAAAGGAACCAGCAGGCGCAGGACGCATGCACTGCCTACTTGAGTCACCAGATGGCACCCTCCATTTCAGGGAGAAGCCACAGACGGAGCCTCTGATCCCAGGATTGCCACCACCACCACAGTCCTTTTACCTGGGTCAGCTGACGACATCATCCTTTACTTTCCAGTCCACAGTGATCCAGTACCAACTACCATGGAAAATGAAGTCTGCAGCAGCCAGAGGAGCTGGTGGTTCTTCCCCGGGTGCAACCTTGCTTAAACCACTGCAGCCAGAAGTCCTTACCCCTGCTGTCCTGGCAGGAGTATCCGGAAAAGTGAAGGCGCAAGTGGCTGCAGCGCTCACCAGTGTGACCACCACCCGGTCTAGATATGGGCTGTTGATCCAGGGAGTTATTCTGATTGCCTGATTGGAGTCAGGGAGGATTTTTCTTTCCCCCTAAAGTGGGGAACATTGGCTTCTACCTCACAGGTTTTTTGTTTTTTTTTTGCCTTCCTCTTGATCAACTTGCAGAATAACAGGCTGAACTAGATAGACAGATGTATTTTTCAGCCTTATAAATTATGTTACTACAGTATGTATTATTGCAGCACAGCATGTTCATTAATAATGCATGGTATCTTGACACTAGAGATGAGCAAAGTTTTCAAAAAATTTGATTCACTGCTTCACCAATCTCAATCAAGAAATTTGATTCGTTACGAATTACTTCATAATGAATCACATTCCATTGTATGGAGCCGGTACAATGACGGGAAACAGCAATTGTGAACACCCCCCATCATTTAATCCCTCAGTTGCCACATTCAAAGCTGATTGTGGAATCTGAGGGACATATTCAGCCTATTAGGGGATTAATCAGGGGTTAATACAAAAAAAAATATACATCACATCCATTTGATCGTGGAGAGGTCGTAGTAGCTATCTTGATTGAAGGAAATGTGCTAATTCTGCACTGCACTGACGTATGACATCACTATGTCACCATGCTGGGCAGGCATAGTGACGTCATCATGGCTGAAATGGCTTCTCTGCGATCAAATGGAGGAGGTGAGTATATCCTAGAGATATGCCCCCATTGTCTGTGACGGGAATACTCCTTTAATGTCATATATACACTACCACTACATTGCAATCACTCTTTACATGGAAAGAAACCCATCATTCCTTCTTTTTCACTGACTTTTTTTATTAATTAATCAACACAACACCTTTGAGGGTTCTAGAACCCCCTCCCCATATGAAAATTTTGCTTTTTTATCTAAATCAGGTGCCAATCTCGAATCACTCATCAATAGAGATGAATGAATCAAAGCTGACAAAGTGGAATTCGATCTGAATTTCAGGATTTATTCGATTTGTACCGAATCCGAATTTTCTGACGTGGTAACGAATCACATTTTTTCCCCTAAAATGGCTGCTGCACATGGTAGGAACTCTGGGAACGAGGGATACCCACAATACCATGCATGCAGCCAATCAGCAGCCAGTCAGCCCTGTGATTCTGCCATTCTCCAGTAAACTTAGTGCAGGGAGAGACATTAGAAGGCGCTAGGGAAAGTGGTAGAAAAGCTTTTCAAACATATACATATTTCTCAATAGAAGTGTAGGGAAAGTAAAGGGAGGAAAGTATTGAAGCAGAACAGGGTTCAATAGGGGTGTTTAGAGATAGGGTAATAGGAACAATCCTATTACACCTTGGTGTACTGACTGGGTTTCAAAATTGCCATGATACAGCTGCTAATTTCAGGTTTGCAATAGATCATACCTCTGTAATTCCGATTATTGGGGTCTTATTAGCCCTTATGCGCCGCAGTTACATTTAGTAAAGCCTTTTTTTCATTTATTAGTGGAGGAAAAAAATGAAGGGCTTATAAGCTATTGTGTGGTGTAGTGGGAAAATTACAGCCCTTTATAGCGTGTATTAGTGGCAAAAAAAGTTTTATTTAGCGTATAGCGCCACAGTCAAATTTAGTACAGCCTTTTTTTGTTTATTAGTGGTGGAAAAAATTTAAGAACTTAGCCATTGTGTGGTGAAGTGGGAAAATTGCAACCCTTTGTAGCGTGTATTAGTGGCAAAAAAAAGTTGTATTTGGCTTATAGTGCCGCGGTCAAAGTTAGTAAAGCCTTTTTTTGTTTCTAAGTGGTAGAAAAAAATTAAGGGCTTAGCCGTTGTGTGGTGAAGTGGTAAAATTACAGCCCTTTGTAGCGTGCTTCAAATTCCTTTTTATTTATTTATTTGATCTAACAGTATGTCAGACAGAGAAATGACAGGCCCTGCACAGGAGAGTGGCAGAGGCCTAAATGTCTCTGGCTCAGGCACAGGTCGCAGCAGAGTAAGGGGGTGTGGCAGCAGGGGTCACTTTGAGAGGCCTGAGCTCCCGGTGTCAGACAAAACCATTAGTTGGCATGGCCCGGGAGCAGGCCCTGTGCCCTCACCTGTCCTCAACCTGCCTCTGTCCTTTTCTGTTCCCTCAGCCAGAGAAGTACTGTATGCTGTGGGCTCAGTTCCACTATACAGTGAGGACGAGCTACTAGAGGACAGTTAGCAACTACTGGGCAGCCAAGATATGGAGGAGACATCCGTAGCTACCTCCGTTAGGCAGGCAAGTAATGATGAGGACAGTGGTGTGGGAGCTGGTGTTGTGAGCGGTCAGGCTCCTGACCAAGAGACTGTTGAGGAGGACATCAGTGACGTGCAGACAGTACTCGATGATGATGATGATGTAGCCGAGCACACTTGAGAGCTGGGTGAATTAGGGGCTTCATCATCATCGGGAGAAGAGGTTGGCAGCTTGCTTGCGAGACAGTGGCGGAGCCAGCAAGTCGGTAGCGTGGCTGTGGGTCAGCAGGGTGGCAGAAGTGGGAGGTCGGGAGCCAAACATGCCCGGGGTAGACCACCTGCTTTGCAGGAGCCTACTGGGCCGGAAAGTAGTGGTGCAGGGGTTCACAGTAGCAGTGGTGGGGGTAAAATCACCTATTCGGCGGTGTGGCAGTTCTTTGTTAAGCCGCCAGGTGAGGTGAACATGGCCATTTGTAGAATCTTTGGGCAGAAGATAAAGCGTGGCCAGGGTGCCAATGTTGGCACCACGGCCTTGCATCAACATATGCAGCGTCACCATAAAGTGGCCTGGGAGAACCATGGCTCCAATGTGGTGGTCCAGCCTGCCGCAGCAGCCGCTGCATCACCCAGTGGCATTCACCCAATTTCAGGCAGTCAAGGCTCCAACACCTAAGCCAGAGGGAGCTGTCTGTCCTTCCCATCATCTGATGCTCCTGCTCCTCCTCCTACTCCTCGTCAGTCATTCTGTCAGCAATTGATCAGCGAAGCAATTGCAAAGAGTCAGCAGTATGCGTGTACACATCCAATGGCAGAGAAGCTGAACATGCTCCTGGCCAAGATGCTGGTGCTGCAGTCCTTCCCTTTCCAATTGGTGAACTCTGAACCTTTCAGAGAACTGATGGCTTGTGCCAAGCTGACATGGAGAGTTCCAAGCCGTCATTTCTTTGCGAAACAGGCAGTACCAGCCCTGCACAAATATGTAGAAAAGAAGGTGGGACAGTCCTTGAGCCTGTCAGTGTCTGCCAAAGTGCATGGCAGCGCCGACATGTGTAGCTGTAACTACGGTCAGGGACAGTATATGTCTTTTACTGCTTACTGGGTAAATGTGGTTCCTGCGCAGCCAAAGCAGCAAAAAACAATGAGGCAATTAAAACATAACGTTTAATAAATGTCAGTTAAGAAAAATACCCAAACTAATGAAAAAATAATTACACACAAGGTAATAAATTATTTTGTGTCTTACCACCTCCTTAGCCAACCGATATCCACAGAGTAGAGTTGAAGAAGGTGGTATCCTACCGTCCGAATACAGTCGAGTAGATAGGTGCTCAAAGATAAGGGGACCAAATATTCTGTCCCTAAAATAGCAAACCCTAAAGATAAAGGGGGAGGGGGCTATTGAAACCCTGCCTCACAAAGTCGGAGCACCCGCCCCGACAGGGGCGACCCCGTCAGGAACCTGACCCTGACGCGGGCCTGTCCCTAATGATAGCTGACCCTTACACAATGTATATAAAGTCCCTACATGCCATGTTTCATCCTCATCGGACTCATAAGGGGAGTTGTAAACAATAGAGGGATAGTCAGCAAAAAATAGAGAAATTTGCAGTAGGAAAATAATGAGAAGAGAAGACAAACAGCCCTATTAATAAGTCAATAATAAGGACTAAGTTTAAAAATATATATAAGACATCATTTCCCTTAGGCGTCCCTGGGCAATGGCCACATACATAATCTATGGGAAATAAGCCTAACTGAACCTGCAGTGGCAGTATAGACAATGGGGAAATCTGTCTGTAGCTGGGAGGACAGTCCACCCAGCTACAGGCAGATTTCCCCTCTGCGCTCATGTTCCATTGCCATGGCCTCTTGGGGGAGGTGTTTCAGGAGCAGTACCAGCTCCATCAGCAGCAGCCTGAGTCTAGAGTCGCTGATCAGCAGCTTTCTTCACCCGCATAATGAAGAAACTACTCACCAGCAGCATCAGCTAGACCTGGAGCAAGACCTCAAACAGTAGATGATGGCATACTTGGACAGAACCCTGCCACCCCTACTAGGCAGCCAAATTGGATTTGTGGCTACAACTGGCCGAGTTTGCCCTGGAAAAGCTGCCCGGCCAGTAGTGTGTCATCAGAGCGGGTGTTTAGTGTGGTGGGGGCCATAGTTACCCCAAGGAGAACTCGCCTGTCCACCCAAAATGTGGAGACTGACCTTTGTCAAGATGAATCAGGCATGGATCAGCCAGGATTTTCACCTACCAACGCCTGATGCATCAGATTAGATTATCCATGCTGCCTCATCCAAACCTTGACAAGAGACTGGTTTCTTCTGGATACCTGCCTCAGCCACTATTCTGATGCTGCCACCCACCTGATGCCACACATCTGATGCCAAGTGCTTCTTCTTACACCCACCATCGTCAGCGGGTACTGTTATTACCACCCACCTCCCCACAATGTTATCGTGCCACTCTGTGGTCTTCTGATGCTGCTTCCACTTTCACCTCCTCACTGTCATCGTGCCACTCTATAGTCTCCTGATGCTGCTTCCTCCACACTGCCATCTGGCCACTCTATAGTCTCCTGCTGCTGCTGTCTCCACACTATCGTCGTGCCACTCTGTAGTCTCCTGATGCTGCTGCCACTGCCACCTACATACTGTCGTCGTGCCACTCTGTGGTCTCCTGATGCTACTGCTCCTTCCACTGCAACCTCCACACTGTTGCCGTGCCACTTTGTGGTCTTGTGATACTACTGCTGCTGCTGCCACTGCAGCCTCCACACTGTTGTCGTGCCACTCTGTAGTCTCCTGATTCTACTGCTGCTGCCACCTCCACACTGTCGTCATAACACTCTGTGGTCTCCTGATACTGCTGCCACTGCCACCTCCACACTGTTGTCGTGCCACTCTGTGGTCTCCTGATGCTTCTGCCACTGCCACCTGCACACTGTTGTTGTTCCACTCTGTAGTCTCCTAATGCTGCTGCCTCCCCACTGTCGTCTTGCCACTCTGTAGTCTCCTGATGATGCTGCCACTGCCACCTCCACACTGTCGTCATGCCACTCTGTAGTCTTCTGATGCTGCTGCCTCTGCCCTGTCATCGTGCCACTCTGTAGTCTCCTGATGCTGCTGTCACTGCCACCTCCACACTGTCGTCATGCCACTCTGTGGACTCCTGGTGCTACTGCTGCTGCCACTGCCACCTCCACACTGTCGTCGTACCACTCTGTGATCTCCTGATGCTCCTACCTCCACACTGTCATCGTGCCACTCTGTGGTCTCCTGATGCTGCTGCCACTGACACCTACACACTGTTGTTGTGCCACTCTGTGGTCTCCTCATGCTGCTTCATCCTCCCCACTATGTCATTGGGCCACTCTGTGGACTTCTCATGTTGTTCCCACCCTCCCCACCCCATGACTGGGCCACCATTTTGCCTTTCGGCCTGGCTGACATCATTTATTTGACCCTTATTCTGATCTGTCAGAAGAAAGGGAAATGAGACACAACAGATCCTGTCTATGTAGCAGCAGTAAGGGCCAGTATGACATGGTCCCATCAGAAATGGCTTATGATTTGGTAGCCAAAAGCAGGAGTGGGTACAAAACACAGAAGACATGCAAATATTCCATTCACGTGTTTGGTATCCACTCCTGTTTTTTTTTTTTGGCATTAGCAATACTGATGAATTACTGACCAAATGCTGACCGAGTGAAGGCAGATGCTCCACAGACAGGATGCATTTTTTGGGGTTAGTGTTCTGACGGATCAGAGGATGGGAAAAATAATCAGTGACGTCAACACAAACTTACTGCTGACACCCACTCCAGCTCTACTTGTAGAACAGGTTCTGTAGAAATCTTCATGTCACCGACTCACAGTATTGTTTCACTACCACAGCAGACTCCATATGCGTGTTAGTGCAAGACACAGTGTTCTACAAAACTATATAGGCTTTCTCTAGCCAGGAAATAGCTGTTTTTAACGTGATTCGCCACAAACTAATTCGGATCGAATCATTTTGGAAAATTTGGTGAACCGACCATATCGAATTTTTGAAAAATTCACTCGTCTCTCATCAACATTTGCCAGTGCTTATTAAATTTATTTTTCAGTTGGTCTCTATCTCTGGAATAGTTTTTTACACAGGAGAACCTTTATCATCATGTGAGTGACACCATCCTGCCCATCATTCTTTTCTTTGCCTTTCATGAACTCAATTCTATTCTTTCTAGTTATCTCATGCCTTGCTTTTTCTATCTCAAGTAAGGAGTCGTTTTTATCAATAAACCATCAACTTAAACACTGGAAATATATGACAGGAGACATCAGGTGCCTGACATAAAGATACTCCAACTCTTTTTTATTAAAGATTCCCTCGTTCACTTTTCCAACAAAACCTCAATCTTATTCTGATATGCATGAGTGTGATTACTCTATAAATTCCTTTAGCTGTCCTCAGCACATAACATCTCCTCCATAGTTTTGATATCTTAGTGTGACTATTATTGTCACCAGTCACACTGGAGTCTTTTTTATAGTGTTTGTGTTCCCTTATTAACATAGTAACACAGTTTTAAGGCTGAAAAAGACATACAGTACTTCCTTCCAGTTCAGCCTTTTATTCTGCAAAGTTATCCTGCAAAGTTGATCCAGAGGAAGGCAACAAACCCTCATGAGGTAGAAGCTAATTTTCCTCATTTTAGCAGGACAAAAATTCTTTCCCATCTCCAATGGGGAAATCAGAATAACTCCCTGGATCAACAACCCTTCTCCAGAAATCTATTAACTATAACCTCTAATATTATTACACACCAGATATGCACCAAGGCCCCTCTTTTGGTAAGTTCACCATCACAGCCTTCTCTGGCAGGGAGTTCCATAGTCTGGACTAGGCAATCTATCTATTTTAATCTTTTTAAGACATTGCTGTACGTTAACCTGAATCAGTCAAGGCCACATATAATGGGGAGTCTACATTCTGCATTTCATCTGATATTTCATTTTCCTCAGTGAATGCAGTGGAAAAAATATTTAATATAATTTTACTTTCTCCTCACCATTCTCTACATCTCCCTCCTCATCACTTTTAATGGGCAAACACTTTCAGGTTTGAACTTTTAACCATTTATATTTTCGAAGAACATTTTAGGGTTAGTTTTACTATCTTTGCCGTTATCTGACTTTTACATATTCTGTTTTTTTTTCTGATTTTTTTTTGCTACCTTCCTGTTATCATTATTTAAACACTTTGTTTTTGTCATTTATTTGCCCCTTTACATTTCAATGTATTCACATTTTTTTTATTTGTTCCTTACCCTCATATTTTCATAAGATGTGCACCCCTCACAATGAAATTTAGGCTGTATTTTTATTTTTGAGGACATTTTCCCACTTAGTATGACTAAAAGCCTCCCTAAGTTGATCAAATTTTGCTTTTTGGAAGTTCAGCGTTTTTGTGCCTCCCTGAAAAATTATTCTTTTTGACTGACGTTTGGAAGTTTATTATATCATGGTATATCATGGTTAATATTTTCCTGGTGTCCCCCAACCTGCATGTATGTCGTTCTGTCATGTCTATAGGCTAATACTAAGCCATGTATGGCCGTACCTCTAGCCAGGTCCTGTACTAGTTGGAAAAAGTAGTTGTCTTTAGTAATTGACAAGAACTTGTTTATATCATGTGATCCACAGGTTTCAGTTTCCCAGTTTATATTTAAGTAGTTGAAATCCCTCAAAACAACAAACTCATTATGATTTGCTGCCTCATCTATTTCCCTTAGTAGTAGATTTTTTGTGGACTCTATAATATTATGAAGCTTATAACAAACTTTTATCACTATTTTATTATTGGTTTTCCCACCATATATTTGTACCCATGTTGACTCCACATGTTCATTACTCTCAATTATATCTTCCTGCATTGAGGGCTTTAGAGAAGAATTAACATAAATACCGACTCCTCCGCTATTCCATTTTTTATTATCCTTTCTAAACAGACTGTAACCCTGTAAGATAGCCATCTAGTTATAGCTAGAGTCATGTCTCAGTTATTCCCACTATTTCATAATCCTCCTCAGGCATTACTAATTCCAGTTCACCAATTTTATTTGTCAAGCTTCTGGCATTAGTATACATACAATGGATATGGAGTTATGGATTCTTTTAACCTATACCTATCCTTATGAACTATTTTAGTCCATCCCTCCATTTCACCCTCAGTTTCATTAGTTCGCTCCATGTCCCTGTCTGCCGCTTCTGGAGACTGAACTTTTTCTTCTCCAATCGAAGGCAGTGCCCCCTTATCCTTTGAGGGCTTTGACAGGGAACAGTTTTTCACCATATTATTGGTATGGCCCATTTATATACTTGTATAGGTTAATCATGTCCCCCCTTAGATGTCTCTTCTTAAGACTAAATAAATTCAATTCTATTAATCTTTCTTCATAACTAAACATCCATGCCCTTATTAGTTTAGTCGCTCTTCTTTATACTTTTTCCAGCTGCAGAGTGTCCTTTCTATGGACTGGTGCTCAGAACTGAACTGAATTCCAGATGAGGCTGCACCAACACTTTGTAAAGTGGTAATATTACTTCCCTGTCCCGTGAGTCCATGCCTTGTTTAATGCATGACAATATCCTGGTGGCCTTAGAAGCAGCTGATTGACATTGTATGCTGTCATTTAATCTATGATCTACAAGGACACCCAAACCCTTTTCTATCAGTGACTCTCCCAGTGTTACCTCCCCTAGGACATATGAAGCACAGAGATTATTACTACCAAGATGCATAATTGTACATTTATCCACATTGAACCTCATTTGCCAAGTTGATGCCCAATGAGTGTTCAAGTCAGCTTGTAGTTTATTGATATCTTCCATAGACTGTACTGTACTACATAGCTTAGTGTCATCTTCAAAAATAGAAATTGTGCAATTAATCCCCTCCTTGATATCATTAATAAATAAATTAAATAACAGAGGACCCAGCACTGAACCTTGGGGTACACCACTTATAACCGGGGACTACTTAATAGGAATCATTAACCACAACTCTCTGGACATGGTCCTTCAGACAGTTTTCAATCCAATTACAGACTATATTTTCCAAGCCTATAGACCTTAATTTACCTAATAAATGTCTGTGAGGGACAGTATCAAAAGCATTTGCAAAATCCAAAAACACTACATCCACAGCTGCCCCTCTGTCCACGCTCCTAATCACCTCCTCATACAAACAAATCAGGTTAATCTGACAACTTCTGTTCTTGGTAAGCCCATGTTGGTTATCAGTTATAATATTATATACAGTCACATACTCCTGTATATAGTCCCTTAAGAGTCCTACAAACATTTTTCCCACAATAGAATCTTTTTTGAATATGGGCATCACATTTGCCTTGTGCCAATGACTTGGCACTGTACCAGTACCTAGAGAATCTTTAAAAATTATAAACAGTGGCACATCAATGATTGAACTGAGCTCTTTAAGAACTCTTGGGTCTAATACATCTGGACCCAGAGCCTTGGTCACATTCACCCTATTTAACTTAGCTTGGACCATATCTACAGTTAGCCAATTGAGTATATTACTGGATGTGCTATCAGCCCCAGCACCACAGATATCAGCTCCTTTCTCTTCTTTTGTATTAACAGAGCTAAAAAAACTCATTTAGTAACTCTGCCTTTTCCTTATCTTCAGTGACTAACAAGCCTTTACCATCAGGGGACCTACTTGCTCAGAACTTGGTTTTTTAGCATTTATATACTTAATGAATTTTTGGGGACTTGTTTTGCTCTCTTTTGCCACCTACTGTTTTGTATTTTTGCTAATTTTATCTCCTTTTTACATATTTTAATAAATGTCACTTTGTAAACTTCAAATGCTACAGCTGACCCCCTTTATTGGTTGTGAAAAGTGTCACAACGGCTTGTAGGAGCTCTGCTGGTATTACCCGACCAGGACAACGGGATCCCCGTGCTGCTGCCTGTGTTCCTTTCCGTGCCGGCGGTGTGGTCCTCGGAATAGATATATAGAAGATGACAGAAACAATACTGGAACACTTTCGTGCGGCGCTGCAAGCAGGGAGGTTGAGGTTCAGGTAAGTTGATTTCGTTCTTTATTACAAGTCTACACGTTTCAGGGGTAAACCGCCCCCTTCATCAGGACTATTACAGAACATGGTACACAGACATGGAATTTAAAAGGCAATTTGGCGCGCAAAAAGGGCTATCTTTTTGAGGAGGAGGAGAAACAGAGTGAAGCTAGGTTGATTGGCAGTATGATCAACAGGTAGCCGTATCTTTAGCAGTGCACATCTGTTACAAATATTGTATCCTTGTCATATACTACGGATCCAATAATTATGGGCACAGTAATTTCAATCACTATAGCTCCTAGGTTATTCATGGCTATAGTGTGAAAACGCTGTCCTTTTGTATATGTTCATAGTAATCAATCTAATATACATGTAAAATAACAGTAGCAGATCCTAATTTCATGTTAAAATATGTATTCGGGAATCAAATACCCATGGGGTTACCCCTGGAGGAGTATCTAAACTAAGCTATAAGAGAAGTAAATGCATCCTACATATATTCAAGAATAAAAATTAATGAATGTATATATGGAATATAATTAGAGATGAGCGAGCACTAAAATGCTCGGGTGCTCGTTATTCGAGTCAAACTTTTCCCGATGCTCGGGTGCTCGTTTCGAATAATGAACCCCATTGAAGTCAATGGGAGACTCGAGCATTTTTTGCAGGGAACCAAGGCTCTGCCTAGGGAAGGCTAGGTGAAAACCTGGAAACCTCAGAAAATGATGGAAACACCACGGAAATGGACAGGAAACAGCAGGGGCAGCATGCATGGATGCCTCTGAGGCTGCCTAATCCCACCATTACCCCAAATTCTCAGGCAACAGCCTGGTGGTTACCCTCATGGCAATTGTGCTCACCCAGACAAAGAAAGGCGAGGCACATGCCCATCACATGTTAGGGAAGCACCCAACTAGGTGCAACGAAGGTCCATCACCGCCAATTTTCAGGGACACGGTAATGGTGACCCACTTAAAAATTCTGCCTGACAACCTGGCGGTGAACCCCTGATTGTCTGTCGTTCAATAAGATTGCAGTGTAAAGCATGGTGGTGAGCCTCAGTAATAAGATTGCAGTGTAAAGCATGGTGGTGAGCCTCAGTATGACTTTTTAGATGGAGATTGCATGTGGTCACGTACTCCCTGGAACCCCATAGTCACCTCTTCTCTGATGTGCTACCCCAGAACATTCTCTGCCCCAATTCGCAAGACCTTTTGCAGTCTCCGTGTGCTGACAGTGGGGATTTACCAGTGTTGTCTGAGGAGGTGGTGGACTATGGCGAGACACAGGTGTCGGGGGGTGAGGTAGTTGTATGGGAAGCAAGTTACAGTGGGGACTCCTTGGGGGGACTTTCTCATGATGGGACAGATTCAACTTGGGTGGATCAGGAACAGGAACAGATCAATTTTTATTTTTTTGTGTTTATTTAACTTTTATTTAGCACAAATAACCACAGAGATATTTATTCGTTCTCTTCGCTGCGCAGTCTGGCGTTGGGGTTCGTCACTTTGATGGCGAGCTGTGCCGCTCTCTCCACAATGGTCTTTCGGTTCTTTGAGGAGACGTTGAGGAGATCAGTGAAATTCAGTGAATGACGACGCAGGACCCCAACTTAAAAATTTAGTATCAACCGGTACAGTCGTAAATTATGAGCTTGATCAAGTGTGGCATGTGTTCTCTGTATTCTTCTCAGTTTATTACCGTATATGGCAGCTATCCGGAAAAATAGTTTGGAGCGAGAAAGATAGGAAAAAGACGTAAATTGTTCCAGGCTTTGTTCATTTTAATAAGCGTCAGCCTGTCAGCGCTGTCAGTTGACAGGCGTGTACGCTTATCGGTGATGACGCCACCAGCTGCACTGAATACCCGCTCTGACAGCACGCTAGCGGCAGGGCAGGCCAGCACCTCCAAAGTGTACAGCGCCAGTTCAGGCCACGTGTCCAGCTTTGAAACCCAGTAGTTGTATGGAGCAGAGTGATCGCTACGGACGTTGGTATGGTCAGCTATGATGTACTCCCTCACCATCTTTCTGTACAGCTCCCCCCTACTCTGCCTAGACTGGGGACAGGTGACAGTGTCTTGATGGGGTGACATAAAACTGGCAAAGGCCTTGGAGAGTGTTCCCCTGCCAGTGCTGGACAAGCTGCCTGCTCGGCTCCTCTCACCCACTACTTGGACCACAGAACCATGCCCTCTGCCGCTAGCGGCGTCAGATGGGAAGGATTTTTTCAGCTTGTGCACCAGGGCCTGTTGATATCTATTCACTCTCATACTCCTTTCCTCTGCAGGGATGAGAGTGGAAAGGTTCTGCTTGTACCGTGGGTCCAGGAGAGTGAACACCCAGTAATCGGTGTTTGAAAAAATGCTTCTAACGCGAGGGTCACGGGATAGGCAGCCTAACATGAAGTCTGCCATGTGCGCCAGAGTCCCAACACGCAAGAATTCCCTCTGCTCAATGGCCTGACTCTCCATTTCCTCCTCCTCCAAGTCCTCCTCTTCAGCCCATACACGCTCAAGAGTTAAGGACTGAGCACTGGTACCCTCTACTGTCTCGCCGACATTCTCCTCCTCTTCCTCCTCATCCTCATCCCCCTCCTCCGATACGCGCTGAGAAACAGACCGGAGGGTGCTCTGGCTATCAAGCGACGTATCTTCCTCCACCGTCTCTTGTGACAAGCGCAAAGCATCCGACTTGATGCTGAGCAGTGAGTTTTTCAACAGGCAAAGCAGCGGGATGGTGAGGCTGATAATGGCGGCATCGCCGCTGACCATCTGTGTTGACTCCTCAAAGTTGCTCAACACCTGGCAGATATCAGACATCCACGTCCACTCCTCATTGTGGACTTGAGGAATCTGACTGACCTGACTACCAGTTCTGGTGGAAGTTGACATCTGGCATTCTACAATCGCTCTGCGCTGCTGGTAAACTCTGGATAACATGTTTAATGTGGAATTCCATCTCGTGGGCACGTCGCACAACAGTCAGTGAGTGGGCAGTTGTAGGCGGCACTGCGCTGCCCTGAGAGTGGAAGCATCAGTGGTCGACTTGCGGAAATGCGCACAGATGCGGCGCACCTTGGTGAGCAAATCAGACAGATTGGGGTATGTCTTGAGGAACCGCTGAACTATGAGATTGAACACGTGGGCCAGGCATGGCCCATGTGTCAGTCTGCCGAGTTGCAGAGCCGCCACCAGGTTACGCCCGTTGTCACACACAACCATGCCTGGCTGGAGGTTCAGCGGTGCCAGCCACACATCGGTCTGCGCCGTGATGCCCTGTAACAGCTCTTGGGCGGTGTGCCTTTTGTCACCTAAGCTCAGCAGTTTGAGCACCACCTGCTGGCGCTTACCCACGGCACTGCTGCTGGCCTAGAGCTACCGACTGAAGGCGCCGTGCCGACGGATGGTAATTCGGAGGAGGAGGTGGAAGAGGAGGAGGGGTCGGAGGAGGAGGCATAGTAAGTCTGAGAGACCGTGACCGAGGTAGGCCCCACAATCCTCGGTGTGGGCAGTACATGAGCGGCCCCAGGGTCAGTCTCGGTCCCAGCCTCCACCAAGTTAACCCAATGTGCCGTCAGTGAGATATAGTGTCCCTGCCCGGCACACTTGTCCACGTGTCCATGGTTAGGTGGAACTTCTCAGAAACAGCGTTGGTCAGGGCACGGATGATGTTCTCTGACACGTGCTGGTGTAGGGCTGGGACGGCACATCGGGAAAAATAGTGGCGGCTGGGGACCGAATACCGAGGGGCAGCCACCGCCATGAGATTGCGAAAGGCCTCGGTCTCTACCAGCTTATAGGGCAGCATCTCCAGGCTCAGCAATTTGGAGATGTGGACGTTGAGGGCTTGGGCATGTGGGTGGGTGGAACTGTATTTCCTCTTGCACTCCAGCGTCTGCTGTAAAGACAGCTCAACGCTGCGCTGGGACACATTGGTGGACACTGTGGAGGATCGTGGAGGCGAAGGTGTGGTTTTCCGGCGGGAGGTGCTCGTGCCAGGGTCCTGGGCAGGGGGTTGACTAGCAGAGGCAGCGAGTGACACAGGGGAAGGAGCAGTGGTGTGACCCGCAGGAGGTGGTGAACGGCCTTGGTTCCATTGAGTGGGGTGTTTAGCACTCATATGCCTGCGCATGCTGGTGGTGGTTAGGCTAGTAGTGGTGGTGGCACCCCTGCTGATCCTGGTGTGGCACAGGTTGCACACCACAGTCCGTCGGTCATCCTCACTTTCTTTAAAGAACCTCCAGACTTGCGAACATCTAGGCCTCGCCACGAGAGCTTCACTACGTGAAACTGTTGCTGCTGATGCACCAGCTCTGGCCCTGCTTCTCCCTCTGGCCACACCACTGCCTCTTACAACCTGTTCTGGTGCAGCACTCGCCTCTGCCTCAGAAGCACTGTCTTCACTCGGCTTATCAACCCAGCTTGGGTCAGTCACCTCGTCATCCTCTGATTCCTCAGTCTGCTCCCCTCTCGGAATTCCTGCCCTGACAACAACTTCACCACTGTCTGACAACCGTGTCTCCTCATCGTCCGACACCTCTTTACAAACTTCTTCCACTAACTCAACATTGTCATCATCATCATCACCCATAGACTGCGACAGTTGGAAAACTTGGGCATCGGGAACAAGGTCAGCAGCAACCTGAGAAGTGGTTGTGACTCTGGGAAGGGTCCAGAAAACAGTTCCTGAGAGTATGCCGGATCGCATTCCAAATTTTCCTGGGAGGGGGCAGACTGGGGGGAAGGAGGTTGAGGTGGAGGAGCCAGAGGAGTTCTCCCTTGGGTAACGTGGGTGGACTGCGTGGAAGACTGACTGGTGGACAAATTACTTGAAGCATTGTCCGCAATCCACGACATCAGCTGTTCGCAATGTTGTGGTTTCAACAGTCCTCTACCACGTGTCCCTGTAAGTTGAGACATGACGCTACGGAGTGTAGCTCTGCGGCGTTCCCCTGCTCCCTCATCAGCAGGTACTGTCTCACCCAGCCCAGGACCACGGCCTCTGCCCCCTGCAGTAATTGAACGCCCATGCCCACACCCTCGTCCTCGACCCTTAGCCCTGGGGTTCAACATTTTCTGTATATAAGTGTATTATATAAAAAATAAATGGGCCTGCTGTACTGAAACCCACAAACTTGTTTAGTCTGGTTTAATTAAGTGACGTACAGAAAGTGTCACCTGGACAGAAAATACGGATTGTAGTGAGTGTACTGAACTGTGACACACAGAATGGTTCCACGCAGCTGTGTGAAATGGATTCGTATCACTGAGCTAAAACAAAAAAAAAAAATATTTTTATATATATATATTTTTTTTTATATATTTTTTTTAAAGTTTTGTTTTTTTTTGGAACGTGACGTGCAGAAACTATTGTAGCCCTAACTCACACCCTGCTGACGGTGGCTATTTTGACTGCGGCACAGACAAATGTTGCACAGAGATTTTTGTGATCAAGCTATATACGTGAGAGTAAAAGACCTGGTTGGATTAAGTGACGTACAGAATGTGTCACCTGGACAGAAAATACGGATTGTAGTGAGTGTACTGAACTGTGACACACAGAATGGTTCCACGCTGCTGTGTGAAATGGATTCGTATCACTGAGGTAAAACAACAAAAAAACTATTTTTTTAATATATTTTTTTTTTAAATATTTTTTTTTAAGTTTTGTTTTTTTTGGAACGTGACGTGCAGAAACTATCGTAGCCCTAACTCACACCCTGCTGATGGTGGCTATTTTGACTGCGACCCAGACAAATGTCGCACAGAGATTTTTGGGATCAAGCTATATACGTGAGAGCAAAAGACCTGGTTGGATTAAGTGATGTACAGAAAGTGTCACCTGGACAGAAAATACGGATTGTAGTGAGTGTACTGAACTGTGACACACAGAATGGTTCCACACTGCTGTGTGAAATGGATTTGTATCACTGTATCACAATAAAAAAAAGGGGGTTATATATGGTGATAGCTGCACTACTAGTTCCAGCCAGCCAGCCAAACCAGGAGACAAAAAAAAAAATTTCTTGTAGCCCTTAGAAGGGCTGTTTGGTTCTTGTGAGATCACTCCTGCCTAACAAAGAACTAAATGCAGGCCCTAACACTCTCCCTGAAACGCAGCAGCTCTATCCCTAACGACATCCAGACAGCATCTGAGCTGAGCACCGCGGCCAGTCACTAGTATATTCCAGGGTCACCTGATCAGGCCAGCCAACCCCTGCTATCGACATGTAAGGGCCCCACGTTATGCTGGGTGTACCGCAGAGTCTCCTGGCTTGTGATTGGCTGTGTTTATAGGCGCCAAAAATGCACAATGTGGAAGTTGCCATTTCCTCGAGCATGGCGAGATACTCGTCCGAGCAACGAGCACTTACGAGTACCGTAATACTCGAACGAGCACCAAGCTCGGACAAGTATGCTCGCTCATCTCTAAATATAATATATATATATATATATATATAATATCTGTCTGTCTGTTCTCTATGCGCGACCAAACTACTGGACCGATTTTCACCAAATTCGGCACACAGGTACATCAGGTGTCCGGGAAGGTTTTAGACCAGGTCTCATCTCTCTAGGACCATTAGCCAACATTACAACTGGGAACTTTGGTTTTAAACTCCAACTGCCATTCTCTGCAAAGGCACACACAGGGATGGCAGGTTTCCATAACAACCAGGTAATTATCAGCAGCTGAGGATCTCATCCATTTCTATTCACTGACACTGTTAAAGGTATTCCGGTTACCATAAATATAACTTATGTTTTTTTCTATTACTACAGTTCAGTAGTAATAAAAGATGTTTTCCTCCACTGCTGTCTATTGAGTGGGCTCATAAATAAGCATGGTATTGACCTTTAATTCAGGCCACCCTAAAAGAAGTACTTAAAACCCCCACCCCAGGTCTCACTAAGCCACACCCCCGACTCCATCAGGCCACACCCTCTTTCACTCCGCAGCCAACAGAGATTGAAAAA
>ONZH01015611.1:0-20485 GCA_900303285.1 Rhinella marina | reverse complement strand
AGGAGAGTGAATGACAGGAGAGCTTCTTGTTGTGATTCCAATACGTGGACCCAGAATAAAGACCGAGATAGCATCCAAACGGCATTGTCCGAGGTGTTCCCTCCTGCCCCTGATCTCTGGGTCCACTGAAATCAGATCAGAAGTTGATCCTTGCAGAAGTGACGGGTATCCACTCCCGCAAACAGCCAGGAGCGAGAGATAGGCAGTACAGGACTCAAGGTAGTGTGAGACTGCTGTGAGATGGTGCACGGGAGTGAACACAGAACCCTGTCTTCCATGGAGTATGTGATTGAGTGCTAAGAGACCCATTATGCTTCATATATGTATAGATAAGCCCTGCGATTACTACGTGAAACAGACAATTAGCATAGACCTATGCATATCTGGTCAGTCGGTGGCTGTGTGGGACAGTGATATCTTTTTGTGAATATTCATGGTGGGCTGAGGGTGGCGATGTGGTTGAACTCATCTCGGGACTCTCTTGGCGGTGGTGACTCGGTGGGGTACCGGTGTAAGGCATACGGACCAGTGTTATGGAATCCAGTCCTCCAAAAGGGGAAGGGAGGTCCCTAGGAAAATTGATCCCGCGAGTAGGCGTAGCTACCCTATCAGGAGGGGATCATGGGCTCACAAATATAGCAGAAGGACTCAGGTCGGTGAACTGAGGTAAATTCAGTCCCAGGGAGTGAATGCTATGGATTTTTGTGAGGGAACTTAAGTAATAGCAAAAAGACTCAGGTGGGTGAACTGCAGGTAAGCAAGTCCCAGGGAGTAAATTGCTATGGATCTTAAGGGAGGATTGGCAGTGGAAGGTATAAAGGAGGTGATAAAGAGGTGAAAATGACCAGGTGTTTGGATAAATTGTGAGGGATAGAAAAAGAAAAAAGTGAAGGATAAAGGTGAAAGCATTGCTAGAGGTGTCTGAGTAAGCGAAGAGTAGAAGAGGTAATGTTATGTGGTAAAGTAGAAAGACTCTGATGATGAGCACCTCGCCGCAGCCTGGGAGTCCCATTAACCTTCCCCAAATAATCGCAGTTCAACCACAGGCGCCGCCGTCTCCTTCTGCTCCCATTATATAACTTTTTCCTCTCACTGTCACACCACAGCCACTGATCAGCTACAATAGCCTGTCTTGAGAGCCAATTGCTCCAATCTATCCCCCTTTTCCTTTTACCAAGTGAAGTAAGGGAAAGATAGGAGATCCAGACAGTAGTGCCCTATAAATTGTAGTAATTCACAGAGGGAATCTAATATCACCAGATTGCAGACATATCAGGAGCTTGAGATCCAGTCACTGGATCTGTGCAGAAAAGAAATATTTGCCATCAGAAAAGCCATCAGAAAAGAATATTTGCCCCTCCTGTGGTGAACACCACCCACAGAGAGATCCCATATAATGTCTAATGTGCAGGAATGGAACCCCCCCCTTACTATCTCCCAGCTATTCAGAGGTATCCCAATCTGCCATGCCTGCCGCCCTGCACCCTCCAGGGTTTCCCCACCCCCCCACACACCCATCCTTCTGTAATAGTTGCAAATATAAGAAGGGACATACTCTCACAGGCTAGAACCAAATATCTGTCTGCTGCAGGACTCACTGAATATATAGTAACATAGTAACATAGTTTGTAAGGCCAAAAAAAAACATCTGTCCATCCAGTTCAGCCTGTTTTCCTATGAGGTAGCCTTTCTCACCCCTCCAAATATAACTATCAGTGCTGAGCAGTTCTGAACCCAGCTACATCACTTTCACTGGGTCCAGAAGAGGGGAGTGAAGAATGGGCAGAGCGAATAGAAAACAAGTATGACGAGGGCAGGGATGTACAAATGAGATGTACAACTGGGGTGCTATAGGAGTCGGAAGAGGGGGTACCACGAGAAATGTGCCCATTTAGTGACTCAGATGACATACATCACGGTTTTGAACAAAATGAAAACAGAAACTAAAGAACTAGACAATGTGACAGATAGTCCAATACCTAATGCAGATCTTGAGCTTTTTGTAGATCCCAGTACTACCCTGAAGGAGAACCACGGACAGGATTTGCTGTCACCACCTTACATGAAGTACTTCTCCAAGAACCACTTGCCCCTGAGATGTCAGCACAGACGGTGGAGTTGAAGGCACTCACTGCAGCGTGTATGATGGCGGAAGGACAGGTCACTAACATTCATTGAATCCAGGTATGTTTTTGGCATAGCACATGATTATCAACCCATTTGGAAAAGTAGAAACTTTGCTGAATCCTCAGGTTAACACTGAAGAAAGCCCAATTGTTCAGGGCCTTGCAGTTGCCAACAAAGGTTGCTGTTATCAAAGTGTAGGCGCACAAGGATACCTCTGCAGAAGCAAGGGAAAACTGCAGGGCTGATGAAGCAGCAAAGGCTGCCGCTCTATTTCCCCTTCCCATAATGGCAGAGTGCCACTTTACAGCAGCAATAGGGAAGGTGGATAAGTCATTGCTGGCCCAAATGCACAACTAGGCTTCCAATGAGGAAATGAGGGGATGGAAGGGAAAAGGGGCTGAGAAGAGGCAATAAGAAATCTCAGTAGTAGAGAACAAACTTTGCCTGCCCTGAGCCCTCTACCCCATGATGACACGTGGACCCATAAATGCTTCAAAGGAAGCCATGGTGAGTTTAGTGGGTAATTTCTAGATTGCCCCGGGATTCAGCATTGTGGCTACTTGCTTTGTTCAGGCCTGCCTGATCTATGCTCTGCCATGACACTGGAAAGATGATTAAGGGTTCCTCTAAGCTCACTAAAAACCATCATACCCGTTCCAGCGACTGCAGACAGATTTCATCCAACTACCAAAGGTGGAACAGTATGAGTTTGTGCTTGTCTGTGTGGATCTCTTCTCAGGGTGGCCAGAAGCATGGTCTGTTATCAAGGTGACTGCAAGGACCGTGTCCAAGAAGCTCCTCTACTGGTATGTAGGTATGGTAAACTATACAAAGTGATAGAGAGACACACCTCCCAGCAGTAGGACAGGATATACTAGGAGCATTAGAGACAGAACAGGCTCACACACCTTATATCATCCAAGCTGAAGCTCAAGATTCAGAAGGCAGTGGCAGAGAATAAAAAAACCCTGGACTGAATGTCTCCCTATTGCACCCTGCAACAGGAACTGATCCATATATATATGTCACAGAGTACAGTGATCCCTCAATATACATTGGCCACAGGATACAATATTTTCAACATACAACGGTCGTCCTGGAACCAGTTGATATTGTACCTTGAGGACTACTGTAGATGTTTCTTTTCCAGATCCTTTTTCTTTACCCCAGCCCCATTACCCGAAGTATTCTGTGTGTATTAGTGTCTATGCATTGACCCTCACAGCACTTATCAGCCTTGCTATGTATTCTGTGTTTTGTGTATTTTAATGGGGACATTTCTTGTTATCGTTTATTGTTATTTTTGTATGTTCTATAAAATGTGTTTTGTGTATTACCAACAAATCATCTCACCTATTCATGTCCATGTGTTTTCCTCGAGGCCCATAAATAATTACAACGAAACAGATCTGAAAGGTCTACAGCTCACTCAACCTATGCACAAGCCAATCATCCCCACTCCCTTCACCCAGAACAACAACAGAAGACGCCCTGTGTGTGACGGATGGAACCTGAACATTCTAGATATTTGTGTCTATTGCAGAAACCCCTCGTTATCATCTTCCAGTTAGTGGTAGGGAGAATAAGGGATAACTAGGGCAGGGCAAGGTTGCAGAGGTTCCAGAGTCCCACCATCAGGGGCTGCTGGGATCATAGGGGTAGAATATCACAGATGAAGGGACAGGATAAGGGACAGATAGAATGTCTTAAGAGTTTGTAAAAAAAAGAGGGGAATTGTTAAAGTAACCGACTCCATCTTGTCACAGTTGTTAATGTTACAGACTCCATCTCGTCTCTAAGCAAACTTTTCCCAACTGCTTAAGGACATTCTAGTAAAGGTGTGGAGGGGGGGTGGGGGTGGGCAACAAGACTTGTTCAGGTTGTCATGGGCTAAGACAACACATTCCACCATAACCTGCTCGTTCTGTCCTGACAGGAGGCTATCATGCCCTGTCATCTATAATCTGATTGGTCAGTGTTCTATACCATAAATCTTTGATTGGCTTTGTGTTTGTGTCTTTGTGTATAAATAAACACTGAGGAAGGGGAAACCCGGACTCTATTGTACACCAACTCTGTGTGTGCTTGATGTCCCCCGGCCGGTGAATCGCTTGAACCTTGACAACTTCATTTTCAGTAGAGGAAGCTACTCTAACACGGTTAACGGGCACTGACCATGGGGCCGCCACATTCGCATCGCTGACCCATTCACTTGAATGAGGTCCGCAGTCTGCATCCCACAGTCCGCACTGCAAAAAAGTAGTGCATGCACTACTTTTTTGCGGTGCAGAGGCACAGGCAGAAACACCACGGAAGGTAGTGCTTCTGTGGGGTTCCAATCCGTGCCTCCGTTCCGCATCTCTGGTATTGCGGACCCTTTCAAGTGACAGCATCAGCTGTGTGCATGCAACTCTTTGGGGTTCATCCGTCTTACAGTAATAGGAGAATTAATTATTCTGTTAATTGTGTCAGTGACATAGTAATTTTTGCGGGTTCATCATACTGCATTTGCTACTGTCTTACTGTCATAGGATAGTAAATCAGTCTGTTAATTGTGCCGGTGACATAAAGTCAATTTTTGGGGTTCATCACACCATCTTTGCATCTGACTTACTGTAATAGGAGAGTAAATCAGTCTGTTAATTGTGTTGGAGGCCATTTTTTGGGGTACATAACACTAACTTTGCATCTGTCTCACTGTAATAGGAGAGTTAATCAGTCTGTTAATTGTGTCTGTGACAGAAAACAATTTTGTGCTTTAATAACATTGCATTTTCATCTGTCTGACTGTAATAGGAGATTCAATCAGCCTGTAAATTGTTTTGGTCACACAAAGAAATTTTTTCATCACACTGCCTTTTTATCTATCTTAATCAGGGGAACACTGCTAATGAGGCAAGGTGAGGCGATTGTCTCAGCCCCAGGTAGTGGCAAGAGGGGCCAGCAAAACGACCATGGGCAATAATCGCTTTCATTGTAGAAATGCTCATCTCATCATATTCAACTTCATTGTTGTACTCAGTACAGCAATACATGTGTACAGTATGATGCGATGGGGCACGAGAGCGATGTCTCCCTGGCCCATAGTTACCTCTAATAGGCTATAGTCCTAGTTTCTGTAGCCTATCAGAGGCCGGTGTCATCATTATTGCGCTTCCTGACCCAGGCTCCATAGAACTCAGGGCATAGACTAGAAGAGGTCTGTGTCTTGCACTGCATCGCTGACAGCAGAATGGAGGTAAGTATTTAAGTTTATTATTTTTATTTGGCAGCATGCTGATGAGCCACAATGGGGTGGGGATCATTATCTTGTAACTGGAGATAGCACTATAGGGGCATTGCTGCTGTAAAAAGTATTTTTGTACTGGCACACATTATAAGGGGGCCACTATGGGAACATTCCTTCTACTGGGGGCACTAAAAGGTGGGCATTTTTTTTGACTGACACACTTTTTAAGGGAGCAAGTTTTGTACAGGCACATTGTAAGGGAGCATTTTTGTACTGGCACACATTATAAGGGAGCATTTTTGTACTGGCACACATTATAAGGGAACATTTTTGCACTGGCACAGTTTGCAAGGGGGAATTATTTTACAAGCAAACATTATAAGGGGCCATTTTTGCACTGGCACACATTAGTGGGTATTGTTTGTACAGGCACGTATTATAGGGGTTATTATAACTACTGGGGGTACTATGAGTGGATTATTGCTTCTGGGGACAAAATGAGGGACATTATTACTATTGGGTGCACTGTTACCACATAGTGAACTCTAACAGAGAATTATTACTATTGGTGGGACTTTTGGGGGACTGTTATATTGGTAGGCAACCTGGCGCAGTATCTGCTTAGCATAATTTTTTTTGGAGGACACTATGTTTACAGCACTTAAAGTTTCAGAGACAATATTTGCTGGTTGCAGTTATTTCTTAGGGTACTGAGTGCCAATAATTAGTGAAGGGGAGCTATCTGGGTGGTCATAGTATTTTCAGAGGGACTATCTGTTTCTACAGTATGGTATTGGGAAGCACAGTGAGCACAGTATTAAAGGTGGCAGGATGGTTTGTTCAGAAGGTGAGAGGAGGATGGAAAAGTAGGAAATTAAAATGTCTGTTTGTCAAACTCTCCAGAGACAAGAGATGGCTGAAATAAATCATTATGGTGATCTAGTTCGAATGGAGAAGATAAAGAAAGGGAACGTCTGTCTACCTCAGAGGAGACATCACTTGATGTTAGACATATGTGGTGCTGTATTACCCTGTGTGTTTTATAGCTCTATGTAATGTTTTCCAAGTATATGTTTAACAGTAGGGCTGGAGGGAAGGGTTAGGTTAAGAAATTAGCATGGGGGGCACTGTTTAATGTTTTTGCCTCGGGAAGCAAAAAGGCTTGGTGAACCCTTGAGTAAGTTGGATGCAAAGACGGTGTGATGAACCCCAAAAAATGACTTTATCTCACTGACACAATCATCCTCTGCCGGGCAGAAGCAGTATTACGTGGCGGAGTATGATTGGCCATGTGCCAACATGTGACCGGGATGACGCTGTTATCATGTGATAGTAATTCTAAGCTACGATTGGCCCCTGCTCCGTTAAAAAGATTGGTAGGTATCTCCCCAATTCTCTCCTCCTGAAGAAGCAACGCGAAAAGCGAGTAGAGGGGTGGACGCCACTTTGCTCCCACCAGCGCTCGGTATGTCTTGATGGCAAATTGTCTGTTTATTTACTCATTTTGGCTTCTTATATTAGGTATTTAATTTGTAAAACGTTTTATTTATAAGCACATCTTAGTACAAACGATGTAAAAGCAACATGTCATAAAGATCAATACAGCAGATTTGAAATGGAGACAGACATGTTTAGCTACTAATATAAACATGTACAACGGTACATCAATATATCAAGCGATGAGTGGTATATTATAACAAATGACAATAAACAAAACATGAAACGAAGGGCAAAATGTATGCCTGTCATATATCTCAAGAAATAGTGCAGCTATAAGAGAGTAACTGGGTAATGGGGGGGTGAGAGGGGGGAGGGGGGGAGGGCCTGTCAAGGATCGGGCGAAATATGTTAGAGTGTATCCAATAGGTAGTTGACCCCAAGAGAGACTATAATTTCCTATACTCTTTCCAGACGCCCCATGTAGCCTCAAACTTTGAGGATACCCTAGAGTCCCAATGTGCGATTTGTTCTAGCCTATAAATTTGATCAACTTTGAGTAGCCATTGTGTCACAGTCGGAGTTACATCATATTTCCACTGTGCCTCAATTAGAATCCTCGCTGCCGCTAGTAGGTGATGGCATAGCTTCCTATAACCTGTCTGTGTGAGTGAGGAAGGAGGTATACTCAGGAGGCAGAGTGCGGGTGAAGGGTTAACTGGAATTCCTAGTAGATTGGATATAATGGTATATATGGAGGTACAGAAGGGGGTAATGCCCCTACAAGCCCACCAAATGTGCAGGTAAGTGCCTATATCAGACTGACATCGCCAACATAGTGGGGAAGAGGTAGGGTACATTTTATGTAGCCTATTAGGGGTATAGTGCCACCTGGTCAGCATTTTATAAAAATTCTCCTGTAACCTTACACATCTAGAAACCTTGGGAGTGCTTGCTAGCAGAGTTTTAACGCTGTCAGGTGAGAAAGTTAATTTCAAGTCTTTCTCCCACTCTGTGATAAAGGATGGCTTAGGAGTGGTGAGAGGAGATAGTAGAGAGGTATATAATTTTGAGATTTTGTGCTGTGGAGACTTCACACTAAGGGCCATTGTTTCAAAGAGGGAGGGAGCTATCCCAGAGGGAGCAGTCATATGTTTAGTTGCTTATAGGAAGTGAGCTCTTTGAAAATATGTGAAGGTGAAAAGAGGGTCTACGTCTGATCTCCCCTGGTCGTCCAACTGTGAGGTGGCAAAGTACTCCAGCACAGAGACTTTACTTCGTTTACAAGAATCTGTAAGCGAGTCCCTGAAATCTTTGGGGCTTTCCCACATGACGTCTCTTATTTGTAAGAGTGGTGAGATGGGGGAATTAAGCAGTTTATCCCTAAGGCCAGAATGCCATATCTTCAGAGTGTTTCTAACTAATGGGCTCGTCATTTCACCACTTCTGAGTCGCTTGTGTGCCTCAGTTAGAGCCAGTGAGCGAAGTGGTAGAGCAACATAGCTTGTTCCATCATAATATCCAGTCTGTCTATCGGGGATCTCAGCCAATCCAGAACTCTAGTCCCATGGATTGCTTTATAGTACAAATGAAGGTCAGGGAATCCCAGACCTCCAACACCTGTGGGTTTTATCACCTGTAGGTATGGTAGTCTGGGTCTACCTTCCTTCCATAAATATTTAGAAAGAGTCCTGCGTAGTTTGTCAAAAAAGGACTTAGGTAGGAATATAGGCAAAACCTGAAAATAATAGAGCACTTTTGGAAGGATAACGGTTTTAATCAAGGTTCGACTCCCAAACCATGACGTAAAAGGGAGGTCCCAGGATTTGAGTGTGGAACTTATGATCTTTGGCAATGACAGATAGTTTTCCCAGTATAAAGTAGCAGGATGAGAGGTAAGCTTAATACCCAAAAATGGTATACTTTGAGTGGACCATGTAAAGGGGGATCATTGTTCTAGTAGCCTCTGAGTGCTGGAGTCGAGAGTGACATTTGATACTTGCGACTTGGAAAAATTAACTTTAAAGTGGGATATCATCCGGTATTTGTCCAGGATAGAGTGAACAGCTGGAAAGGCCTCCAGTGGATTGGTAATAATTAAAAGGAGGTCATCCGCAAATGCGGCCTGCGTATGTACAGTATCTCCAATCTTTATGCCCTGTATTCTAGGATCTAATCTGAACGTCTGTAGCAGGGGTTCTAGTGATAACACAAATAGCAAGGGGGAGAGCGGGCAGCCCTGTCTGGTCCCATTGCTTATGGTAAAAGATGGAGATAGGGTACCATTTACCAAAACCCAAGCGCTAGGCTTATTATACATGGCCATAGTCACCTTTACAAAAGCATCTGGAATACCAAAGCACGTTAAAGCCTGCCTCATGTATGCCCATCTGTGCCAAGAAGGACTAAGGGTGTATTAGTATCATGTGCACGTTGTATGATATTAATCAATCTATAGGTGTTCATCCTACCCTCTCTGCCGCTAATAAAACCCACCTGTTCCATTTGAACTAAATGGGGGAGGATCGGTTGTAGCCGTAGGGCCAACATTTTAGCCAGGAGTTTTAAATCATTGTTCAACAGGGAAATCGGTCGGTAGCTAGAACACAATGAGGGATCTTTTCCCTCTTTGGGGATGATAGTGATTCGTGCAGACAACGTATGTGGATGTAAAGTGCCACCTGTCCACAAAGAGTTGCACATCTCCAGGAAATAAGGGAAAAGGGTGTCCTGGAAAGTGTCATAATACTTCATAGTAAGGCCATCGGGTCCCGGGCTTTTATTTAATGGAGTGTGCTTAAGGGCATTTTTCAATTTGGCAAGTGTGAAGGGACCAGACAGAGCCGCCCGCTGTTCAGGTGTTGTTGTGGGAAGATTAAGTGAGGCAAGCCACCTCTCAGCGTCTTCAGGTGTCCTGATGTCTGGGGGAGAGGCATGAACATCTTTTATATTATACTAGCAGAAGGACCCGGCTTCGCCTGGGTATATTTCATCTATTTCATTGAATGTTTCTGTGTGTCGTTGCAGAGAGAAAGTCATCCTCCCTTCCGTCCCTGCAGCTGACAGATGTTGATTTTTACCTTCAATTGTTCAATCTCCATTGGCTGCGGAGTGGGAGGGGTCATGGCCTGACTGAGTCGGGGGCGTGACGTTGCAAGACCTGGGGCGGGGTTTTAAGTCCTTCTTTTGATGGTGGCCAGAATTACAGGTCGATGCCATGGTAATTTATGAGAACACGCCATGGGTAACAGTGGAAGAAAATATTGCTTTGCACGGGTATATTTAATCTATTTCATTTAATGTTTCTGTATGTTGTTGCAGAAAGAAATCCAACTTCCCTCCCACCCCTGCAGCTGACAGAAGTTGATTTTTACCTTCATTTTTTCAATCCCCGTTGGCTGCGGAGTGGGAGGGGGCGTGGCCTGACAGAGTCGGAGCGTGGTTTCGCGAAATCTGGGGCGGGGGTCAGAGTGGCATGAATTACAGGTCGATGACATGGTAATTGATGGGGACCCGCAATGGGTAGCAGTGGAAAAAAACATCTTTTTTTAGTACTGAATGGTCGTAGTCTAAAATTAGTCAATTTCATCTACAATTTTTGTGTGTCGTTGCAGAGAGAAATTCACCCTCCCACCCCTGCAGCTGGCTGATTTTTTTCAATCCCTGTTGCCTGCGGAGTGGGAGGGGGCGTGGCCTGGCAGAGTTGGGGGTGTGGATTATCAAGATGCTTCGAACGGTTGTAGTCTGAAATTAGTCTATTTCATCTAAAATTTTGTGTGTCACCCTCCCACCCCTGCAGCTGACAGAAGTTTATTTTTCCCTTCATTCTTTCAATCCCTGTTGGCTGCGGAGTGGGAGGGGGCGTGACCTGACAGAGTTGGGGGTGTGGCTTAGCAAAGCGCTTCGCATAGGTGATTTAATCTATTTCATTTAATGTTTCTGTGTGTCATTGCAGAATGGCTGCAGAGTGAGAGGGGGCGTGGTCTGACAGAGTTGGGGGCGTGGCTTAGCAAGACGATTTGAACAGTTGTAGTCTATAATTAGTCTATTTTATCTAAAATTTTTGTGTGTCGTTGCAGAGAGAAATTCACCCTCCCACCCCTGCAGCTGACAGAAGTTGATTTTTACCTTTATTTTTTCAATCCCTGTTGGCTGCGGAGTGGGAGGGGGCGTGGCCTTACAGAGTCGGGGCGTGGCTTAGCAAAGCGCTTCGCATAGGTGCATTTAATCTATTTCATTTAATGTTTCTGTGTGTCGTTGCAGAATGGCTGCGGAGTGAGAGGGGGCGTGGCCTGACAGAGATGGGGCGTGGCTTAGCAAAAGGCTTCGAACGGTTGTAGTCTATAATTAGTCTATTTCATCTAAAATTTTTGTGTGTCGTTGCAGAGAGAAATTCACCCTCCCACCCCTGCAGCAAATAGAAGTTATTTTTTTACCTTCATTTTTTTTAATTCCCATTGGCTGCGGAGTGGGAGGGGGCGTTGACCTGACAGGTCGGGGGTGGGATTAGCAAGACGCTTCGCATGGGTGTATTTAATCTATTTATTTAATGTTTGTGTGTGTTGTTGCAGAAAGAAAGTCAACCTCCCACCCATCCCTGCAGCTGACAGAAGTTGATTTTTACCTTTATTTTTTCAATCTCTGTTGGCTGCGGAGTGAAAGGGGGTGTGGCCTGACAGAGTTGGGGGTGTGGCTTAGTGAGACCTGGGGCGGGGGTTTGAAGTACTTCTTTTAGGGTGGCCTGAATTAAAGGTCAATACCATGCTTATTTATGAGGCCACGCAATGGGCAGCAGTGGAAGGAAAACATCTTTTATTACTACTGAACTGTAGTAATAGAAAAAAACATAAGTAAGGCCCCATTCAGACGGCCGTATTTCATGGCCCGATACGGGCCGTGAAATCCCGGCCTGTGCTGCCCCAGAGGACGGGAGCGCACGGCGTCATTGGTTGCTATGACACCGTGCGCTTCCTGAGGCCGCCGCTGTACAGTGAAACACTGTACACGGCGTGTACAGTGTTTCACTGTACGGCGGCAGCCTCAGGAAGCGCACGGCGTCATAGCAACCAATGACGCCGTGCGCTCCCGTCCTCTGGGGCAGCACAGGCCGGGATTACGGAATACGGCCGTCTGAATGGGGCCTTATATTTATGGTAGCCGGAATACCTTTAACAGTGTCAGTAAATAGAAATGGATGAGATCCTCAGCTGCTGATAATTACCTGGTTGTTATGGAAACCTGCCCTCCCTGTGTGTGTCTTTGCAGAGAATGGCAGTTGGAGTTTAAAACCAAAGCTCCCAGTTGTAATGTTGGCTAATGGAGATCATATTTTGGGAATATCTCAGGAACGGTATGTCCTAGACAGATGAGACCTGGTCTAAAACCTTCCCGGACACCTGATGTACCTGTGTGCTGAATTTGGTGAAAATCGGTCCAGTAGTTTGATTGCGCATAGAAAACAGACAGACAGACAGACAGAAACTCATTTTTATATTATTAAGAGATAATTGTGTGTAGTATTCAGTGAATCGGGCTGCAATGCGGTCAGTTTGTGATAGAGATTGAGCTGTGGCCAATTGGACAGTGTGGATGTATGAATAAACCTGTCGCTTTTTCACTTGCGCCAACATGAATTTTGAGGCCTTATCTCCGTGGACGTAATATTTAAATTTGGATGAAAGGTACGCCTTAGCAGATCGGTCATTCAACTTGGTCTTAAGTTGAGACCTGAGGTGTTCTAGTTCTTGATATAAGCCTTGGGTTAATTGCTTTTTGTGTTTAGATTCTAAGGACTGAATTTTGGTTTGTAAAGATAGAATCTCTTTTTCCCTACACTTCTTAATGTGAGAGCCTAATGATATAACCCAGCCCCTCACTACAGCTTTGTGGGCCTCCCATATGGTACTGGATGAAACGTCCCCCGTAGCATTAAGAGTGAAATAATCCTTCAGTTTATTAGTAATAGAAGTCACAAAGGTGGGATTATATAGGACTGTCTTGTTTAGTCGCCATATCATTTCTCTCTTCGGTAGACTGTGAGACTTAAACTGCAAGTATACAGGAGCATGGTCTGATAGAGTGATAGACCCTATATAGGCTTTAACGCATTGGGATAATAAAGCAGTAGAAACAAAAATATAGTCAAGTCTCTGATACGAAACGTGAGCGGGTGAGTAATACGAGTAGTCCTTGGAGGTGGGGTGTAAAGCCCTCCAGCTATCTACCAGCCCCGCCTTGGCCAAATTGTTGCGTATGTATCGCAGTGATACTCTGGAGAGGGAAGAAGTGCCTATTGAGGTATCTATTTCTGGATTCAGTGCCACATTAAAGTCTCCTAATAAAATGGTGCCTTCCGCAAATTTTTGAAACTCCTCTAGGGTGCGCCTAATCAGTGGTCAGTGGTCAGTGATGTGTTTGGTGCATAGACATTACCTATAGTTATCACTTGAGTACCCAATATGCCCTTAATAAAAACATATCTTCCAAGGTCATCGATGAGAGTTGAACGAACCACCAAGGGGAGTTGTCTGTGTATTGAAATACTGACTCCCTTAGAAGCAGAGTCAGGGGAAGTGCTATGAAACCACTGGTTAAAGACCAGATGCTTCAGTTGGGGGACATGGTTCCGCTTAAAATGGGTTTCTTGCAGTAGCAAAATGTCCATTTTGAGTTTTTTCATCGAGGTGCAGATCTGATTCCTCTTGGCAGGGACGTTCAACCCCCTAACATTATAAGAACATACATTTACCATTATTATTTTGGAAACATAGGAATAAGCTCAGTAGTGTAAGAGAAGGGGACCACCTTAAAAAGCATAATCACAACATTTTTCCTATAACTAGATATGATGTCAACACTTATAACTAGGGATGAGCGAACCGAACCGTAACGAACCAGATTCGTTACGAACTTTACCGAACGTTCGGTTCGTCCCCGAACCGAACTTTCGTCAAGTTCGTATGAATCAGGTTCGTAAATAAAGTTTACTTTTTCCACAGAATAGACCAGGATACAAGGGATTATTTATTACTCCTACAATCCCTTGTATCCTGGTGTGACCCTCGTGTCAAACCACCCTTTTGGGAGGAGAAGCCGAGATGGGTTATTAATAATCTGGTTCGTTACGGTTCTGTTCGCTCGTCCGAACGAACGTTCGGACGAACGAAAATAATAACTTATTATTATTATCCGTCAAGTAGCGTACTTTTAACAACTCTACACTATGTTCGTCACTGGAGTAGGAATGTTCGCAGACGCAGTGTATGCGTACGCTAATGCGTACATATTCATTTAGTTAAGTAGCGTACCTTTGACAACGCTAGACTGTATGTTCGTTATTTGTGCGGGAATGTTCGCATTAGCGTACGTATTAGTGTAGATTCTCAAATATGCGTATATTCGTTCGTATAAGGTTCGTTTTAGGTTCGGTTCGTACGAATCCGAACTTCAAGAAAGTTCGCCGAAGCGAACCGAACCGAACTTTTCAAAAGTTCGCTCATCCCTACTTATAACATTTGAAATTTTCACTGAGACCCTTAGGTAGTCCGCAGTACCAGGGTGCTGTGCCCTAGGGGGAAGAGGATTGGGAACAAGAAAGGGTAAGACAGGGGAAAACAATAGGTAGATTACAAGAAAACCCCTCACAAGCATACTACATGTGTTGCAAACGTACGCATTTGGGTGCATATAAAAGGTAATTACATTAATTATAAGAACAATATACAGAGAACAGGGGTCCAATGCATTTGCTCCCAAGTGGGGTTGTGGGAGAAAACACATAGTGGACGCAGGCTGTCCAAGGTTGGATCAATGGAGGGGAGCGGGCGGCTCTCTAAACACGGGAAATTTTTTATCTTAGGGCTAACAGCCCTGTGCTTATTGGTATAAAGTCAGATAAAAAGTAAAAGACAGCGCAGGAGATATGGAATAAGAAAGAAAAGACAGAATAAGGAAGATCTGAGGAACTGTAATCAAAAGGTCAGTAAGGCACTAGTGTGCATGTGTGCCTGATATAGGTGCAGGCAATAAAGGAGGTAGACATATTGTAGAAAATTAGTCAGCTTTCCCGCATATCAAAGGCATATAGGTAAAATATCTGATGTATAATTAATTCAGGAGTATATAAAAAATAAGAGATAGTGCAGAAGAGGGGAAAAATAAAAAGAAAGATAGATAACGAAGACTCAATTAAATGTGTGGCTCGATTGTGTGGAAGAGATCCCCAGCATTCTCACCACTTGTAGATCATGTGTGCAGGAGAAAACTGAAGTCCCATGGAAGATCAGTCAGTGTCCATTTGGATTCTCCGAGGCGTCAATTTACCCGATTTCCTTTTCTGTCGCGGTGCTTTCACAGATCCAACCGGAGTCCACGGGACAACCAAAGGAAGAGATGGTAGGAGTGTAAGTTCCTGTACGGAGTTCCAGTCCGGTATCTGTAGATCTTCTATACCCAAATGATCGTAGGTACGCTTCAGGTCTGAATAAGATCGTATAACGGTCTATTTATCTGGTGTGTTGATCAAAAGACCGAATGGGAATAGCCATCGGTAAGTGAGCCTACGTTCTCTCAGGACCTCAAGAAGTGGGCGAAGGGTTCTCCTTTTCTTCAGGGTGAGAGGAGATAGGTCTTGGAAAATCGATACAGAAGAACCCTCATATTTAGGTGTTGTGAGGATCTCGCGGCTTTCACTATCTTTTCCTTAATTTGGAAGGATGCCAACTTACATATAATGTCTCGGGGGGGATCAGTCGGGTTCGGAACTGGTCGCAGGGCTCTGTGGGCTCTTTCAAATGAAATGTCCACTGGGCGCTCCTGCCCAAGGAGGTCTGCAAAGAAGGCCGAAAGTGTCGGTATAATGGCCTTAGCCCGCACAGATTCCGGAAAGCCCTTCAAGCGCAGATTGTTTCGGCGCCCGCGATTGTCCTGATCTTCTAATTGAGAATACAGGTAGTTCAGGTGCGCTTGTGTGTCGTCAAGTTTGTGAGTGACCGAAGTGCCAAAGTCCACAATGGCGGCCTGTGAGGATTCGAGCGTTTCCACTCGCTCCCCTAGCTGCCGCATATCATGCTTTAAATCCTTAATCTCTTGCATCAGTGGGTCTAATGCGTCTGCAAGCAATTGACGCATGAAAATCCTGGAGACTGGGAGATTGTCTGCAGGAGCGGTGACTTCTGCATCGCATCCTTCGCCATCCTCGGAGTCCGAGGCTTCAGGCCTAGCGCGTGCTTCCTGCTGCGTCGCCATCTTGTCGGGTCTTCCCGTCTGTTGTGTACCGGCTTTTTTAACAAACCTGTCCAAGTCTCCCTGGCCAGGAACCTGCTTGGTGGGTCCTGGGTCTCCCTATGTTTGTCTCTGTTGCTTTTGCCCATGTTGCTCAGTAGAAGGTGCTTAATTCGCCCGCTTCTGTATGATCCTCAGCAGAGCTCACACAACTGCGTGCATGCGGCTCCGCTGCCAGGCCACACCCCCTCTTATATTAGGTATTTAGAGTATATACTTTACCTTATTCAGCCTGCATATTTGATGTTTCACTTGGATTAAGCATTTAGGTCTTTTCAATAGAACTTTTGCTGGATTACTTGGCTGTTAGGGCTATATGTGTGACCATTTTCAGTATAAGTAGCCTCTAATACTACAATATAGTTGAATAGTGTTTTATGACATGTAGCCACTATAATTACTGTTTCCCAAGCTGTGGGTGGTGAACATTTTGACGTCCGTTTTGTTGGGCCTCCTGACTATTTCACTTTATGTTTTTGTATATTTTAATAGCATTTCAATAAAAGATTCCTATTACAGTAAGACAGATGCAAAGGGGGTGTGATGAACCCACAAAATGACTTTATATCACTGACACAATTAACAGACTGATTAAATCCCTCATTACAGTTAGATGCATGAAAATGCAGTGTTATTAAAACACCAAATTTATTTTGTGTCAGTGACACAATTAGCAGACTGATTAGCTCTCCTATTACAGTAAAAATGAAGCGAAGCAAAGGAGGTATGAGGAACCCAAAAAATTACTTTGTCACTGACACAATTAACAGGCTCATTGTCTCTCCTATTACAGTAAGATGGGTGAACCCCAAAAAATTGCTTTGTGTCACCAACACAATTAACAAATTGATTAGCTCTCCTGTAACAGTAAGAACTCAATGCACGGGCAACATCATGTGCGGCAGCCAGAACGGATCGAGACCCATGCACCTTGAAAGGGTCCGTGATCCATCCGCACCGTAAAAAAAAAAAATAGAACATGGTGTATTTTTTTGTGGTGCGGAGGAACGGACAGAAACACTACGGAAGCACTCTGTAGTGCTTTCATGGGCTTCTGACTTATGCTTCCGCTCTACACCACACAGCATCTCCCTTGTTGCGGACCCATTCAAGTGAATGGGTCTGCATCATGATGCAGAGTGCACATGGCCGATGCCTGTGTATTGCAGACCCGCTGTATGAGGCCGTGTGCATGAGGCCTAAGACAGATGCAAAGGAGATGTGCTAAACCCAAAAACAGTCACCAACACAATTAACAGACTGATTTACTATCCTATTACAGTAAAACGTATGCAACGGCTGTGTGATGAACCCCAAAAAATGGCTTTATGCCACCAACACAATTAACAGATTGATTAACGCTCCTATTACAGTAAGGCCCCATTCACACGACCGTATGTTCATTTCCGTATCTTATCCGCATTTTTGCGGATAAGATGCGGAACCATACGGACCCATTCATTTTTCCATAGGAGAAAAAAAATGCGGAATGCACACCATGTGCATTCCGCATCCGTATATTACGGAAGTTCTCCCGCCAAAAAAAAAGGAAACATGTCCTATACTTGGCCGCAAAACACGTCTGTAGCCCCATTAAAGTCAATGGGTCCGCAAAATTACGGAACACTACGGAAGACTTTCCGTATGTCTTCCGTTCCGTTTTTATACGGACACGGAATACATACGGTCGTGTGAATGGAGCCTAAGATGGATGCAAAGTCAGTGTAATAAACCCCTAAATTTGTCTTCATGTCACCGATAAAGATGAGTGAATCGAAGTTGACGAAGTGAAATTTGATCAAAATTTCAGGAAAAATTAGATTCCTCCGGGAGTCGAATTTCCTTGTTCTTCGTGGTAATGAATCACGTTTTTTCTGAAATGGCTTCTGCACATGATACGAAGTGAAAGTAAGAAGCCCGAGAACGAAGGAGCACCCAAAATACCATACATCTGCCAATTAGCAGATAGCCAGCCCCTGTGATGTCACTGGCCTATAAAAAGCCTCCTCATGCCTGGTCTCCCAGGAAATGAGGGATCACCCATAATGCTGTGCCGCCAGTCAATCAGTAGATAGCCAGCTCCTGTGATGTCACAGCATGTAAAAAGCCTCATCCTGCCCGATCTCTGCCATTTTACAGTGAAATTAGGGACAGTGTTTAGAAACGGCTCTATTTTAAAAAAAAAAAAATACATATATATATATATATATATATATATATATATATATATATATACACTCACCGGCCACTTTATTAGGTACACCATGCTAGTAACGGGTTGGACCCCCTTTTGCCTTCAGAACTGCCTCAATTCTTCGTGGCATAGATTCAACAAGGTGCTGGAAGCATTCCTCAGAGATTTTGGTCCATATTGACATGATGGCATCACACAGTTGCCGCAGATTTGTCGGCTGCACATCCATGATGCGAATCTCCCGTTCCACCACATCCCAAAGATGCTCTATTGGATTGAGATCTGGTGACTGTGGAGGCCATTTGAGTACAGTGAACTCATTGTCATGTTCAAGAAACCAGTCTGAGATGATTCCAGCTTTATGACATGGTGCATTATCCTGCTGAAAGTAGCCATCAGATGTTGGGTACATTGTGGTCATAAAGGGATGGACATGGTCAGCAACAATACTCAGGTAGGCTGTGGCGTTGCAACGATGCTCAATTGGTACCAAGGGGCCCAAAGAGTGCCAAGAAAATATTCCCCACACCATGACACCACCACCACCAGCTTGAACCGTTGATACAAGGCAGGATGGATCCATGCTTTCATGTTGTTGACGCCAAATTCTGACCCTACCATCCGAATGTCGCAGCAGAAATCGAGACTCATCAGACCAGGCAACGTTTTTCCAATCTTCTACTGTCCAATTTCGATGAGCTTGTGCAAATTGTAGCCTCAGTTTCCTGTTCTTAGCTGAAAGGAGTGGCACCCGGTGTGGTCTTCTGCTGCTGTAGCCCATCTGCCTCAAAGTTCGACGTACTGTGCGTTCAGAGATGCTCTTCTGCCTACCTTGGTTGTAACGGGTGGCAATTTGAGTCACTGTTGCCTTTCTATCAGCTCGAACCAGTCTGCCCATTCTCCTCTGACCTCTGGCATCAACAAGGCATTTCCGCCCACAGAACTGCCGCTCACTGGATGTTTTTTCTTTTTCGGACCATTCTCTGTAAACCCTAGAGATGGTTGTGCGTGAAAATCCCAGTAGATCAGCAGTTTCTGAAATACTCAGACCAGCCCTTCTGGCACCAACAACCATGCCACGTTCAAAGGCACTCAAATCTCCTTTCTTCCCCATACTGATGCTCGGTTTGAACTGCAGGAGATTGTCTTGACCATGTCTACATGCCTAAATGCACTGAGTTGCCGCCATGTGATTGGCTGTTTAGAAATTAAGTGTTAACGAGCAGTTGGACAGGTGTACCTAATAAAGTGGCCGGTGAGTGTATATATATATATATATATATATATATATATATATATATATATATATATAGTTCAGGGAAAGATTATTCATAGTGTAGGGAAAGAATAGGGGCATTATCCACACTGTAGAGAGAGAGAGCAGGGACCAATAGAAGAGTGTATAGCCTGGGTAATAGGAGCTATTTTATTACACGTTTCACTAATTGGAGATACTAAAAGTGATCTATTGCTACAGATTTTAGGTTGTTATAAACAGTAATTGGAGTAATCCTAGCATCTGTTATTGGGTTGAAAGTGCTGTCTGATACAACTAATTTTGGGGTGTATTTATTTTAAATATATAAAAGTACTTGCATTAATCCTTGCTTTTGGGGTGAATTTGCAGGCTGACAGGGGCGTAGCTATAGGGAGTGAGAGGTAGCAGTCGCTACTGGGTCCAGGAGCCTGAGGGGGCCCAAAGACCCTTGTGCCGCATAAGAAGACACACAGAGCACTAAGGGAACGGGGGCCCAAGCTGAATTCTTGCACCAGGGCCCATGAGCCTTTAGCTACGCCCCTGCAGGCTGATATAACTAATTCGGGGTGTATTTATTATATATATATGGATCATTTAAACTTTTTTTGTAATAATAAAACTGAAAAGTGGGGCGTGCAAAATTATTCGGCCCCCTTGCATTAATACTTTGTTGCGCCACCTTTTGCTGCGATTACAGCTGCAAGTCGCTTGGGGTATGTCTCTATCAGTTTTGCACATCTAGAGACTGAAATTCTTGCCCATTTTTCCTTGCAAAACAGCTCGAGCTCTTTGAGGTTGGATGGAGAGCGTTTGTGAACAGCAGTTTTCAGCTCTTTCCACATATTCTCAATTGGATTCAGGTCTGGACTTTGACTTGGCCATTCTAAGACCTAGATACGTTTATTTTTGAAATATTCCATTGTAGATTTTGCTTTATGTTTGGGATCATTGTCTTGTT
>ONZH01015610.1:0-16387 GCA_900303285.1 Rhinella marina | reverse complement strand
GCCATGGATGGCAGACATATGCGATGTACTGCGTATCTTTGAGGAGTCCACCAAGAAGGTCAGCAGCGAGGACGCTATAGTGAGCGTAACCATCCCGCTCCTATGCGTCCTTAAGAATCGCTCATCGCAATAAGGAGAACGCATTGCACGCAGAGGAGACGGGGGTAGGAGGAGACGCAACGGAGCTACACAGTCAGACCACACTTTTGTCTGCTTCACGGTGGCAGTTGCAGGAGGAGGAGGATGAGAGAGGAGGAGGACGACGTGGAGTGGCTGTGGAAGAGGAGGAGGATGCTGGCGGCGAGGGTAGCAGTCAGGCTGTGTGCGTCCCATTGGTTCAGCGCGGATGGGGCGGAGAGGAGGCGGAAGAGGAGGAGAATGGCAAGTGATCCTTCTGGTGGGGGCAGTGAGGTCATGCCTATTCAGAGTCTGGCACACATGGCTGACTTCATGCTGGGCTGCTTTCCCCGGGACACACGTGTTGTCCGGATAGTGGAGAACAAACTGTACTGGGTCTTCGCACTCCTGGACCCCCGGTATAAAGATAACGTCTCCTCTTTATTCCGGTAGAGGAGAGGACGAATCGATTGCTGGAATAACCAGAGGGAACTCGTGCAGAACATGATGGAGATTTTCCCACCCACCATCGCTGGCGGCAGAGAGGAGAGGGTCTCCCAGAGTCCCACAACATCTATCAGGCCCACAGCCACCAGGGGAACACTCTCCAAGGTGTGGGACACGTTCATGGCACCCCCTCGTGCAACTTCCATCACTGCGGGGCCCGCTATCAGCAGGAGGGACAAGTATCGGCGGATGTTGCGGGAGTACCTGGCAGACCATACCCTGTCCTCCCGATCCCTCGGCGTCCTACACTTACTGGGTCTCCAAGTTGGACACGTGGCTGGAACTGTCCCTGTACGCCTTGGAGGTGCTTGCCTGCCCTGCCGCCAGCGTGCTATCAGAAAGGGTGTTCAGCGCAGCCGGGGGCATTATAACCGATAAGCGCAGCCGCCTGTCAACCGACAGTGCGGACAGGCTGACGCTAATCAAAATGAACAGCAAGTGGATTGACCCGGACTTTGCTTCTCCAACCGTGGAAAGCAGCCAAAAGTGAATGTGCCATCTGTATGAAGTGCCATTTCCTCCTCCACCTCCTCCTCCTCCTCCTTAACCGCCGTAGAATTGCTCCGTAAATAAGAAAAATTTATATATTTATGGCTCAACTCTTGGGCCTCACAAATTTTAAGAGGTCTCACCTCTGGGCTCCACAAAATGTTTAAGAGGTCTCACCTCTTGGGCCTCCACATAATTTTTAACAGGTCTCACCTCTTGGGCCTCCACATAATTTTAAGAGGTCTCACCTCTTGGGCCTCCGCAAAATGTTTAAGAGGTCTCACCTCTTGGGCCTCCACATAATTTTTAACAGGTCTCACCTCTTGGGCCTCCACATAATTTTAAGAGGTCTCACCTCTTGGGCCTGCACAAAATGTTTAAGAGGTCTCACCTCTTGGGCCTCCACAAAATCTTTAAGAGGTCTCACCTCTTGGGCCTCCACATAATTTTAAGAGGTCTCACCTCTTGGGCCTCCACATAATTTTTAACAAGGTCTCACCTCTTGGGCCTTCCACATAATTTTTAAGAGGTCTCACCTCTTGGGCGCTCCACAAAATGTTAAGAGGTCTCACCTCTTGGGCCTCCACAAATCTTTAAGAGGTCTCACCTCTTGGGCCTCCACATAATTTTTAAGAGGTCTCACCTCTTGGGCCTCCACATAATTTTTAACAGGTCTCACCTCTTGGGCCTCCACAAATTTTTAAGAGGTCTCACCTCTTGGGCCTCCACAAATTTTTAAGAGGTCTCACCTCTTGGGCCTCCACAAAATTTTAAGAGGTCTCACCTCTTGGGCCTCCACAAAATTTTAAGAGGTCTCACCTCTTGGGCCTCCACAAAATCTTTAAGAGGTCTCACCTCTTGGGCCTCCACATAATTTTAAGAGGTCTCACCTCTTGGGCCTCCACAAAATGTTTAAGAGGTCTCACCTCTTGGGCCTCCACATAATTTTTAAACAGGTCTCACCTCTTGGGCCTCCACAATAATTTTTAAGAGGTCTCACCTCTTGGGCCTCCACAAAATCTTTAAGAGGTCTCACCTCTTGGGCCTCCACAAAATTTTAAGAGGTCTCACCTCTTGGGCCTCCAATAATTTTTAACAGGTCTCACCTCTTGGGCCTCCACATAATTTTTAAGAGGTCTCACCTCTTGGGCCTCCACAAAATCTTTAAGAGGTCTCACCTCTTGGGCCTGCACAAAATCTTTTAGAGGTCTCACCTCTTGGGCCTCCACAAAATCTTTAAGAGGTCTCACCTCTTGGGCCTCCACATAATTTTTTAAAGAGGTCTCACCTCTTGGGCCTCCACAAAATGTTTAAGAGGTGTCACCTCTTGGGCCTCCACATAATTTTTAAAAGGTCTCACCTCTTGGGCCTCCACAAATCTTTAAGAGGTCTCACCTCTTGGGCCTCCACAAAAATCTTAAGAGGTCTCACTCTTGGCCTCCACATAATTTTTAAGAGGTCTCACCTCTTGGGCCTCCACAAAATGTTTAGAGGTGTCACCTCTTGGGCCTCCACATAATTTTTAACAGGTCTCACCTCTTGGGCCTGCACAAAATCTTTAAGAGGTCTCACCTCTTGGGCCTCCACAAAATCTTTAAGAGGTCTCACCTCTTGGCCTCCACAAAATCTTTAAGAGGTCTCACCTCTTGGGCCTCAACATAATTTTTAAGAGGTCTCACCTCTTGGGCCTCCACAAAATGTTTAAGAGGTGTCACCTCTTGGGCCTCCACATAATTTTTAACACGTCTCACCTCTTGGGCCTCCACATAATTTTTAAGAGGTCTCACCTCTTGGGCCTCCACAAAATCTTTTAGAGGTCTCACCTCTTGGACCTCCACATAATTTTTAACCCGTCTCACCTCTTGGGCTCCACATAATTTTAACAGGTCTCACCTCTTGGGCCTGCACAAAATCTTTAAGAGGTCTCACCTCTTGGGCCTCCACAAAATCTTTAAGAGGTCTCACCTCTTGGGCCTCCACATTAATTTTTAAAGAGGTCTCAACCTCTTGGGCCTCCACAAAATGTTTAAGAGGTGTTCACCTTCTTGGGCCTCCACATAATTTTTAACAGATCTCACCTCTTGGGCCTCCACATAATTTTAAGAGGTCTCACCTCTTGGGCCTCCACAAAATCTTTAAGAGGTCTCACCTCTTGGGCCTGCACAAATCTTTTAAGAGGTCTCACCTCTTGGGCCTCCACAAAATCTTTAAGAGGTCTCACCTCTTGGGCCTCCACATAATTTTTAAGAGGTCTCACCTTTTGGGCCTCCACAAAATGTTTAAGAGGTGTCACTCTTGGCCTCCACATAATTTTAACAGGTCTCACCTCTTGGGCCTCCACATAATTTTTTAAGAGGTCTCATCTCTTGGGCCTCCACAAAATCTTTAAGAGGTCTCACCTCTTGGGCCTCCACAAAATCTTTAAGAGGTCTCACTTCTTGGGCCTCCACAAAATCTTTAAGAGGTCTCACCTCTTGGGCCTGCACAAAATCTTTAAGAGGTCTCACCTCTTGGGCCTCCACAAAATCTTTAAGAGGTCTCACCTCTTGGGCCTCCACATAAATTTTTAAGAGGTCTCACCTCTTGGGCCTCCACAAAATGTTAAGAGGTGTCACCTCTTGGGCCTCCACATAATTTTTAACAGGTCTCACCTCTTGGGCCTCCACATAATTTTAAGAGGTCTCACCTCTTGGGCCTCCACAAAATCTGTTTAGAGGTCTCACCTCTTGGACCTCCACATAACTTTTAACCGTCTCACTCTTGGGCCTCCACATAATTTTAACAGGTCTCACCTCTTGGGCCTGCACAAAATCTTTAAGAGGTCTCACCTCTTGGCCTCCACAAATCTTTAAGAGGTCTCACCTCTTGGGCCTCCACATAATTTTTAAGAGGTCTCACCTCTTGGGCCTCCACAAAATGTTTAAGAGGTGTCACCTCTTGGCTCCACATAATTTTTAAACAGATCTCACCTCTTGGGCCTCCACATAATTTTTAAGAGGTCTCACCTCTTGGGCCTCACAAATCTTAGAGTCTCACCTCTTGGCCCCACAAAGTTTAAAGGTCTCACCTCTTGGGCTGCACAAAATCTTTAAGAGGTCTCACCTCTTGGGCCTGCACAAAATCTTTAAGAGGTCTCACCTCTTGGGCCTCCACAAAATCTTTAAGAGGTCTCACCTCTTTGGCCTCCACATAATTTTTAAGAGGTCTCACCTCTTGGGCCTCCACAAAATGTTTAAGAGGTGTCCCTCTTGGGCCTCCACAAATCTTTAAGAGGTCTCCCTCTTGGGCCTCCACAAATCTTTAAGAGGTCTCACCTCTTGGGCCTCCACAAAATCTTTAAGAGTCTCACCTCTTGGGCCTCCACAAAATCTTTAAGAGGTCTCACCTCTTGGGCCTCCACAAAATTTTAAGAGGTCTCACCTCTTGGGCCTCCACAAAATCTTTTAGAGGTCTCACCTCTTGGACCTCCACAAAATCTTTAGGAGGTCTCACCTCTTGGGCCTCCACATAATTTTTAAGAGGTCTCACCTCTTGGGCCTTTTACAAAATCTTTAAGAGGTCTCACCTCTTGGGCCTCCACATAATTTTTAAGAGGTGTCACCTCTTGGGCCTCCACAAAATCTTAAAGAGGTCTCACCTCTTGGGCCTCCACATAATTTTTAACCCGTCTCACCTCTTGGGCCTCCACATTAATTTTAACAGGTCTCACCTCTTGGGCCTCCACAAAATCTTTAAGAGGTCTCACCTCTTGGGCCTCCACATAATTTTTAACAGGTCACACCTCTTGGGCCTCCACATAATTTTTAAGAGGTCTCACCTCTTGGGCCTCCACAAAATCTTTAAGAGGTCTCACCTCTTGGGCCTCCACAAAATCTTTAAGAGGTCTCACCTCTTGGGCCTCCACAAAATCTTTAAGAGGTCTCAACCTCTTGGGCCTCCACAAAATCTTTAAGAGGTCTCACCTCTTGGGCCTCCAACAAAATCTTTAAAGGTCTCACCTCTTGGGCCTCCACATAATTTTTAAGAGGTGTCACCTCTTGGGCCTCCACAAAATCTTTAAGAGGTCTCACCTCTTGGGCCTCCACATAATTTTTAACCCGTCTCTCCTCTGGGCCTCCACATAATTTAACAGGTCCACCTCTTGGGCCTCCACATAATTTTTAAGAGGTCTCAGCTCTTGGGCCTCCACATAATTTTAAGAGGTCTCACCTCTTTAGCCTCCACACAATTTTTAAGACGTCTCACCTCTTGGGCTCCACAAAATTTTCCATGAGCCTCTGGCCAGCCCACGGCCTCTTCCTGCCTTTTGCGGTCCTACGCATCCCTCAACATCCCCACTGCTTTACCTGCTAGACATGACACTGGGCCAAGGTCGGGTCACTGACATCTCTAGCGCCAACAATTTGGGCATTTTAAGGCTTCTGCATGTGTTTGAGTTGTTTTTACATTTTAAAGAAGACATGTCTGACCACATTTCACACACACACACAATGACAATTAGGGGTGGGGTCTATTTGCTTTCCCCCTTGCCTATGCCATCTGTGGTTGTCATAGGCAACGTGATTTTAAGGGGTGCAGAATTTCATCTTCTTTTTTATCTAGTTTGGCTTGGGGTCCATGGCAATGTAGAGGAAAGAAGGTTTCCTTGTATGGTCTCACTTTACAGAGAGGTTAGATTGTCTTTGGAGTGTATTGTTGAGAGGCTGTGATAGTGGCGTAATAGTGCGACTTGGTCGCGTTATATGCACCCAGACATGCTTCCCCTGCTGTCCCAGTTGCATTCCAGCAGTGTTGGCATCCTTTTCTGAGGTTTCAGGGTGGACTTGGTGACCTCCAAGTGGTCGAATTGAGATTTCCAAGTGGCGAGCATTTTTTCCCCATAGACTTTAATGGGATTCGATATTCGGTCGAATAGTCGAATTTCGCGGTCTATTCGAATCGAATTTCGAACTTTCGAATATTTCACTACTCGCTCATCTCTAATAATGACCCTCCGGGGTATTAAAGGCAGTTTTCCATTCATCACCCTCACGGATTCTGATCAGGTTGTACGCCCCCTTCAGATCTAGCTTAGTAAACCAACAAGCACCCTGAACCTGATTCAACAAATCAGGAATAAGGTGCAGCGGGTACCTGTTTTTAACTGTAATTTTATTGAGTTCCCTGTAATCAATACAGGGCCTCAACCCTCCATCCTTTTTTCCGACAAAGAAAAATCCTGCCCCCATGGGAGAAACAGAAGGCCGGATGTGACCCTTGGCCAGACTCTCCTTGAGATAATCCCTCATAGACTGACGCTCTGGAGTAGAGAGATTATAGATACGGCCCTTGGGATATTTGGACCCCTCAATAATATCGATGGCACAATCATATTGCCGGTGAGGAGGGAGGAACTCAGTCTCGGACATGGAGAAAACGTCCGAAAAATCGTTGATGTACTCAGGTAAGAAAAGAGACTCAGTAGTACCTCCCAACTGCAATACAGATTTGCAACACTTGTCACAATTCAGCCCCCATTTTTCTAATTCACCTGTTGACCAATTGATTACAGGATTGTGGTCCTGCAACCAAGGTAAACCAAGAACTAGGTCAGCAGGTAAATTCTTTAAGACCCATTCTTTAAGACCCTGCCTGGGTGAAATCCTGGGTATGTCCGAGTTCAGCTCTGAACCCAGACAACCCCTTTAATGATATTTTTCCTGAAGCTTTTTCTTGAGGGATTTAGCCCACTCTATGTGCCTTTCCATGCACTCCAGTCCAAATGGAGGTAATGTAACAAAGTACTACCTAATATTCTACTAAGAGCACAGATGAAATGTTCATTGGGCAGAGTTACTTTTTAACTTTATACATGGGTATTTAGATCCAGAGATGCTCTGTATTTATGGGTTCACATTGACCTTGTCTAGAGAAGAGCAGCCATGGATATTTATCAAAAGTGTCTTCATGTTCTTGTGGTAGCTGAAAGATTAACTCAAAGAAGTTTTAAAGAAGGACTGTCATTTAGGTTTAAAAGTCTTCAGAGCAAATAGCAAATACTTCATAGCAAAGCTAAGAATTGTTGCTAAGAAGAGTCTGTGTTCTACTGAGTGTTGAAAATGCCTGTGCAACAAGTCACATAGGCAGCGTGATGGGCAGTGATAGGCCACATGAACGTGGTCATGGACTGGGATAGTGACAAGAGAATGGAAGCATAAATAGGTTACACACAGGTGTCTTCAGCGTTCAGTAAAATGCTGAAGACTGAAGACAGACTCTCCTTAGCACTGACGTTAGAGCTTTGTTAAGAAGACTCTATACACCCTGTCTTGTAGTAGAAAGAAACATTTTCCTAATGAAAAAATAATAAAAAATATTTAACATCACTGTCCCTATATTATATTAAATTAAACTGAAATGGCAGTTACACTTAAAGTAATTTTAAGGATGCCACACAATATTTTATCCCTGCACCTCCAATCTCTTCAGCTATTTTTCTCACATATTATTGCAATCTACATGACTTCTTGTCTTCACAAAATGTGTTAGCAATGTATTTAAAATTATCAGTATCCACTGTAAAAATCTTTATCGAAATATATATATATATATATATATATATATATATATATATAAATCAAGATAAATGAGAAAAAACATCTTAGTAATTTTACTTCACTGACTTATTGTGTAGACCTGCTAAAATGTGTTGAGCTATGATATTGACAGTGGGCATTTTGCTGTGGCACTCACTGTGAGAACAACACAATTAGCAAGTTACTTCAATGTGACTCACTAATGACCTCAGGATCAATTCATGGCAGGCTTGTAGCACAGCACCCCAAATCATTAACAGTGATGATGGAATGCACTGCCTATTAAACTGGTGCTTTATCAGGACAGATCTGGCCAGAAATGGAGACCTTCAGCTACACAGCAAATGTAGATAACATATTCTTGTAATTCTTCTATGTATAATACGGTTTTTTTTTAAGTTTCTATATGCAACAATTTAAAGGGAACATGTTACCAGTTTTATAGCTCCCTAACTAAGGGTAATATAAACTAGCACTATACCTCCTTAGAAAAACACTGGGTCAATTTCTGTAACTGACCAAGGTGTTTTGCTAAAATCCTGCAGTGAACAGCTCCAGCACATGCCGATGATCCTCATATTCATGCATTCCTGGCTATGCAGATCATTTTCTGATGACATATTTCTTGTAAAGTTTTAGATATTACAGGGTTTATGCCACCATTAACTTAAATAATGAAAAACAGACATAATATAATACATGGCAATCTCTTTCTAGCAAAGCTAGAACTAGTCCAGTACCTCACATGGTTCCAGAGATTATTTGCTCCAATCGCTCTTCTAGATTCTCTTCAGGCTGACAGCTCACGGTGTGTCCTTTCTCAGAAGGTTTGTTGATTTTGCTGTAGCTTTTCCCCATTAACTTCCACAGCTTCTAACAAAAGTTATGGCTGGTGACAGATGAAGAGTCAAACTGAGAGCGTGCGACCACCTCAGTGAGGTGGAGAAGAAATAAGGAAAAGAACAAACAGCAGGTGGCACTATACAGATACATTTTAATGAATCAGTGGAACAAGAAGAAAAATGCAGAGCGAACCGATTGGGTGATACCCCAAATAGACTGGATAAATTTATGGTGAAATACTACTCACCTATTGGTGCTGTAATTAGTCACAACAGCTTAAATGCATAATGTACCCATTCATATGGGATAGGAGGCTTGTCAGCCGGACCCAGTCATCCACCTTAAACGGAGCACGAACCAAAGGTGAAAAAATGCAAGGCAGGAATACAATAGAAGAAAGAAGACTTTCATCCAGCGCTTCCTCCAAATACCGTGTACTTTATTAAAACCACAGTGGTGGATACATAAAAACAATAACATTCAAATAACGCCTTCCATAGCTATGCTCTTACTTCACAAATTGGACAGCTTTAATATTTCTTCTGTAGAAGAATCATTAATACAATAGGGAAAAAGCTGAAACTGCAGGGAATGTACCCACCCCCAAAGGTCATACTTACCTAGTTCCCATCCTTCCAGAGTTTCAATGAGGTCTTTTGCCTTTGCAGGTCCTCAACAGAGAACTGTCACCCCAGGAAATAAATCTCTGTTCAAGTAAACAAAGAGAGTTATTCACTGTATGAGTTCCTGCCCATGATATCCACTGCCCAGGACCTGAACAGGCAGCCATGTTGACTTGTGTAAAGATCCCCATGGATGGGGTTGATAAATCTAACTTTGGGCCAGAATAAGAACAGTCAGTTTTTTCTGGAGGGTCAGTATAACCTGATGTTTGTCATGCTCCATTAGTAAGATTCCATACACTCTTATGGTTAACGTAGATTTTCCTTCACAGACACTACTTCTCGGCAGATGTACCATTGGTGCAACCTGTGCAGTTACATACAGGGGCTTTGTAAACAAGTAGCCCCTGTTACCTTAAAAATAGCATCTTATTCTGTATTATATTTTATCTAAGGGACTGTGCTAACACATTTTTCATGAGTAGTGGTAGTAGTGGTCTTTTTTAGATACCTCCCCCCCACCCACACCGGTCCTGTAAAGGGAAGATTACTTACCTGCTTCCTGACACTGGCACCCTGCTCCTTCATCTCCAGACCTGCAGTGCTGCTCTAGGCTCCCTCAATGTAAACATCTGGTTTGACTGGCTCCCATTACATCATGACAAATGGTCACATGACACAAGGGGATCCAAACTTGGCAGCAGCCCATCACTGGCTGTCAAACCAGATGTTGACATGAAGGACAAGATGCTGGTAGCGGGCACTAGGAAGCAGGTAAGCAATCTTCCCTTTACAGGTCGATAAAGTGGGCAGGTACTCTGCCCCCTCCTATTCTTGCACAACCCCTTTAAGGGGATGCTGTAAGCTGAGCTATTCAAGAGCGAGGTGCCGACATACTAGGTACCCTCTGCTGTCTGCATCCACCCATGGATTAAATGCTATATTCTTTTCTGCATTATTCTCTCTATCTATTTGTATGACTCGATCTCAATAATTTTAAGTGTCAACATTTTTGCAAAATTCAGAAACCTGTAGAACTACTATAACATTAATTCATTTTCTGTTATAAAGTCATCATAGAGAATTGAACTCTGGAACACCATCTCCAATATATTACATAGCAACCACATGGTATACCTACCTAGTTTTGTATTCTTTTGCTAAGACTTATCCATTACTGTAAAGAAATAAGCCATGTGCTGTCAGATGGAGTTTTAATACTGGTTTGAGTAAGCACTCCCATTAATCCATCGTATTAATCCTTCCAGGGAATCTGTTGTAAAATGCACTGCAATAAAAAATTATGTGAGTGACATTACTACATTATACATTAGTCATATGAAAGCATCTTTGCCTGCGTGTGTATAAAAGAAGGAAGATCAGACAGAAAGCCTTTGTTCAAAGCTCTTTTTTCATTTGGTGAATAAGCAAGACACGCTTACTGAATATTGCAGCCTGAAACGGTTTTACTCTGACTTCAATGGCTTGGCATGCCACTCGCCTAACACCATGGCTTTCCATCAAAAATAAAAACTGTGCCGCTTGATTCATTATTTTCCGCTGACACATGCCCTCTTTGTAGTATCAGATTAAGAATAAGATTAAGGAACATTTTGGTTTCTGTGAGGAAAAGAAACCTTAACGGTTTCTCCACTGAAAATGTTTGTCTGTAAAATGGTTAATTTGCAGCCCTGGCATTTGATGGCTTGTGCTGGATCTGTAGTGACATGATAGCCTGCAGCCGTGTAATTCTAATATATTGTTTCCTGGACTGCGTATTCAAGACTCATGTATGCAAAGCGTAACACAGTAGATCTGGATTGAGAACATGCTTTTATGTGCACTGTTTAGAGCAGCTATGGGCCCTTGTACAGCTACCGCACAGCATTTATATGAAAGATGGCTTTCTGTACAGGAAATAGACGAGGGAACCACAAACTGGCACACAATAGGGGTGACTCACAAAGGTTACCACAGTCTGGTGGGTTATCCATATAGACATTTTTATTGTCTGGGTCAATTCAGAAATCTCAACCGCAGTTTTATAAAGTTATAAAGTTCTATTAGAAAAAGGCTGGGATGATTTTTACAGGGTTATTTTTAGATTTAATTTCTTTTCATTTTATAAAAATATAAAATAAAAAAGTGAAAACACCAGGACCTTTATATGGGAAGATGTGCAGTAAGCAAATTCCCCGCTCTGGGCCAGAAAACTTCTGCCTCTGAAGCTGCTGGACTGCTACGGTGTTCTGTATTGTAGGTATGAGCACAACCTGGAGAAAAGCTTGTGCTGCCTCTACTGATATCACTAGAAACTGCAGTATAAGCTAGAAATGTTAAGAAAGCAGAGAAGACTTCATATAGGACTAAAATGCAAAGCAAACAAACACTATGGGGGTCATTTATTAACCTGAAATACACCTATATTAGGCATATTTCAGGCACATATTGCAGTGCAGCGGTCAAAAATATGCTCAAAGAGCCTCCTTTTTTCATGAAAGGTAAGAATAGCAGTAATGCAGTTAAGATTAACCCATGTTTCCAGTGCTTGTCTTGTGCATGGAATACTGTGCTGCTACATATAGTGTTTGGCAGCTTTTGAATTGCAGCCGTTGTGGTGTGCACCTGTGTTTTCCCCCAAAGTGGGGGGAAAATGGCTGTGCATCTTACAAAGTGAATACTATTAAGCACTTCCATTATGGAAACACTCCCTAGTATGCATTAGGTGCAGAGAGAGAGAGGATTGAAGCACTGTGAGCGCTTCCTGTACTCATCCTCCCTGAACTTCCTTTCTGAGGCCGTGCTGCACTGTCCTGACCGCGTACATCGTCAGGACGTAGCGTGCATACTATGACCTGATGCTGCACGCAGTCAGGTGACTGTGCAGCACGGGGCAGAGAAGACATTGTACTTACCTCATCCATTTTATCACAAAGAGGCCACCGCAGACATCTCGCTTGAAGATCCAGCGTGTGGGATTTTCAAGTGGATGAGGTAAGATTTTTTTTTTTACTGCCATTTCAGGGCAAATCAATTCATTACCACGAAGCACAAAGAAATTCGGCTTCTCGATGAATTAAATTTTTCCTGAAATTCAGATCGAAGTCCACTTTGTGAACTTCAATTGGCTTAACACTAATTTTAAGGTCTGATGAGGGTCTGATATAAAGGTCTGATGTGATGTCCTGAAATAGGGGTCTGATGTCCTGATATGGGGGTCTGATGTGATGTCCTGTTATGGGGGTCTGATCTGAGGATTTGATATGGGGGTCTGATCTGAGAATTTGATATGGAGGTCTAATCTGAGAATCTGATATAGGGTCTGATGAAAAATATTTTTTTCTTATTTTCCTCCTCTAAAACCTAGGGTACGTCTTATCAACAGGTGCATCTTATAAAGTGAAAAATACGGTATTTCATATTGTTTGGATGTGTCGTTCTTTTTTCCATACAGGACTAGACAGGCAGACTCAGACTGGCCCACGTGGTACAGGTGATTCCCCTGGTGGACCCCTGAGCAAGGTTGTCCCCTATTTCCCCACCCCCTTCACAAGTAGTACATGGCAAATTAAAGTTATTGCATTATATACAGATAGGCAGCGGACAACATCTCAACCAGCCAATGTTCATCTAAAAACTGGATAAATTATTTTACAAACTGTCCAGTTTATTATTATAGATGCATCAGGTGGATGAGATAACTTCTTGGTATAGAGGCAGGCCAGCCACTATCCTCATTTCCTAGGGACTCGGCTTGTTGAAGGGACCCATATAATCAATCATCTTGTAGCATCTTGCTGTTGTCTGCTGATGTGTGAGCAGGTACTATTTGCATGCATCTGTGCAGAGGGCCCCAGAATAAATTTTGACGGGTATGTACAAGGTTAATGTAAGAGTCCTCTAACATAGGCTGAAGCTGCACTGTAAATGATACACAAGTAAATCAGCTACTTAAAATGCCTTTCACATAGCCTGATGCAAAATGGAACAGACGAATGTTACTACAATCATTTGCGTACCTCCCAGCCTTTGAAAAGCCCTAGCAGGAGCAACATCAGTAGAGTGCTACAACTGCCAAAGCATTTTTTCTTTCACTAAGCCATGCCTCTACCTTCGCCCAGTGCCTATCTATATACCCCCAATCCTGCCCAGTCCCCTTTGTGCCCCCACACAGTAGGTATGTTCCCTTAGTGCCTCCTCAAAGTAGGTATTCCCTTTTAGTGTCCCCTTCACAGTATTGATGTCCCCTAGTTCCTCCACACAGTAGCATGCCCCTTTTGTGCCCCAACAAGCAGTTATGCCTCATTTGTGCCTCCACACAATAGAATCCCACCTTAGTGCAACACAGTAAAATGCCCCTTTTGTGTCCCTGCACAGTAGTTATGTGCCCCTTTACCTTAGTATTGGCCCTTTAGTGCCTTCTTACTGCTGCCCCCTTAATGCCCCTTTACAGTAGTGCTTTTCCCTTAATACCCCCCTTACAGTATTGCACCCCCTTTAGTGCTCCCCTTACAGTAGTTAAGCCTCTGTAGTGTTAATAACATAAGAAAGTAATACTCATCTAGCCCCATTCCCCTGATGAATAGTGCACATCATGCTCTCCCCAGCAGCAGGAGTGATGCAGTGACATCATAATTAGGGATGAGTGAACTTTCTTGAATTTCGGATTCGTACGAACCGAACCTAAAACGAACCTTGCTATAACGGCTGAATAATTGCTTCTACAATAATGGGAGTCAGATAGGGTATAGTTTCGTTTACTTGCAGTTGCTATTACAAAGAAAAAATGGAAAAAATCCAAGTGACTTCAACAATGGCGACGCAAAATATACGCATATTAGAGAATTTACACTAATGCGTACGCTAATGCGAACATTCCCGCACAAATAACGAACATACAGTGTAACGTTGTCAAAGGTGCGGTACTTAACTGAATATGTACGCCTTAGCATACGTATACACTGCGTCTGCGAACATTGCTACTCAAGTAACGAACATACAGTCTAGCGTTGTCAAAGGTACGCTACTTAACCGAATGCGTACGCATACACTGCGTCTGCGAACATTCCTACTCAAGTAATGAACATACAGTGTAGCGTTGTCAAAGGTACGCTACTTAACTGAATATGTACGCATTAGCGTCACGAACAGGATGAGTCTGAAGTGCCTGTACCGTTAAGGCCACAGCTCAACCATCCCTAAAACAGACTTTAAAATTAATAGCCTTTTATCTACAAGGCCAAAGAATTAGTCAGAAAACCTGACAGATGTCTACTGAAAAATGACTTTGACACAGTTGCTGCAGTGCAGACGGCGCAAAACGCTGCGCGCCGGCACCAGAAGAGTTAACGCCATTTTCTCACTAGTGGCGCAGCTTCTTCATGCTGAAGCAAAGAAACCGTCCCTCAAGAGCGTGAAAACCATGGCAAAGCCCCCTGTAGCGTGGGAAAATCTAATCCAGCCCGCCAGGAACTTGCTGGGGGGAGCATTGAGAGCGAACACTCCACCCCCTTAGCTCCTCCTTCATCTCCGGTGTATGCGAAGAAAGAGAGAGGCAACAACATGGCGTCCCGTCAGCGTGGCCCTAGTTGGGGGGATATGGTCTGGGGCACCGACCCATATGAGCCTACACCTAGACCAGCGGAGGTTCGCCTGGACCAACTTATCCGCAAGGCACAGCTGGTGCCGAACCCCGAAGTGCCTCATCTACCGGTGATAGCAGCTGGAGATCCTGCAAGCAAGGCCGCACACGTGGTCCCGAAGATGGACGCAACCAGCGGTGCACTCAGGAAGCCAGCATACGTCCGGGCCAAAGTCCGAGTCGAGACGGCCGGGCCTGCGGAGGAAGTCCACAACCGAGTGGCCGGAGTCCCCACCTCGCCTAAGCCCCGACATAACGACCTCCGACAGAACCCCATCGTTCCTGCTGTGGTAACTAAAAATGTTACTACCCTGTGGGACTATAAAAGGGTTGTAGAAGAGTGGGTGGTCGAGGTGCTGGAACATCCCCGACGTGGTGACCCGACTCTCGAAAGGCGCACCGGGACTGTGCTTTGGTTCAGCGTGGACCGTGGCGTGGGGTTCATCACAGATGAGGAGTCCGCTGAGGAGCTGTACGTTAATCGTCGCTCCGTGAAGAGGCCGTACCTCCCTCCAGCACGACACAACCTCCATGCGGGTGACTTCGTAGAATTCATGCCTATGAAGAGCCTACAAGGCCCCTTTGCCACCGGGGTGAAGGTCATCACCAGACCACCGAGACCAGAGGCACCTCAAGAGGAATGGGAAGATCACTCCGCGACCGCCACCCTTACTCACTGTCCACGAGAGGATGAAGCGGGAGACAGTCAGCCAGGAGCAAGACCTCTTCTCGGCGAGCCGGAGCTACTCATTCCCGAGCTTCCTCCACCGCCAGCGTTCCAGGTGGGTCAGATTACAGGTAGCAAATTTATTTTCAACCCCCTGGCCACCTACCACCTGATGCAGGAGGCACCAGCAGCCCAATCTGTTGCCCGGGGTAGGCCTCTGGCCAAGCCTCTACAACCCGAGGTTCGGTCGCCAGTGGGCCCGGCAGGAGCATCCGGGCCTTACAGGGTCCGTTCCAAAATGGCTACCACAGTCACCAGTGTGACCACTGGGACCCTGCCCCGACCAGTGCCACATCTATCTTTAAGAGGAATGGCCGCTGCCTACCGTGAGGCCTATCAGAGGCAGGAGCGCCCTCTTATGTCGTTCAGCTCCAGCAGCGACGAGGAGGATGTGCCGGCTTTCCACTAAGGGTAGCCCACACTCAAGTACTGGCAAAGAACTACAGGACTAATGGGAGCCACCCCGTGGACTGAGCCCTGACTGGTGAGAACCTGTTGGCTATGTTTTAATGTGTTCTGTTGCCCATGTTTTAAGTCTCCACCATGATGGACACGTGTGGCTGGACTCCCCCCATCTGCAATAATCCAAGTTGCGCCATGTTTGCGCACCACATCCTTTTTACCCCCTTTTCAGGTTGTTGGAAAATCACTTTTAAAAGGGTTTGTCAAGAAACCTTTTCAGGTATTTATAACCTATTTTATTACCCATGGTGGATTACAAATTTCAATTGAATTTTTGAACTTTGTTCCAGTCTCAAGCCAAAGAAGAAGAAAAGATGGACTTGAATGTAACCACAGATATCCTATATTATGCTTTTAATATATTTGCACTTAAATGTTTGCACTAATATTTTAACTTTCATCA
>ONZH01015609.1:0-63286 GCA_900303285.1 Rhinella marina | reverse complement strand
CACAGAGATTTTTCTAATGTAGCTGTATAAGTGAGCAGCAAAAGACCGTATTTGATTACGTGACGTACAGTATGGGTAACCTGGACAGAAAATACGGATTGTGGTTTGTGGTGACTGGACAGCTGAACTGTGACACACAGAATGGTTCCACACTGCTGCAAATATGGCAGTAGCTGCACTACTATTTCCAGCAAGCCCAGCCACAAGCAGATAAAAAAGGGTCTTGTAGCCCTAACAAGGGCTGTTGGGTTCTTTTAGAATCACTCCTGCCTAACACAAATCTAGTAGAACACCCTATCACTCTCCCTGTATCACACTGCAGATCTGTCCCTAACGGCATCCAGGCAGCGACTGAGCCGAGCACCGCAGGCAGTCACTAGTATATTCCAGGGTCACCTGATCAGGCCAGCCAACCCCTGCTATCGACATGTAAGGGCCCCACGTGATGCTGGGTGTACTGCAGAGTCTCCTGGCTTGTGATTGGCTGAGTTTTCAGCCGCCAAAAATTCAAAAGGCGGGAGATACCATTTCCTCGAGCATGGCGAGATGCTCGTCCGAGCATCGAGCACTTACGAGTACCCTAATGCTCGAATGAGCACTAAGCTCGGATGAGCATGCTCGCTCATCTCTAGTAAATACGCCTTTTTGATCGCCTGCTATTACACTTTTTGTAAGTGAAGGTTACCAAAAAATGGCTGTTTTGGCACTTTTTTTTCTTTTTACTGCTTTCACCTGCTGGGGTGGATCATGTGATATTTTTATAGAGCAGGTCGATACGGACGCGGCAATACCTAATATGTCTATTTTTATTTTTTTCCTTTTTTTTACAATTTTTTTTAAACTTTATTTTGTGAAAGGATACTTTTTTCACTTGAAACTTTTAAAAAAAAAACAAAAAAACTTTATTTTCACTTTTTTTTTACACTTTAGAACTTTTGGGGGTCTGATCCCCTTTACAATGCATTACATTACAATACTTCTGGCTGTAAGTGTATTACACACAGTAATACACTTACAGTTCCCTGCCTGTGAGATCCAGGGGGCTGGATCTCACAGGCTTCCGTAGATGGCAGCCGGATGCCTAAGGAAGGCATCGGGCTGCCATCCAAGCCATCGAGTCCCCGTCACAGCAGCGCGGGGACCCGATGGCACCCCCTTCCACACCACAGATTGCATGTGCAGCGGTCAGCGCTGATCGCAGCACATCGAGGGTTAATGCGCCGGCATCTGTGTTTTCACCCGCCCGATCAGCGCACCGTAGCACTACGGCGCTGGGCGGGAAGTCACTTCCCGCAGCACCGTACGGCGCTGGTCGGGAAGGGGTTAAAGCTAATACTGTAGTATTTAAGAAACTTTAAGTTTTTTCTGTATTACAGTTAATTTATTAATGTAGCTACAAGTCTTCCTTAAGCCCAGATTTGGGGCTTCCCAGAAAACAAAACCTGACACAAAGATGTTTTGCATTACGAAGATGTGGATTTTCTGTGTCACTTGAACAGACTTGGCTTGAGGCTACTTATAAGGGTGTTATTTAAGTGCCTCCTGATCTTCACCCTTTAACCTCTGTACAGAGATCTAAACTCCGCTGCAGGGGAACCACTAGACCACTTCCTCTTAGAGAAGTCTTTATTCAAGTGACGGCTTACCCACAGGGGTCAAGGTACATGGATGCAAAGCACCAAGGAATCATGGATAACCATAGTCAGGGTAAGCATAGTTTATGCCATCCAACAAACAGTCCAGGGTCAGAACACACATCAGACAGAGGTCAGGTCAGTGAAGGGTCAAATGCAAGAAATAGTAGAAACCATGCTCCTTCGCAGGACACTAGTGAACTAGAACCTTTTGCTCATGCACCCTTTCACAAAGGAAGGTGCTTTAAGTACCCCTAGGTAGCCAGCCATAGGCTGGGGAATATTTGGGTGCATGAGCTGGCATGGCGGAGCTTGCATACACCGTATGGGCAAAGCAAAAGCAGGCCTCAACCTGTATGTCACGCTCTGGTGTGGGGGGAAAAGCCACACCGAGCGTATGAGGGATGGGGACAGACAAAACCAGGGAACTGGTCACCTCCTGCAGAGGACCCTAAGACTAGGCCCTAGGCTGACTACCAGTATGAACAATCCTGGATGGTAGGAATGTTCATACACAGGAACCTAATCTAAATACACCCTAGGAGCCCCTGCAGGCTAGTGACACCAGAGAGTACACCCGTTCCTCCAAGCGTAAGGAGGAACAGGAGACTCCAACAGGAAAACAACAAATGAAGAAAGAAAACTTAACTTAGGCCGAACTCAGCAACAGGATCTCAGCCGAGATCCACTCCAATCTGAACCCAGTAAGTAGAAGCTATAAACCGCAAGGGCTACTGGGAGAGGAAGGGGTAAATAGGGGAAAGCTGATTGCCAAGCGGCAACAGCTGAGGGGAAGAGGTGTGGTGAAGAGCACACAAACAAAGGGAAAGCCTGTCAAATATGTCACTTCGAAAGCCGTGCAGAACGTCTGATTCCAGACGCAGGCCTACTCGTGACATTACCCCCCCTTTTACGGGTGACCTCCGGACACCCAGGACCAACTTTCTCAGGATGACACCTGTGAAAGGCTTTCACCAAACGACTGGCATTCACGTCAGATGCCGGTACCCATGACCTCTCCTCAGGACCATAACCCTTCCAATGAACCAGATATTGAAGGGTCCCCCGAAGAACTCGAGAATCAATTATCTTGACAATCTGAAATTCCAAATTACCATCCACCAAGACAGGTACGGGTGGCAAGGGAGATGGCTCCAGAGGTTCAACATACCTCTTCAACAAAGATCTGTGAAACACATTATGGATTTTCAGGGCCTGAGGAAGTTCAAGACGAAATGCTACAGGATTAATAATGGCCATGATCTTATATGGGCCAATAAATCTTGGACCCAACTTCCAAAAGGGAACTTTCAACTTAATGTTCCTAGTAGACAGCCACACAGAATCACCCACATTTAGGTCCGGACCATCCATGCGTCTCCTGTCAGCCACACGTTTGTACTTGTTACCCATATTTATCAAGTTATTTTGAATTTTTCGCCATATGGAAGACAATGATGACGAAAAACGTTCTTCCTCAGGAATACCAGAAGTATCAGAACCAGAAAATGTGCCAAACTGCGGGTGAAAGCCATATGCACCAAAAAATGGTGACTTACCAGTGGAGTCCTGTCTGCGATTATTTATGGCAAACTCAGCCAGAGACAAAAACGAGGACCACTCCTCCTGGTTCTCAGAGACAAAGCATCTCAAATAAGTCTCCAGATTCTGATTGGTACGCTCAGTCTGTCCATTCGTCTGGGGGTGAAAGGCAGAGGAAAAAGACAGTTGCACCCCGAGCCGAGTACAGAACGCCCTCCAGAATCTGGACACAAACTGAGTCCCACGATCAGAGACCACGTCAGTGGGAATGCCATGAAGTTTCACAATATTGTCAACAAACACTTGTGCAAGAGTCTTAGCATTGGGGAGACCGGGTAATGCAATAAAGTGCGCCATTTTACTAAAACGATCTACAACCACCAGAATAACTGTCTTACCAGACGACTCAGGCAGATCAGTAATGAAGTCCATGGATAGGTGGGTCCATGGTCTAGACGGGATGGGTAATGGAAGTAGGGGTCCAGAGGGACGGGTATGTGTCACCTTAGAGCGTGCGCAGACACTACAGGCTGACACATATTCCTCAACACACTTACGCAGCCCAGGCCACCAGAATCTACGAGAGATGAGGTCGACAGTGGATTTACTCCCAGGGTGTCCCGCAAGCACCGAAGAATGATGCTCCTCAAACACCTTATGACGCAAATCCGAAGGAACAAACAACTTCCCGGGAGGGCAAGACTCTGGCGCATCTCCCTGGGCCTCAAACACTTTAGCCTCAAGATCAGGGTAAAGAGCGGATATCACCACTCCTTCAGACAATATAGGGCTCGGATCTTCAAAATCACCACCCCCGGGAAAACTACGTGACAAGGCATCTGCCTTCACATTCTTAACCCTAGGACGGTATGTGACAATGAAATTAAATCTGGTAAAGAACAAAGACCATCTGGCCTGCCTCGGATTAAGTCGTCTAGCAGACTCCAGGTAAGCCAGATTTTTGTGATCCGTGAATACCGTGATTGGATGAATCGCCCCTTCCAACCAATGACGCCATTCCTCAAAAGCCAACTTAATGGCCAGTAACTCTCTGTTACCCACATCATAATTTCTCTCCGCCGCAGAGAGTTTTTTCGAAAAAAAAAGCACATGGGCGCCATTTACCAGGTGACGGGCCCTGTGATAACACAGCTCCTACCCCCACATCGGATGCGTCAACCTCCACAATGAAAGGTTGTGACACATCTGGCTGCACCAATATAGGGGCAGAAGAAAAGCACTCCTTTACAGCAGAGAAGGCTTGCAACGCTGCATCAGACCACACAGAGACATCCGTCCCTTTCTTAGTCATATCAGTTAAGGGTTTAACTATAGTCGAATAGTTCTTAATAAATTTTCGGTAATAGTTGGTGAACCCCAAAAATCGCATAAGAGCCTTCAGATTTTCAGGTCGGTCCCAGTTCAGAACAGCACCGACTTTCTCTGGATCCATACGAAAACCTGACGATGAAAGCAGGTATCCTAAGAATTGCACCTCAAGTACAGCAAAAGCACATTTCTCTAATTTTGCATACAACTTGTTATCTCTTAAGATTTGCAACACCTGCCTCACATGATCCTGATGTGTCCCAATATCTGGAGAATAGATTAGTATGTCGTCCAAATACACGACTACAAACCTCCCCACAAGATGATGAAAAATGTCATTAACAAAATGCTGGAAGACAGCAGGAGCATTGGTCAACCCAAAAGGCATGACCAGGTTCTCAAAGTGGCCCTCAGGAGTGTTAAAGGCCGTCTTCCATTCATCCCCTTCCTTGATCCTGACCAGATTATATGCCCCCCCTTAAGTCCAACTTGGAGAACACCTTGGCATCCACAATCTGGTTGAACAAGTCAGGAATCAAAGGAAGGGGATATGGATCACGGACAGTAATCCTATTGAGTTCACGGAAATCCAGACATGGCCTAAGGGTTCCGTCCTTTTTTTTAACAAAAAAGAACCCTGCTGCCACAGGAGATTTGGAAGGCCTAATGTGTCCTTTGGCCAAACTCTCAGCAATATATTCCTTCATGGCCGTTCTCCAGGTCCAGAAAGGTTATACAGCCTAGATTTAGGCAATCTTGTTCCAGGGATAAGATTGATAGGACAATCGTATTCCCGGTGAGGGGGTAAATCCTGACATCCACCTTCAGAAAATACATCAGAAAAATCTGATATAAAAGAAGGAAGAGTCTTAGTGGTTAAAGCAGAAAAAGATGTATTAAGGCAATTGTCAACACAATAATCGCCCCAATCCACAATCTGTCTAGTATGCCAGTCAATGGACGGATTATGTTTGCTTAACCACGGTAAACCCAACACCACAGGAGCAGGAAGACCTTCCAACACAAAACATGAAATAAGCTCCTGATGAAATTCACCCACTCTTAATTTGATATCATGCACCATCTGAGACAAACACTTCTGAGAGAGAGGTGCAGAATCAATGGCAAACACAGAAATCCTCTTATCCAAAGAACTTGGTGACAATCCATGCATACGGACAAACTGAGCATCAATCAAGTTCACCCCTGCCCCGCTGTCAATAAACACATCAATTTTCACAACTTTTGACTCTAGCGCCACCTCGGCAGTCAGGAGAAAACGGGTACTACAGGATGAAGACAAATGCACATCTTCAGTCTCCCCACCCACCCCCCCAAGAGTGAGATGAGAATTCAACGCCCCCTTTTCCTTTCTCTCTTTTAGAGACAGGAAGCATGGACATACATTGATAAAATGTCCTTTCTGACCACAGAAGAAACACACTCCCTTTTTATTACTAAGATGTTTACGGGTGGATACAGGAGTGGTTCCCCCTAATTGCATAGGTTCATCCCCAGACATCAACCTAGGGGAATATTCACCCAAAGTGTCATAGGAAGCCGGTACACTATGAGATAGTACGTCCTGAGAGCGGGGGCCCCTAGATCGCTCTCTCAGGCGCCTATCCATGCGCACAGCAAGAGACATAGCGGCCTCCAAAGACACAGAGTTTCCTGAAAGGCCAAAGCGTCCTTCAGCCTTTCAGACAAACCTTGACAGAATTGGCTACGTAAAGCCGGATCGTTCCATTCAGTATTGGTCGCCCACCTCCGAAACTCAGAGCAATAAGTCTCAACCGGCCGCTCACCCTGACAAAGGTTAGGTATCTGGGTCTCCGCCAGGGAGATACGATCCGGGTCATCATAGATAATCCCTAGGGTCTTGAAAAATTCATCTACCGACCGGAGAGACAGCGATCCGGCCGGTAGAGAAAAGGCCCATGACTGCGCATCCCCTTTAAGCAGCGAGATGACCACACCAACCTTCTGTTCCTCATTACCAGAAGAATGTGGACGCAGTCTGAAATACAATTTGCACGCCTCCCTAAATAGAACAAAATTATCACATTCCCCAGAAAATCTATCCGGGAGGGGGACCTTAGGCTCCAAACAGGCCTGACACTCAGCACCCCCCAGAACCACCAGCCGGTGGTCTCTGAATCTGGTTGCGGATGTCAGCCACCTCCAAGCTGAGTCCCTGCAGCCGTTCAGCCAGTGTAGCAATAGCATCCATGTCAGCACAAAAATGACATAAATTTTTGTTAGTGGCGGTTTATAATGTCACGCTCTGGTGTGGGGGGAAAGCCACACCGAGCGTATGAGGGATGGGGACAGACAAAACCAGGGAACTGGTCACCTCCTGCAGAGGACCCTAAGACTAGGCCCTAGGCTGACTACCAGTATGAACAATCCTGGATGGTAGGAATGTTCATACACAGGAACCTAATCTAAATACACCCTAGGAGCCCCTGCAGGCTAGTGACACCAGAGAGTACACCCGTTCCTCCAAGCGTAAGGAGGAACAGGAGACTCCAACAGGAAAACAACAAATGAAGAAAGAAAACTTAACTTAGGCCGAACTCAGCAACAGGATCTCAGCCGAGATCCACTCCAATCTGAACCCAGTAAGTAGAAGCTATAAACCGCAAGGGCTACTGGGAGAGGAAGGGGTAAATAGGGGAAAGCTAATTGCCAAGCGGCAACAGCTGAGGGGAAGAGGTGTGGTGAAGAGCACACAAACAAAGGGAAAGCCTGTCAAATATGTCACTTCGAAAGCCGTGCAGAACGTCTGATTCCAGACGCAGGCCTACTCGTGACACTGTAAGGAAGAAAATAATGCCAGCAAGAAACAGGTCACAGGAGGATCTGGTGGTCCGAACCACCAGAATCCAGGACCTGAGGAGATGGTGGGTGGAGTTGTGGTGGGCGCAAACATATCTGATCCAAATTATAGCACCTCATAAGAATAACAGAATGTTTTACCTGCTACTACACAAAGCTTCTTTGCAGCAGGAAGGACATTAGAGGTTCCATAGGAATGGAAACCTCAGGGTTCCCCATGTGGTAACAAGATAAGGAATATCTAAGGGGTTCAGACCTGGCCTGGTAGATGCCTCTAGGCCCTAGTGCCACATAAAAATAAACCATAATTATAAATGAAATATTGTATGGTAGATTGGGGCCCGTGAGCTTTGAGTTACTTTATTAAAGTATAGGAACAATGTACATTGTTTAAAAACCCTATGTAAGCCATGAAAAACAATGCAACTGAAAAAATAACACTGTCAACAATATTTATGACAATAATGATAGTATACTGCTAATGTTTTAATTAAAGTTTAAAGAACAGTAACAGGAAAATACCTATTTAATCAGTGGAATGAGCATCTTAACTATTTTGTCAACTACTAGTATGAAAAAAGCAAATGTTTATGGGGTTGCATTTCCAGATTAAATACCTGGGGGTGGAAAATGAAATATAAATAGGTTATTTGTAATGTATACAAACAAATTAAATAGATGGTTTGATTTCTTGTAATTTCCCTTTTCTGCATATTAACTAATTTTGCTGAACAGAGAACCCTTTCAATCAGATTTCATCTCTATTGTTTCATGCTTGATATGTTTCAGTCTTCAGGGAAATGAAAGGATTAGGAAACATATGTTTACAATTTTGTAGAACTATCTGAACTGCATTATTTTCTTTGTACGAAGTTTATCCCACTGGTTGCAATGAAATTGGCTTCCTTTTGTCTATGGGGCAATTTATTTAACAGGTCTTTATATTAATTTTAACCACAAAAAGTTTTGTATAAATGATGACAATAAAAAAAAACGTTTCTAGAAACAACCATCCAAATAAACTGTTTATTAACTGGAGTCCCATAGTATAATTTTAACACCTTAACGACCTAGGACGAGAATGCTCGTCCTAATATGGCGTCACTTAACATTCTCGTCCTAGGGTTAAGGTGGTGCTGCTGCCCCGCTGCCGCAATCTGCAGCAGGGGCCCGGCTGATACTAACAGCCGGGCCTCTGCTTTATCCACCAGCACCGGTGATTACACCGATGCCGGCGGATTAACCCCTTGTATGCCGCGGTCACGCTGACCGCAGCATACAAGGTAATTGCGGCAGCTGTTAAAGCCATCGGGTCCCCGTGAGGCGGTGGGGGGGGCCCGATGGCTGAGATGGAAGCCCCGATGCTTTGCCCAGAGGCATCGGGACTCCCATCTACGGAAGCCCAGGAGACCCAGCCACAGCGCTGGGTCTCCTAGGCAACGGTCAGCGTCTCACAGTGTGAGACGCTGACAGTTGAATGCAGCACAATACAGATGTATTGTGCTGCATTCAATCAGGGATCAGACCCTGAAATGTTAAAGTCCCTTACTGGGACATAAGTGAAATTTTAAAAAAAAAGTTAAATAAAAGTGTTTTAACAAAAAAAAAATAAAAAAATAACAATAAAGTTTCAATAAAAAAAGCCCCTTCCCCATAAAGAAAAACATAAAAATAGAAAAAAAAAAAAAAATATATATATATATATATATATATATATATATATACATATTAGGTATCGCCACGTCCGTAAAAACCTGCTTTATTAAAATATCACAGGATCCAGCCCGCCCGGTCAACACTGTAAAAAATAAAAACTGTCTAGAAAAAGTCATTTTTGGTCACATTTCATCACAAAAATGTAATACTATGCGATCAAAAAAGCGTATGCCCCCAAAAATTGTACCAATCTAACCGTCATCTCATCCCGCAAAAAATGAGCCCCTACCCGAGACAATCGCCCAAAAAATAAAAAAAACTACAGCTCTCTGACTATGGAGACCCTAAAACATTATTTTTTTTGTTTCAAAACGGATATTATTGTGTAAAACTTACATAAATAAAAATAAGTATACATGTTAGGTATTGCCACGTCCGTAAAAACCTGCTCTACAAAAATATAGCATGATCTCTCCCCTCAGGTGAACACTGTAAAAAATAAAAAATAAAAACTGTCTAAAAAAAGCCATTTTTTGTCACATTTCATCACAAAAATTGTAATACCAAGCGATCAAAAAAGCGTATGCCCCCAAAAATAGTGCCAATCTAATCGTCATCTCATCCCGCAAAAAATGAGCCCCTACCTGAGACAATCGCCCAAAAAATAAAAAAACTACAGCTCTCTGACTATGGAGACACTGAAACATGATTTTTTTTGTTTCAAAAAGGATATTATTGGGTAAAACTTAAATAAATAAAAATAAGTATACATGTTAGCTATTGCCACGTCCGTAAAAACCTGCTCTACAAAAATATAGCATGATCTCTCCCCTCAGGTGAACACTGTAAAAAATAAAAACTGTTTAAAAAAAAGCCATTTTTTGTCACATTTCATCACAAAAAATGTAATACCAAGCGATCAAAAAAGCGTATGCCCCCAAAAATAGTACCAATCTAATCGTCATCTAATCCCGCAAAAAATGAGCCCCTACCTGAGACAATCGCCCAAAAAATAAAAAAATTACAGCTCTCTGACTATGGAGACACTAAAATGTGATTTTTTTTTGTGCTTCAAAAATATTGTGTAAAACTTAAATAAAAAAAAGTATACATATTAGATATTGCCGCGTCCGTAACGACCTGCTCTATAAAAAATATCACACGATCTAACCTGTCAGATGAATGTTGTAAATAACAAAAAATAAAAACAATGCCAAAACTGCTAGTTTTTGTTACCTTGCCTCACAAAAAGTGTAATATAGAGCTACCAAAAATCACCCTAAATAGCACTAACAAAACTGCCAGCTTATCCTGTAGTTTCCAAAATGGGGTCAGTTTTTTGGAGTTTCCTACTCTAGGGGTGCATCAAATGTGACATGGCAACTTAAACTTTTTCCAGTGAAATCTGCCCTGGTGTTCCTTTCCTTCTGCGCCCTGCCATGTGCCTGTACGGCATTTCTGTAAACTACAGAATCAGGGTAATAATTACTGAGTTTTGTTTGGCAGTTAACCCTTGCTTTATTCTCAGAATAAAATGATTCATATGGAAAATCTGTCAAAAAAGTGAAATTCGGAAATTTTGGCTACATTTTCCTTTAATTCTTGTGGAACACCTAAAGGGTTAATAACATTTGTAAAATCAGTTTTGAATACCTTGAGGGGTTATAGTTTCTAAAATGGGGTCATTTTTGGGTGGTTTCTATGATGGAAGCCTCACAAAGTGACTTCAAACCTGAACTGGTCCTTAAAAAGTAGGTTTTGGAAATTTTGTGAAAAATTTCAAGATTTGCTTCTAAATTTCTAAGCCTTCTAACGTCCCAAAAAAATAAAATGTAATTTTCAAAGTGATCCAAACCTGAAGTAGACACATGGGGAATGTAAAGCCATAACTATTTTTGGAGGCATTACTATGTATTTTAAAAGTAGAGAAATTGACATTTGGAAATTTGCAAATTTTTCTAAATTTTTGATAAATTTTTCATGAAGTACAATATGTGACGAGAAAACAATCTCAGAATGGCCTGGATAAGTAAAAGCGTTCTAAATTTATCACCACATAAAGTGAGACATGTCAGATTTGCTAAAAATGGCCTGGTCCTTAAGGTAAAAAATGGCAGGGTCCTTAAGGGGTTAAGGTACAGTTACTCTCTCTCTCTCTCTATATATATATATATATATATATTTATATATATATATATATATATATATATATATATATATATATATATATGAAGATGGTTTAAATTGATGGGAAGATGGATGGAGCCAAATACAGGACCATTCTGGATTAAAACCTGTTGGAGTCTGCAAAAGACCTGAGACTAGGACGGAGATTTATCTTCCAACAAGACAATGATCCCAAACATAAAGCAAAATCTACAATGGAATGGTTCAAAAATAAACGTATCCAGGTCTTACAATGGCCAAGTCAAAGTCCAGACCTGAATCCAATTGAGAATATATGGAAAGAGCTGAAAACTGCTGTTCACAAACGCTCTCCATCCAATCTCAAAGAGCTCGAGCTGTTTTGCAAGGAAGAATGGGCAAGAATTTCAGTCTCTAGATGTGCAAAACTGATAGAGACATACCCCAAGCGACTTGCAGCTGTAAAAATGGCATCTGCTACATGCTAATTCATTCTCATCTTGCTCCACTATCTCCTGCAAATCCCAGAATCCTGCTGCCAGACTTTTCTAGCTAGGACCTTATGCAGTAATTAGGTGTGGGCCGTAGTGGGAGGAATAAAGATCAGCTGATGGGAGGGGAGACAAACTTCCTTCAGTATCATCTTATAGGCATAACTATAGGGGACAATAGTAAGTCCGATAAAAGTCACATGATGTGGGAACTGAGAATGAAGAAGGTAATGTCTAGATCAGGGATGCTCAACCTGCGGTCCTTCAGTTGTAAAACTACAACTTCCACAATGCCATGCTGTAGGCTGATAGCTGTAGGCTGTCCGGGCATGCTGGGAATTGTGGTTTTGCAACAGCTGGAGGGCCACAGGTTGGGCATCCCTGGTCTAGATAATCCAATCTAACCATATAAAAATATAAGTTTAGGAACACAGGACACATATGTTCTAGCTTGCATTTGAAATGCAAGTGTAAAAAAAAGATGGGAGTGCTTCTTTAAACATTATATAAACAGATTATTGTTCAGAATATTTGAGAAATTAGATGAAAACATCATTTTGATGCTCATTTTTGTACTTTTTTAAGGACTGTACCTTAAGGGCTCTTTCACACGAGTGGATCCTGTGCGTGGAATCCGCTGGATGAAAGAGTGTCAAACCCCATTCCAGACAGCAGAGACATGGAGCATTAACATGATTAATAATACTCCGTGTCTCTGCTGTCCAGAAGGGGACCTGACACCTTTTCACGCAGTGGATTCCATGCACAAGATCTGCTCGTGTGAAAGAGCCCAAAGTGTGTTTATTTCCCTTTTTTTGGTAAATTTCTGGATATTTTTTTGTTATTCTTTTTTATACCTTAACACCTGTTACCTTCTCTTGATGTGTCATTAAAATTTTGTGACTTTTTAAGTTTACTTTAAATGTGTTTGCCTATATTGTGAAGTAAATTGGCTTGTCCTAACTCTTGTGACTTCAGTGTTTGCCACATATTATTTATCTTACCTTGTTATCAGCCTTTTCATTCAGTCATTGAAATTGACGTTGATTCGGATCATTACAAATTTCCTCATCAGCCGTCACTTAGTGGTGTAGTGCTTCTAGTCAAGTTGACAACATGCAGGATCCCCTTGTTCTTGGAGTAGACCAACATGCTGTAGAATATGCATCTCAGATTACAGGCTACCAACCAAAGGTAATTGGTAATATCAGAAGACATGAAAGCAATCTGAATGCTCTTTATAAGGACCAAAGTCTATTGGTTTCATGTAGCAAACTTTATTTTTTTTTAATAACAAGCAAAAACTCAGTTTACTCAAACTCAGTTTGTAAGATATATGATATTATGTTCACAAACTTTCACTACTAAACAGTGTAGATTACCTGCTGTACTGGTGCACATTTAAAACCTGTACTAGCTGAACCAACTTGCCAAGAGATTATAGGGTACAGCCAGACGTTCAGGTTTCTTAATGAAGTTTTGGGAGCCAAAACCAGGAGTGAATACAAAAAAGAGAAGTTGCCTCTATCCTTAATACTTTTCTTTTGTGATCCACTCATCATTTTTGCTTTCAGAACTGCATTAATAAACCTGAACTTCTGGTGATCCCTTATAGTACAAATGCTAAAAAAAACGCTGCGTTTTGTAATTGTAGGATTTCTTATGATGACTTCTAAGAGGCTTATGAGAATGCTCCTCAGCTGTCATCTTATTATGACCAGCACAGACTAAAAGTGGTGAGTGTAGAATCTGTAAAATAGTGTTATTTAAGTATGTGACACCTTTGGAGCAAGTAAAGCTCAAGCCAAAACTTGAATATTCAGTTTATTCTGGAGTTACATATTAAGAGTTTGTTTAATCATACTTAATGAATTGAATGTTTCATTGATTTATGCATTTAGGAACTAATCATGCTGCAGACAATTGTATTTTTTTATAATGTAGAGATTTTTTTAAATAAAATAATAATAGTACAATTGCAACACAGTGCAGCTAATAAAACCTTTAGCTACTAAGCATTTTCATGGCAAAGGTAAATTGCTCTGTTTATATGAAGACATACTCAAAATAGCCTTAATTGGAACATCAAACCCTAGGAAATTGTTTGGCCAAATAGTATACTTATCTTGTGACTGAGCTCAGATAAACCTTGAGTGTGTTTTTTTACGAAGGCTTAAATAATTCCATATGCTTCTTCATAACAATCATGCTATATTAGTTGACTGTTAAGTAAGACTGCTGCTATCCGCAAAACTTGTTCTTTCATGTGTGCCTACAATTTTAATGTCATTACACAAAATCACGAGTAATTGTGAGCAGACACCCGCCTCAGTCACTAAACTTCCCCTGTCCCACCGAATTTCACTTTTCTTTTGAAGAACATCTGTTTTCCACAAACAGCTTAAATTTTTGAGCAGAACATGATAAAGACAGGTTTATCTGTATAATAAGAATTTGCATTCTTTAAATCCTAAAAAAATGTATTCATATTAACTAGGTCTACATATATAAAAATTTAAACTACAGGAGGAAGTTACATTTGAAAAAATTGAGTTAATCTGAAAGCAATGAGTATTAAAAAGATTATGTAGGTGATATATATTGATGACCTATCCTTAGTATAGGACAATGGTCAGCAACCTTTGGCACTCCAGATGTTATGAAACTACAACTCCCAGCATGCTCCATTCACTTCTATGGGAGTTCTGAAAACAGCTAAGCAAGGGTGCATGCTGGGAGTCGCAGTTTCACCACAGCTGGAGTGCCGAAGGTTGCTGATCCCTGCTATAGGACATCAGTCTCTGATCAGCAAGGGTCTGACACCCGGCAAGTGCTACTTCCTCTTCATTACACTGTCTGTCGTCTTGGAAGTGTGTGGTAATTACAAGTACATGCTCCATTGGAGTGAATGGAATGGGGACTTGAAATTATACTACACCACTACTGTAAGGGGTACAGTACTGTAAGGGGTAGTGTAATGAAGAGGAAGCAGCGCTCAAATGGAGAGCAGTCTTCTCTTTAAACAGCTGATCAGATATTGATGACCTTTCCTGAGGATAAATCATCAATATATACCACCTGTACAACCCCTTTAATGTGTTATTTAGATTGCCACAATGCTTTGGGAATAAGAAGAGGACATCCATGAGATACAAGGGAAAGGCAGCAGAAAATTCTCATTATAAAAACAATGTTTTGCTTTGTAAGAGTGGGCAAATATTTTAAAACATAACTTAAAGGTTTTTTTTTCACCATTAAATGTTATTTTAATATGCTTAGTATGAAAAACTAGTTACTTTTGTCGGTTGCATAATTTTATAAAAATGATCCAGTTATTAGGTATTCTCTTCACTCATCCATACCTCCCAACTGTCCTGGATCCAGCGCGATCCAGTGGCAGTCCCGCTGTCCGGGTATGATGGAGGTATGTCCCGGTTTCTGGCAGCTGTCCCTGCGTCCATAGGATGCAGAGACAGTTGCCTTAATGGTGACGAAGCAGAGAGCTGGCATCAGCTCTCTGCTTCATCCATTCTCCCTCCCATCCTCCCTGCAGGCTCTCCGTACCTCCAGGTGGCTCTCCACACCTTCAGTCTGGGAGGGGGATTGGGCCGGCCGTCAGTCAGTCTTGGCTCCGCCCCCTCCAGACTAGAGAAATAGATGTCCTGCTGGTGATGCTACTAGGAAGAAGGTAAGTATTATGGTGTTTATTTTTTTCAACTTTCTGTGAATGGCACAAGGTGGGCATATTACTGGGGGACAATATATTACTGGGGGCACAATGTGGACATGTTACTGGGGCACAACATTACTGGGGAGCACAAATGTGGGCATATTACTGGGGGCACAACATAAACTGCAAAGCACAATGTGGGCATATTACAGGGGGGCACAATGTAGACATATTACTGGGGGGCACAGCTGGTCATATTACTGGGGACACATAACAGGGCATATTACTGGGGGCACATAACAGAGCATATTACTGGGGGCACATAACTGGGTATATTATTGGGGGCACAGCTTGTCATATTACTGGGGCACATAACTGGGGAATAATTACTATGTGGGGCAGTAAGGGGACTGAGTGGGATTAGGAGTATAGTTATGTTTTGGGCGGAGTTAGAGGCGTGGCCTAGTGGCGAAAAAATTTGCGTTTTGTGCCTCTTTGTCCATTTACAAAGTTGGGAGGAATGCTCATGTGTTTAATCTATGTAGTAATGTGCACCCCCCAACTGAGCTGATTGCACATGCTCAGTTCCATCGTTCAACTGGTGCTAGCCATATCTACTGATATAAGTTGTGAAAGTTACAAAGAGAGTGCTCTAGCAGAATGGACACACCCCTGAGCTATGAGCTTGAAGAAAATTTAGCAGATCAATTAGAGTAATGAATGGAGGGAGCTCTGGATCGATGTTAGGTACAGGGCTGGTTCTAGCTGTGTTAGAAAGAAATTTTCATGTACTACATATATTATGTCTGCTTTTCATTATTTACAGCTGCAGCGCGCTGTAAGCCAGTGCCCGGAGGCTTTACTAGTTCCAGGGTTAGGATGCCGAGTGGTGGTATGGCTCTAATGGGTGTCACGGTGGTCCTACCTTGATCTGGCACTCCAAAGTCAGGTTGCGTAGCAGCTACATAAAAAGTTTGTAATTATTAAGAACTGAAATGAGTAAGGTCCATGCTCTGATTAAAGTTGAGTTGCCAATACTGGCATAAATGGGTAGCAGCTCAAACAGAATCACAGTAGCTCTTGACTCCAGAAGGTTTTTGGGTGCACTGGCAGGTGAACTGGGTTATTTCCTCTATTACTGCTGTGCTGAACTCTCCTTCTTCTCTGGTCTATTGTAAGAGGCCTCTTTCATCTAGGCTACATGCCACTGATAGCAGGCTCCTTGCCTGATGGGCTTCTGACCACACTTTTATAGACTGTCGGGTCTCAGTTGCAACTCTTACAACCCCTGGGTTAGGGATGAATTGACTCTGGCTGCAAATTGCCTGCTGTGCACCCTGTCAGGCCTCTAGGCTAGGACTGCACTGTACTACTTCTCTAGCCTGTGGCTTGGACCAAAACTCAGACTCAACTAACCTTCAACAGGCAAGACACTCCTGTTCTTGGAAGATCTGGGCGAGCCCATTCCTCTAAGGAGGGGGAGAGAATGGAATGGTTAGTTCTATTCTACCTATAGATCACTGCCAGACACACTGCCACCTGCTGGTAAATCAGGCACAGTGCATTAAATACAATAAATAACAGTAACATAGCACTTTCTGAACCGACCTGGAAACAAAAGGCATTGTGGTGTCACACATTGGTTAGGCATTAGAGACAATAGCAGGTTGCAGGAATGATAGTGCCCGCTCAGGGGTGTTAAACAGCAACCATGGAATAAGCACTTTAAGGTGTTACCTTCTTGATGGACACTGTGCCAATCTGTTCCTAGAGAGTTCTGAGATGTAATCTGGTAGATTATAGGTACTGTATACATTAGTCACCTAATAATTTGGATCTGTTTATCCACTGCAATGAGTTTTACATGGCCAATTAAAAATCAGGATACTATATTTTAAATGGCAACAGAAAATGTTTCCCCCAAGCCTCATATGACTATTCTGCAGAACTATTCCATACAATACTGCACATCCAGATTTGCTTCACCTCCATTACCAGTACTTCTAATCCATATGCAAACGAACAGTGAAGGGCACAGAAGGTGGGCCCAAGCCCCTCTGTGCACCTTTGTTCCTCATGCTTCCTCTGACAGCCCCTCCCTCTCCTTCCAGATAAGACAACTATACAGGAATCTAGTCATGTCAATCAATAAAGAGAAGGAAAGGCTATCAGAGGAAGCATAAGGAGCATGGGTGCACACAGTTGCTTGGGTCTGCCTATGGTAGACAAAGTGCATCATAATGAAGAGGAAGCTGCGCTCATATGGATCACCACCTCCTCTTCAAACAGCTGATTGGTCAGGGTCCCGGGACCAATCCTGAGGATAGATTATTATCAATATATATGGCCAGACAACCCCTTTAACTGTGAATTTCCTAGTGATAGACTCTTGTAAAAACAAATACGTGCTGCACAGTACATTCTCAGTAAGAATTCTCAGTATAGGAAAGAGCAACAAATGCATAGGTTAAAAATTGACAAAGTGATGCTTGTCTGTCAGATACCCAAAGAACACTATGTTAGCATCTATGGGGTCTTTAGGCTCATATCTATTCATTTTATGCCATGTGCAATGAGCTTTCCTGGCATACATACTGTAAATTGGGGAAAATACTTTGTGACCATAGCCTTAATGGCTTTTGCTATTTTGGAGTTCCTGCATTGTATGCTTTATATTATTAATTTGTGTATATATTTAAGCTGAATCTACAGAACAGTGTGGTGTGAGATCCTGATATGGGGGTCTGATTTTGGGTCCTGATATGGGGTTCTGATCTGAGGATCTGATATGGGGTTCTGATCTGAGGATCTGATATGGGGGTCTGATCTTAGGATCTGATATGGGGGTTTGATTTGAGGATCTGATATGAGGTCTGATGAAAAATATATTTTTTTTTTATTTTCCTCCTTTAAAACCTGGGGTGTGTCTTATCATCAGATGTGTTTTATAAAGCAAAAAATATGGTATATAATTTTTCACTTGTACAACTAAATATAAAAAATAGGAACGTGATTATGTAGAGGCATTATTTAATGATTTTGCTTATATGTACACAATTAATATGCACATTCATTTTAGAATATAAAAGCATGTATGCCAGTTATATAAACATGCTGCCTTTAAACAAATGTTTTATCCCATTGTAAATGAACATTTGGCAAGTGAATATAAATCACAAGAGTGACTGAAAATATGAATCATTCTGTCTAATGTACTGCTCCAGAGCAGGGAATCCTGGAAGTTAAAACATATTCATTTATGGGTACTATAATTTAATTTGCTTCGTAGTAAAACTTGACAATGCCAACCTATTTGTTACTTCTCTGGATTCAGGCCATACATTTTCCTGCTACAGATTCTATTCCTCTGGCCATACATTATAAAGTTGAAATGCTGACTTAATTAAATATTCCAGTGGTTGAAAACTCTTATATTTACATCAGTATTAACATGTTCAGGAAAACACTTGCAATTTTGCTAGTACCATTTAATAATCTGTGTACCAGACCGGAGACTTTTTTATAGGTCTCATAATAATGTCTGGTAAATTGAAGAGTGGAAAATGAAAGACCCATACCTCCTCATCTAATAGTCAGAATGTGGGTGGCTGTAGTAGCACAACCAGCAGTTGCAGCATCAGCTGTCTGCCAGTAGAAGTAGTAGCAGCAGGACACAGTGCTTCCCCACTTCCAATAGTTCCCAGATTACTATAAAGGACAAAAAGGATGACATTGTGAATTGGATGGCTCACTCCTCAGTCATAGCAGTATGATGTGGATGTCACCTCTGAGCTGACACCATGCCTTGGAGTCAGAAGTCACAGCATTTTTCCTGCTCCTCCTCCATGCAGCCCCAGAGAAGTCTTTCAGTTGCATCATCCCTGTCTTCAAAGCCGCCTTTTAATGGGGAGCCTTCTTTTTTCCTAAGAAGAGGAACAAAATACCATGTTCTATGAAAGATACTCAATATATTCTTCCTACTGATGACTTGTGTAAGAAGCATCAGTTTCAGCATTTGGAGTGCCACGAGGAGGACATTCAGATGTAGGCAGGTGAGACCTCATGAATAGCTGTGTTGATTGTGGTGGTACTGAATCCAGCAGCCCACAGGAAAAAGTGCTGTGAGAAGGGTGGGACTGGTAGTGGCACTGATAGTAGTAGTAGTAGCAGTGGTTCACCATAGCTGTCTACACTCTGATGCTCTGCTTGCTGTAGTGAATAGAGCACAAACCCTTTCTTCCCCCAGGGCAGTCTCTAATCTCTGGTTCTTCTGCCTGGTGGTAGTTGGGGTGCGCTTGATGGTGGATGATTGGCAGGGTGAAAGGCAGGAGGTCAAGTGGAGTGAGGGCTGGCAAATTGTGGAGACATTGACCAGGTCCAGTGTAGTTACAATAAATAAAATATCTATTTACTGAACAGATAATGGAAGTAGTAGTTCATACAGCAGTAAAAGGCATAGTTCTGAGGTATATTACGAATTAGGATTCTCCCAATAGTTGTGTATAGACAGTAGCATTGATAGTAGTAGTCCTCCCTGAGTCTAACACAAAGTTTACTTTGCAACCTTACCAAATTAACAAAGGTGTGCCACTGTGTTCTCATTAACTTTGTCTGCAATTCCCAGGCTAAGGGGTGCAGATTTTAGATCTGGATGGCCAGTCCATCTCAAAGTGTGGTGGATGCCGGAGGCAATAACCCTTACCAATGCACGGCTTTAATGGTTCTAAATTTTCAGTGGATGTCAGTTCTCTCATGTAAGTTGTTATTTGGAAGCAGTTCAGTCTCATGAAAGGTATTCCCTGGAAGAGGCTTCACTTTGGACCTATTTCACAGGAACTCACACATGTATGTCTTGTCTCTAGGTTCTCTGACTAAACACTCACACTAACCAGAGGAGCCTGAACCAACAGGTCTTCATGGCAACCTAATCAAGAAGGCCAGTGTTAACTGTTTTATGTCTATACACAACTATTTAGAATACATAGAGAAACGTGCTTTTAGCATTAAATTCAACATTTAACTTTTTGCAACCAATTAATCTTTAGCAGTAATCCACTGGGTCACCATAGTAGCAGTGGCACTTGTAGCCAAGGTGTGGTGGCAGGTGCAGTGATAGTAACAGTTGTTGGGCAAATACATAGTAGATGCCAAGTAGCCCATGATGACATAACACAGTCTGATAAAATGACAGGGAGGGTGAGGACTGTGCTGATGATTATGTGTTGGAAAGGACCTGGGAGACAGATCACAGTGCTAAGAAGGAGGGGACATCAGAGGAGGGATGTGCTGTCCGCTGTGGCAATATAGAGCAGAGGTAACATTTGGCCAAAACCTATGCAAAAAAGACTGGCATGACCAGACCTGCTTTTCCTGTGGTCATCTTGGAAACTCGTGATGACAGTGATAGTGTTGGCACAGGCTCTAAACATACTAGACCAGTCAAGCTTAGCTGCCGCTATCTCTGTGTGAGTATCTCCCTTATGATGGGTTTTCTCCACAAAACTGCTGCCATGTACAAGATCTGCAGGATTAAAATAATCTATGGGCATTCAAACACAAACATAGGTAACTAACAGCACATGAGGCAACATCACTAGATCTTAGCCAGCATCCCAAATTGAAACAAGTCTCTAATCCTTCTCCTGATATTCCTTGTGGCAGCCAGGCTGCATACTTAAGCAGTTCATTCATTATCATAAGCTATCTCCTCTCCTTCTCACACTCCTTCTTGTCCATGTCCTCTGCTCAATTGTAAGACATTCATAATGGAATGTTTGGCCATAAGTAACATATTACGGCTAGAAATTAGCTTGTGTGCAAGCTGAAATCCCACCTGGCCAAGTTGCTGTGGGTGCAGTTGCTGCTGTACCACTTTGTTGTGGTAACTGTGGCGCAGTTCCATACCTTCTACATAATTTAATCCAGGAATCCTTGCTAGCTTTGTCCATTAGTCTGTAAAAATTGTCTAGTCATTAAGGAAATGTGGTGCAATTCCACATCTTCAATAAAAGTGCCATCAGCTGTACTTTTTGATGGGTGTCTATAAAAATTGTCTCCTCATCATGGAAATGTAGCGCAATTCCGCGCCTTTGACAAAATTGTATTCTTCTGTCAGGTGTTCATAAAAATCGTCTTGGCATCATGGAAAAGTGGCACAGTTCTGTGCGTTTAACAAAATGTAATCCTTTTTTATGCCATCAGCTGGATTTTGTGCTAGGTGTTTGTAAAAATTATCTAATTATCATGGATATGTGGTACAGTTTTGGACCTTTCACAACATTTTTTTCTTCTCTAGGACATCAACCATACATTTGCCAGGTCACAGTAATTATGGAAATGTCCTTAACTTCTTTACCTTCAGCAAAATTCACATCTGCTGTATGATATTTGTATTTATGGTCCATTTTTTGCTTTTAATATTAAAATTGTCTGGTTTTCTAAAAGACTGTGGTCTTTCTACATCACTTTTCCCATTTCCTGACCCCATGGACTTCTGGGCAGCCAGGTTGAAACAGTGGCCAGAATTGGTCCAGTTTGTTATGGGTGTACCGTCTTGCCCAGCCTCCAGTGTCATTCCAGACACTACCTCTAAACAGCCACACATCCTTTCCACATCCACATTGTACTGTTACTGCTCTGTAAAATAAGGGAGAATTTTTCAAGCCTTATTTGTAATAAGCCACTGTTTCTTCTGTATAAACAGGGACAGGCATCTGCATCCTTTAAGAAATAATTTTTGGATGTGTGTGCAGAACAAGGTATTGTTTCATTCATTAACATTTGTGTGTATAAACAAGGACAGGCATCTGTTCCTGTTAAGACATCATTTTTAAATGCTTGGTCCCAACAAGCCACAGTTCTTTACAATAACACAATATGTGTTTAAACACCATCTGCTCCCAGTAATGGACAATTTTGGAGCCTTTCTACTATTAAAAAGCATAACAAATGGGATGGTGTAGTGTGTTTACCCATAGCAATATATGTGAATTTCCCTCTGACAATATTTGCTATGGGTGTCATTGCATTAAAGGAGATGGGAGAGAACAAACGTAAAAAAATAACTAAATAAAAAGAAAGGGACTGATTTTTTTTTCTTTTTTTGGTAAACAGAATGAAGAAAAATCAATAATTCCACGATTGTTTTGGTGTTCATTGTCTGTTAAAAATGACTTATTTTCTGTATAATTACAAAGATACAAATTTTATATAATTATTGTTTAATTAATAGTTATTTTAATTACATTTTTCTTTTTTTTTCAAAACTTTTTTAACTTCTTGATTGAACTTCTGATTATTGGATTACTCTTAAAATATACTGCAATACTGTGCAATGCAATGCATTATACTTTTCAGTTTTACACTGACATTTCACCTATTAGATTGTGCCTAACAAGCTTCTGTACATGGAAGACCCAGAATCCTTTGTAAAGCCTCCACAACCATCAGTATCTCACAAGCACATTGCATAGAGCCAATGGAGTACAGATATAGCTTCCTCCCTCTGTAAACTACTCAGATTCCCTGGTTAGCATCACCCAATGCATTTATGAGCTAAAATGGACAGGATTAGAGCTATCTCTGATCCTATCCATTACAGCAGGAGCATGTCTGTCAGTCACAGCCAGGCTCATACTGTACTTGCCATTATTTAGTGGAGATTCATGAACTTCTATGGGACAAAGTGATTTGAGTATTCATGAAATGTGCCCAAATTAACAATTAAAAAGATCCCTTTTGTACCACCAATGATGTTGGCATCTGATGCTAATTGGATCACAAAGGAGAACCTGGAGAATGTTTATACATTTGCCATTAAAGGGAACCTGTCACCTAAAAAACACCTCCCAAGTCACCCATATTATCTGAAAGTAGCCAGCAGTATGTTTCTAAAGATGCTCTTCTTCCTCCAGTCAGCTGCGCCAAAATCTTGAAAAATAAACTTTAATCCCTTTAGGCACTATCTAACAGCAGAGCTTGAAGTCAAGGGGGCAGCGGCCTCCTCGCTTCAAGTAAGGATAACCGCGCCCCCTTTCCCTGCCCCTTTGCCTCTGATTGACAGTCAATAGTTTTTGGTTGTTCAGCAAAGCCGGCCGGAGGCTCCCGCACGCGCCTGACGTCTCTATTCCCGCGAAGGAATCGAGATGCACAAGCCTTCAGCCAGCTTTGCTGTCAATCAGAGGCGAAGGGGCCCTGGTTATCCTGACTTGAACCAAAGAGGCCGCTGCCCCCTTGACTTCAAGCTCTGCTGTTACATAGTGCCTGAAGGGTTTAAAATTTATTTTTCAAGATTTGGGCGCAGCTGACCGGAGGAAGAAGAGCATCTTTAGAAACATACTGCTGGCTACTTTAAGTTAATGTGGGTGGCTTGGGAGGCGTGTTTTAGGTGACAGGTTCCCTTCAATAACTAACTAGCATTAGCGTGAAAGCTCATTAGCGATCATCTTACGGTGTATTACTGCTGCCAATTGCTTGTTCATTGGGCAATTCTGATTTTTAAGCATGCTTAAAAATCAGCGTTTGCTGGCTGCAGTTCATGCCGTCTAACAGCGATCTGCCACCTGTAAACCACTAGACAGTATGGGCCAAGCGATGGCATAGTGATCACTCCTCCCCATGCTGAGGAGGAGATTGTTGCATGTAATAGCAGCGGTCTCCTCCACTAGGTAGCAAGCGCTTGCCAGGAGGAGAACATTTCCCTCCCGACTATCGCTTGCTGATCTGTAATACAGGCTTTAGTTGACATTAGGGGCATCTATTACCATATACATAAGATCAGCTCAGCACAATAGGGTATTACTTCCTAGCAATATACAATATTATTATTAGACATACAATGGGATATATGACATAACTCATAAAATCACATGACATATAATGTATAATACAAGATGGGCCATCTGCTTATCACATTCGTAAGCCATTCAACTATCTTCCAACCACTATCCAAAATCACTGGACTAGAAAGAGCTATAATTTTTTTTTTTTTTTTTTACTGGACTTAAATCAGGACAGGTCATCAATACCTGATTGTTGGGGTCTGACTTCCGGCGCCCACTTCAATTAGCTATTTGAAGGAGGTATGGTGCTTTTTCCAAGCACTATGGCTTCTTCATGGGACTGAGCTGCACAAAGGCTATTTGGCCAATGGACGTGACATCACAGGCCAAGAGATGTAGCCTCTTCAAACAGCTGAACGGCGGATGTACCAGGGTTGGATTCCGACTGATAAGATATTGATGACCTTTCCTGAGAATAGGTCAGTAATCTTTAGCAATCCACGCAAACCCCATTTAGGGTACACATATTTAAACAGGCAGATTTGTTGCAGAAATTTCAGCTCTAAAAATTGGTTCCATTCATCTGAGTAGGGCTTGCAAAAATACTTGCTACCAAAACAACCCCATTCAATTAAATGGAACTTGTTCTCAGTCTCATAAATTCCTGCAACAAAATCTACCACATGTGAAGACATTCTCAAGCTCCTAGGCCACAATGCTGTTGATAAATATCCCAGGGCCATACTGTGCCCTAAGGTTATCTTTTTATTTATTTCTTTATATACCATATGACATTTATTTAACCGTGATGCTTTGCTACAAATATTACATCAAGCTTTCCCATTAGCAGTATGTACAGATTGGGCAGCATAAGCAAAATTACAGCTTTTACCTTTACTAGGCTGGAGAGTTATGTATGTTTTAGGAGGCTTTCTTTCATAAATAACTATACTATCATTTTGGGTTTATTGTTGATGCTTGGTTAGTGCTATTAGAGCAAAACATTAATTTTGGTTCTAATTTTTAATTGAATGTGAAGATAAAAATGCCAGGGAGCAGATGATATCTCTAAACTCCTACAAGATCTTTATACCTTCTCATTGCAATCATGGCAGTTTACATTATTATATGTGCATTAAATCTTCATGTCCACTATAAATAAGAAAGATATGTACTCCTTTCCCTTTCTGCGACAGAGGTTATGGTGGTAATTAATATCCTTGCCCTTCTTGGTATATTTCTGTGCACCATATCATGAACTGTGTAGTGCTAGCACTATATAAAATGTAAAGCCACATGATGTGCTACTTCATAACAATTTTAAAATAAAAAATTGTAAACAAAAATTATCATATTGCTGTTTTTAGAGGTTTCATTCTTATTACTGAAATATAATAAATTTAAGGCTGGTTTCACACTGCCGGCACAGCCTTCCTGCAGGCTGTTCTGGCATACAATGCCTGGAATCAGCCAGGCACAAACCTCAGCACGTAGTGGTACTTGTCCAGCAAATTCTCAACTTATTTGCCAGGTTTCAGCTGGATCTCCGACTGACCCCATTATAGTTAATGGGACCGGACAGCATTCCAGCAGTGTCCAGAACTGCCTGCCGAATCTGTAACACTAGTGTGAAACTATTCTAATTTGGCTAATAATAATATGTGTTGTGTTTTGTTTAGTTTTTTTTAAGTTTAATTTATTAAAAGTATAACAAAAAATTGTAAGATTCACTTCTATGGAACCAGAACTGCCTGATAAATGCAGAAAAAAGAACATGCTGTGATTTTTTCTGAATGCAGAACTGATGCATGAAAAATTACTTGCTTCGCACTCTGACAGAAAACTCGCTCATGTGAAAGTAAGTGTACATAGTGATCTGGGATACCTATCTATTTTTTGTGATTACAATATGTGTACTTGCCAACGTCACAGGAATATATAATAATTAATCAGCCTGTTAAGTGGGTCAGTAAGACCTACCTATTTTTTGTGTTTAAAAAAACTGTACTTGCAACTGTCACAGGGAAATATAATAGTTAATCAGCCTGTTAACTGGGACGGTGAGACCTAACTATTTTTTGTGGTGAAGAAAACTGTACTTGCCACCATTACAGTAAAATATAATAGTTAATCCCTCTGTTAATTGGGGCGGCGAGACATACCAATTTTTTTTTTGTGCTAAACGCCTCTTTTGTATCTGTGACACAGATATACAGTTGTTCATCTGTCAGCCAATTTTGTGGGTGACTTTAAGAAAATGAGGAGAGCATTAACTAGTGGACATGACTGTGATTGTGGTGCTGTTGATATTGGTGATGGTGGAGCTCCTGCTGCAAGAAGAGGACATTGTTGATCTGTGCCCGGTATTTGTCCAAATGAAGCACCTTTCTCTGGTGCACGCAGACGACAGGACGTTCTGTGTCATTTTGTAGGCCCGAATACCACTCTAAGAATGGTGAGGCCAGAACAAGTAGAGGCGGTAGTAAATTGGATGGCTGAGAGTGCTTTCAGTTTCTTCACATTGTCTTCCACCAAGTCCACTGTTGAAAGTGCAGAGTTTGCACCGGCTGCCCACCAGCATCCGTCTTCAATCTCAACCCCTTGCACATCAGCCAAGCAGTCTGAGCCTCAAGTAATGTTGTGGTTTTCATGGGCCAACCACCTAGACCGCAGCACGTCTCTGATGACGAAACACAGGTGTCAACTGCTGGGGCTTTCTGCAGTGTGCAGACCAGCCAGGAGGGCAGGGGTAAGGAGTGGGTGGAAGATGATTTGGAGGATGATGAGGTCCTAGACCTAACATCGCATACAGATCATGCCAGTTACGTGTGCAGTTCAGAGGAAGAGGTGGGGTCACGTAGCACCAGCAAAGAGGGAGTAGGGTGCAAAAGCAGAGCAGTCGTCCCCCAACCAGTACACCTGCTACTGCCCAACGTGCCAAGAGACATAGTACACCAAGTCAGCACAAAGGAGTTCCCTAGCATGGTAGTTCTTCAGGAAGTGTGCTGACAACAGGACACGAGTGGTTTGCACGCTGTGCAGTCAGGGCCTGAAGTGAGGCATAAATGTTCTAAACATGAGTACCACCTGCATCATCCAGCATCTAACCGCAAAGCACGAGCTGCAGTGGAGCAGACACCTCAAGAACCACGAAAGATCAGAGGCTCCTCCTAATCCCTCTTTTGCTGCAGTATCGGCCTTTTCCTTCCCCTCTGGAACAAGAGTGGCACCTGACATCCCCCACAAACAGGATGTGGCAGCAATACCGCCGCCAGCATCACCAAGCATCTCCACACTGTCCCATGGAAGCATTCAGGTGTCTATCCTCCAAACGCTGGAGAGCAAGAAGAAATACCCTCATACCCACCCACGAGCCCTGACCCTGAATGCCAGCATTTCAAAAATTGCTGACCTTTGAAATGCTGCCATTCTGTCTGGTGGAGACAGAAAGTTTTAAAAATGTCCTGAGAGCAGCTGTCCCACTTCTATGTCTCCTTAAAAATGCTTTAGGTGTTGATGGATGAGGATGTGGCACAGGAGGAGGAACAGGGATCATTCCCATGGTTCTCAGGCCAGTCATCCACAGGTTGCTCAGTGGGTAGGTCCTGCACCAACAGCGGCTAGGTATCCAACTGTCAAGCCGCAGCACAGTTTTGGAGGAAGAGGATGATGGTGAAAAGGAGTAGGATCCCCTTTCACAGCAGGGTGGCACCCAAATCAGCTCATGGGTATCACTGGCTGGGGGGATACAGAGGACACAGACGATACCCCTCCCACCAAGGACAGCTTGTCAATGCCTCTGGGCAGCCTGTCACACGTGAGGGACTACATGCTGCAGTGCCCGTGCAAGGACCGCCGAGTTGCCCACATTCTAACCAGTGCTGATTACTGGGTGGTCACTCATACGGACCATCTTTGGAGGAGGCAGCGTTTCAGCAATAGGGTAGAACAGTACGTGTCCACATGTCTGCTCATACTGACTGATGGGTCTGCCCCATTTAACTTCTGGGTCTCCAAATTGGGCACATGGCCTGAGCTTGCCACTTATGCCGTGGAGGTACTGGCCTGCCTGCCGGGAAGTGTGTTGTCCGAACGTGTGTTTAGCACGGTAGGGGGGGTGATCACGGACAGGCACATTCGCCTGTCCACAGCCAACGTGGACAAGCTCATGTTCATTAAAATCAACTAGGCATGGATCTCATAGAACTTCTCTGTACCTTGGCTAGAGTAGAGAGGTATGCTGGCTAATGTGGGAGAGGAAATTCTTCTGTGGAGTGTGTATGTGAAAGTCATGAATTAAAAAAAAAATTAGGAACACCCCCTTCATCCGTCTAACTATTGTGGGAGAGGAAATTCTTCTGTGGAGTATGTTTGTGACACTCTGGCAATTTCTTTCAGTCTTACTGTAGTAGGAGAAAATTTGTTTTATATGGTCCCCAGATAGGGGAAGTATGAGATCTGTGACTGAGACCAAATTTTTTACCCAGTTTTAACCCAGGACATACCTGTACAAGCATCAAACTGTTACGCCGTGGCTTTTACCAATCTGACACAGAATTGACGGATACATGGAAAAAAAACCAGAAGCAGTGTTTGCTTCCTCTCCTGCCTCTTCCACCTACACCTCCATGTCTGCCTCCTCCAGCACTCAGATTATTAGGTCAGATTATTGAGTCGAGAAATATACCAGTCACCCCCCAAAAAATGGCTAAAGGTCACACACAGAATTGACAGACACATAGAAATGAAAACAAAAAAAAAACAAAGAGTGTTGGCTTCTTCCTCCCCCTACACTGCCACATCCACAGCCTCCTCAACTTCCTACTCCACTTGGACCTCCGCCTCTTGCTTCAAGATTCTTATTTTTTATTTTTATGTATTTTATGTCATTTTAAGTCATTTCTCAACATTTGTTTACAGGGCAATTGTACTGCTCTTATGCTGACATTGGAGCCTTTTGCAGCCCTCTAGCCCTTTCTATGACTTTTTAGAGCCATTTTAGTGCCCCAAAGTTCAGGCCCCCATTGAATTCAATGGGGTTTGTTATTCGGGGTCAAGTTCGGAAGCCTAACCAAACTTTGAAAAGAAATTCGTCTGATCCCCTGGAATCCAGACATCCAGCGCTCCGCTCATCCCTAGTAACAAATTTAACAAAAATTTATCAGCAAAATGAATCTAAAGGTTTTGTATTTGTTTTGGATGAATTATGTAAACCGGGGCACAGCACCATTTTATTGTCCATGTTGACAATGTGGGGATTCGCTCATGTAGGCAGGGTGAGCGGACACAGTAAAGAGGCACAAAAACTGTTCTTAACAGTATTCGGTTTTTATTCACACTTGGCAAGTTAACAGAACATAAACAAAATCAACTTCAGGCTTGTCCACGATATACACATAGACCGGGTTTGGCCAGCTCACAAAGAATCAGATAATGCGTATAGGGTGTAAGTCCTGGTGTTCGGTTCACACCTTGGTGTGGGTACCGCGTATAGAGTTCAAGTCCTGGTGTTTGTTCACACCTTACAGCGGAACCACATGTCAAGTCCAACTGCCACTTGGATATAGTCGACCTGTGCTCCCAGACAGGTCGCAAACACATACACAGCTGAAAGCACATTAAAAAAAAAACAGTCTACCCTCACTTTTAACTGGCTTTTATGACAGTTGGGGTTTGGCGCAAAGCCCTGACCAGCATGTGAGATCCATTGAGGTGCTTGACCTCACCTTGCTGCAATCAGTATGAGCAGCACATGCTGTGAGGAAAATTCCTCCTATCTAACAGCAGTTAACCCTTCACTATGTCACAACAGGCAAAACCATGAGGGAAGAAGGATGGTCACATGACACTGGGATGAAGTTGGGGGAGGGTTTTCCCTTATTGGCTCCCAGGCTGACAGACATCTTAGATCAGTCAATCAGGGGAACAGTGAAGTGCTTGTACAGATCAACCAAAACATAATTCTGCTTTGTACTTGCAACCTGGAGGAAGCTGTGTTTGCTGGCAGGCTACTGTCAATTCAGCTTCTGGCAACTATTTCTTACATTAATGATTCCTGCAAAAACATTTTTTTTCTCTAAACCTCCATACAGATGATATTCTTGCAAGGATTGAGGAATTGATCCTTTTTTTTCTACAGAGCAGTTTCTATTTACTGTTTGTAATTGGGCATCTCAGTGTGTTATAGCTGTGTTACTAAACGTGTTGTACATAAGGAGTAGATACAGCAGCAAACACATTTCACATAAGTAGCACAAATTATAAAGATGTTAGGGAATGCAAACTGCATAATAGCATCTAACTGAAAAGACGTTTAGCATTCTTCACTACAAAAATAACATGCCGTTTCTTGGACTATGGGCTAGGAAGGCATAAGTAAAAATTGTCTTATGCTGCTACAAATATGGAATACTTCCACATCTTTACCCAAATTTTAGTCACCACCCTCATAGCTGTCTCTTTGCTGCAACAAGTAGCAGAAGCTATAGCAGCCAGTTCAATTTTCTAGCTGTTGTTTCCATGGCCGTGCCACCTGGCAAAATTTGTCTTGTCAATGTGGAAATGTGGCACACCTCTGTGCTTTCACCAAAATTTAACTCTGCTATATGATATTGGCCAGAGATGGAATCTGGCAGATTTTCCTCCAGCTGAGGCCAATGAATAGATCTGCCTGTTCCATACTGTGCTGCTACTGCTGCCACTGTTGTGGCCACATACCACCATTACCCTCTCCTTTCCACATCCACACTGTGCTTCTGCTGCTCCCAGTTAAAAGGGGGGAGTTTTCTGCCCCTGTCAATGCATTATTTTTGGATGCTTGTGCAGAACCAGACACTCTTTCTTCTGACATTAACATTTTTCCACAATAAGAGACAATTTTTAGAAGCTTTGTAATATGAAAAACCATAATGCAAGCGATGGAGCTTTGTGTTTTTAAACAGTCTATTTAACACCATCAAACATGCTGTTTGTTAACATTGTCATCATCATGTATGTCAGTGTCACTCTGGCATTATTTACTATTGCTGTCATTGCATTAAAGAGCCTCGAGTCCTATGAGACTAGAGGGTGTTACAAGTTTTCAGGGCAATTGGAACAAATTCTACTTGTGTAGAATCGATTTTTTTTTCAAAAACTCCATGAATCGGACACAAAACAAATTTCTAGAAATTCATTAATCTGTAGTCTATAGGCTAAGAGAGTATAGTTTGTAATTGAATTGAAAACTGGCTGAAGAACCATGCCCAGAGAGTTGATCTCAATGATTTCTATTCTGAATAGTCTCTGGTTATAAGTTATGAACCCCATGGTTCTGTGCTGAGTCCCCTATTATTTAATTTATTTATTAATTATATCAAGGACTGGATTAATAGCACAATTTCTATTTTTGCAGATGACACCATGCTATGTAGTACTGTGTAGTCTGTGGAACATGTCCATAAACTACAGGCTCAGTTGGACACTCGAAATGTTTGGGCATCCACTTTACAAATGAGGTTGAATGTTGATCAATGTAAAATTATACATCTGGGTAGTAATAATTAGGGAGGAGCGATGCAAGCTTCAAATCCTAGATCCAAAGTCACTTTGCTCAAAACTTCGGTTTAATGCTGAATGGAGATCCGTCTCCATACAGCATTCAAATGTACAGCCTCTGACAAGGCAAAATGGGTTATTCCCAAAGTCTAGCAAGACTTCTGTGAATAAATTCGGTATTTGATTTTTAAAACTTGGATCTGAACTTGGCTTTGGTTCTGAGGTGCCAGTCAGAGCCATCCCCATTGCCCATCCTCATTCTGTACAGTGGTTTGCCGGCGGCAGATCATAATTAGACAGCATGATCTGCGGCCGGCAAATCCTGATCGTTCAGCAAGCTGAAAGATCTGGATTGCCCGATGAACGAGCGTTTGCTCATTCATCGTGCAATCGGCGGCAGTATTACACTGCAAGATGTTTGCTAACGAGTGTTTATACCAACGATGGTTAGCGATCACTGGGGAGGAAAACATCCCCGTCTAATACACCCTTTAGTTATGAAGAAAGATTAAAATAATAAAGTTCATTTAGTCTTGAGAAAAGGTGACTAATGATTAACTTGTTTAAATATATAAATGTCCCACACAAACAATATGTTGAAAAGCTGTTCCATGTTCCAGAGGTGACAAGGCTTTTTCAGCATAAGAACTTTGAATTTGTGGAATAGTGTAACTCAGGACGTGGTCACAGCTGATAGTGGTTGATTTTTTAGGCTTACATAAAAAGGCTTACATAGTTGATTTCCTAGAAATAATATAAATTATTTTATAACTGTGTAGAAGTCTGGTTCTCACTCCCCTTCCCTTAAAGGGAGTCTTTCGCCTGTTTTTCACCTATATAACTAACTGCAGTGCCCCACAGAAGATTGCATACACATCCCAGACATACCTGTGTGTACTACGTGTCTGTATTACATGTTCAGGAAAAACACTTTTATTCTGCATGAAAACATCTCCCAAGTGCCCAGCTCTGCTGCTGCAAACCAGACTGAAGAGGGGCTGCTTTAGCTGCTCATATCTTGGGATTGGTAGCAGATAGAAAAACCACAACATTATATCCAGTATATCATAAGATATAGCTGTTAGAAATCAAGTCAGGAGAGAAATGTCACGACAGGGAAACAAGGGATAGTGTGCCCTGTCTGAACCCCACCTCTTTCCCTGCCTACTTACAGTAGATGCCCTAGGCGGCAAAACCGTAACTTGGAGACAGTCCCTATGCTGAGTACGTGCATAGGGAAGGGAAGGGAACACAGGGAAAGACGAACACAGACAGAACAAACACAATAGCAGAATAGTCAGCAAGCCAAGTCAAGAACAGGAGGTCACGTCAAATACCGAGGGGAATCACAAAAGCGTAGTCTAAGTCTGAAGCCAAAATCCAATATACCAATAATCAACAGCAAGGTCCAACACACAGCACTGATCTCAGAAGACTAATCACAGGCATCTGAGTGAGGCAGTTGCCATCTTTAAATAGCCCGCCCAGGATCATGTGATGTGGCCAGCATCACATGACCTGAGGCGGAGCAAGCTGTCCAAACAATATGTAAAGTAGCCATGTGGTGTGATCAGCACCACATGGCTAAACCCAAACAGAGAATTAACTCATGAAGTGCTGGCTGACAAGACCAGCACTTCAATTCCCTATTGCTCGTCTCTAGGGGGCGGAGAGGTCCGGCGATGTCGTGCAGAGGGAGCGCGACACCGACCTCGCGTGACAAGAAAGCTGTTTTTAGTTTCACTTTCAGCTGGGCACTTGGGAGCTGTTTTCCTGCAGAATAAAAGTGCTTTTCCTGGACATGGAATACAGACACAAAGTGCACACAGGTATGTCTGGGATGTGTCTGCAATCTTCTGTGGGGCACTGCTGTTAGTTATATAGGTGTCACGCTCGGGTGTGGGGGGAAAAGCCACACCGAGCGTATGAGGGATGGGAACAGACAAAACCAGGGAACTGGTCACCTCCTGCAGGGGACCCTAAGACTAGGCCCTAGCTGGCTACCAGTATGAACTAACCCGGGTGGTAGGAAAGCTCATACACAGGAACCTAATCTGAGTAAACCCTAGAACACCCTGCAGTCTAATGACACAAGAGAGTAACCTGTTCCTCCAAGCGTAAGGAGGAACAGGAGACTCAAACAGGAATAACCAAAGGAAGGGAAAACACTTAACTTTAAGTAGAACTCAGCAACAGGATCTCAGCCAAGATCCACACCACTCTCAACAGGTATGTAGCAGATATAAACCGCAAGGGATACTGGGAGAGGAAGAGGTAAGTAGGAGACAGCTAATTGCCCAGCGGCAACAGCTGAGGGAAAGGGGTGTGGAGAACAGCACCCAAACCACAGGGAAGCCTGTCAAACCTGTCACTTAGAAAGCCGCGCAGAACGTCTGATTCCAGACGCAAGACCACTCGTGACATTACCCCCCCTTTTACGGGTGACCTCCGGGCACCCAGGACCAACTTTATCAGGGTGACATCTGTGAAAGGCTTTTACCAAACGACTGGCATTCACGTCAGATGCCGGTACCCATGACCTCTCCTCAGGACCATAACCCTTCCAATGAACCAGATATTGAAGGGTCCCACGAAGAACTCGAGAATCAATGATCTTGACAATCTGAAATTCCAAATTACCATCCACCAAGACAGGCGCGGGTGGCAAGGGAGATGGCTCCAGAGGTTCAACATACCTCTTCAACAAACATCTGTGAAACACATTATGGATTTTCAGGGCCTGCGGAAGTTCAAGACGAAATGCTACAGGATTAATAATGGCCTTGATTTTATATGGGCCAATAAATCTTGGACCCAACTTCCATGAAGGAACTTTCAACTTAATGTTCCTAGTAGACAGCCACACAGAATCACCCACATTTAGGTCCGGACCATTCATGCGTCTCCTGTCAGCCACACGTATGTACTTGTTACCCATATTTATCAAGTTACTTTGAATTTTTCGCCATATGGAAGACAATGATGACGAAAAACGTTCTTCCTCAGGAATACCAGAAGTATCAGAACCACAAAATGTGCCAAACTGCGGGTGAAAGCCATATGCACCAAAAAATGGTGACTTACCAGTGGAGTCCTGTCTGCGATTATTTATGGCAAACTCAGCCAGAGACAAAAACGAGGACCACTCCTCCTGGTTCTCAGAGACAAAGCATCTCAAATAAGTCTCCAGATTCTGATTGGTACGCTCAGTCTGTCCATTCGTCTGGGGATGAAAGGCAGAAGAGAAAGACAGTTGTACCCCGAGCCGAGTACAGAACGCCCTCCAGAATCTGGACACAAACTGAGTCCCACGATCAGAGACCACGTCAGTGGGAATGCCATGAAGTTTCACAATATTGTCAACAAACACTTGTGCAAGAGTTTTAGCATTGGGGAGTCCGGGTAATGCAATAAAGTGCGCCATTTTACTAAAACGATCTACAACCACCAGAATAACTGTCTTACCAGACGACTCAGGCAGATCAGTGATGAAGTCCATGGATAGGTGAGTCCATGGTCTGGACGGGATGGGTAATGGAAGTAGGGGTCCAGAAGGACGAGTATGTGTCACCTTAGAGCGTGCGCAGACACTACAGGCTGACACATATTCCTCAACACACTTACGCAGACCTGGCCACCAGAATCTACGAGAGATGAGGTCGACAGTGGATTTACTCCCAGGGTGTCCCGCAAGCACCGAAGAATGATGCTCCTCAAAAACCTTATAACGCAAATCCGAAGGAACAAACAACTTCCCGGGAGGGCAAGACTCCGGCGCATCTCCCTGGGCCTCAAGCACTTTAGCCTCAAGATCAGGGTAAAGAGCGGATATCACCACTCCTTCAGACAGTATAGGGCTAGGATCTTCAAAATCACCACCCCCGGGAAAACTACGTGACAAGGCATCCGCCTTCACATTCTTAACCCCAGGACGGTATGTGACAATGAAATTGAATCTGGTGAAGAACAAAGACCATCTGGCCTGCCTCGGATTAAGTCGTCTAGCCGACTCCAGGTAAGCCAGATTTTTGTGATCAGTGAATACCGTGATTGGATGATTCGCCCCTTCCAACCAATGACGCCATTCCTCAAAAGCCAACTTAATGGCCAGTAACTCTCGGTTACCCACATCATAATTTCTCTCCGCCACAGAGAGTTTCTTCGAAAAAAAAGCACATGGGCGCCATTTACCAGGTGACGGGCCTTGTGATAACACAGCTCCTACCCCCACATCGGATGCGTCAACCTCCACAATGAAAGGTTGTGACACATCTGGCTGCACCAATATAGGGGCAGAGGAAAAGCACTCCTTTACAGCAGAGAAGGCTTGCAATGCTGCATCAGACCACACAGAGACATCCGTCCCTTTCTTAGTCATGTCAGTTAAGGGTTTAACTATAGTCGAATAGTTCTTAATAAATTTTCGGTAATAGTTGGTGAACCCCAAAAATCGCATAAGAGCCTTCAGATTTTCAGGTCGGTCCCAGTTCAGAACAGCACAGACCTTCTCTGGATCCATACGAAAACCTGAAGATGAAAGCAGGTATCCTAAGAATTGCACCTCATGTACAGCAAAATCACATTTCTCTAATTTTGCATACAACTTGTTATCTCTTAAGATTTGCAACACCTGCCTCACGTGATCCTGATGTGTCACAATATCTGGAGAATAGATTAGTATGTCATCCAAATACACGACTACAAACCTCCCCACAAGATGATGAAAAATGTCATTAACAAAATGCTGGAAGACAGCAGGAGCATTGGTCAACCCAAAAGGCATGACCAGGTTCTCAAAGTGGCCCTCAGGAGTGTTAAAGGCCGTCTTCCATTCATCCCCTTCCTTGATCCTGACCAGATTATATGCCCCCCTTAAGTCCAACTTGGAGAACACCTTGGCATCCACAATCTGGTTAAACAAGTCAGGAATCAAAGGAAGGGGGTACGGATCACGGACAGTAATCCTATTGAGTTCACGGAAATCCAGACATGGCCTAAGGGATCCGTCCTTTTTTTTAACAAAAAAGAACCCTGCTGCCACAGGAGATTTGGAAGGCCTAATATGTCCTTTGGCCAAACTCTCAGCAATATATTCCTTCATGGCCGTTCTCTCAGGTCCAGAAAGGTTATACAGCCTAGATTTAGGCAATCTTGTTCCAGGGATAAGATTGATAGGACAATCGTATTCCCGGTGAGGGGGTAAATCCTGACATCCACCTTCAGAAAATACATCAGAGAAATCCGATATAAAAGAAGGAAGAGTCTTAGTGGTTAAAGCAGAAAAAGATGTATTAAGGCAATTGTCAACACAATAATCGCCCCAATCCACAATTTGTCTAGTATGCCAGTCAATGGACGGATTATGTTTGCTTAACCACGGTAAACCCAGAACCACAGGAGCAGGAAGACCTTCCAACACAAAACATGAAATAAGCTCCTGATGAAATTCACCCACTCTTAATTTGATATCATGCACCATCTGAGACAAACACTTCTGAGAGAGAGGTGCAGAATCAATGGCAAACACAGAAATCCTCTTATCCAAAGAACTTGGTGACAATCCATGCATACGGACAAACTGAGCATCAATCAAGTTCACCCCTGCCCCGCTGTCAATAAACACCTCAATTTTCACAACCTTTGATTCTAGCGCCACCTCGGCAGTCAGGAGAAAACGGGTACTGCAGGATGAAGACAAATGCACATTTTCAGTCTCCCTACCCACTCCACCAAGAGTGAGATGAGAATTCAACGCCCCCTTTTCTTTTCTCTCCTTTAGAGATAGGAAGCATGGACATACATTGATAAAGTGTCCTTTCTGACCACAGAAAAAACACACACCCTTTTTATTACCAAGATGATTGCGGGTGGCTACAGGAGTGGCTCCCCCTAATTGCATAGGTTCATCCCCAGACATCAACCTAGGGGAATATTCACCCAAAGTGTCATAGGAAGCTGGTACACTATGTGATAGTACGTCCTGAGAGCGGGGGCCCCTAGATCGCTCTCTCAGGCGCCTATCCATGCGTACAGCAAGAGACATAGCGGCTTCCAAAGACACAGGGGTTTCCTGAAAGGCCAAAGCGTCCTTCAGCCTTTCAGACAAACCTTGACAGAATTGGCTACGTAAAGCCGGATCGTTCCATTCAGTATTGGTCGCCCACCTCCGAAACTCAGAGCAATAAGTCTCAACCGGCCGCTCACCCTGACAAAGGTTACGTATCTGGGTCTCCGCCAGGGAGATACGATCCGGGTCATCATAGATAATCCCTAGGGTCTTGAAAAATTCATCTACCGACCGGAGAGACAGCGATCCAGCCGGTAGAGAAAAGGCCCATGACTGCGCATCCCCTTTAAGCAGCGAGATGACCACACCAACCTTCTGTTCCTCATTACCAGAAGAATGTGGACGCAGTCTGAAATACAATTTGCACGCCTCCCTAAATAGAACAAAATTATCACATTCCCCAGAAAATCTATCCGGGAGGGGGACCTTAGGCTCCAAACAGGCCTGACACTCAGCACCCCCAGAACCACCAGCCTGTGGTCTCTGAATCTGGTTGCGGATGTCAGCCACCTCCAAGCTGAGTCCCTGCAGCCGTTCAGCCAGTGTAGCAATAGCATCCATGTCAGCACAAAAATGACATAAATTTTTGTTAGTGGCGGTTTATAATGTCACGCTCGGGTGTGGGGGGAAAAGCCACACCGAGCGTATGAGGGATGGGAACAGACGAAACCAGGGAACTGGTCACCTCCTGCAGGGGACCCTAAGACTAGGCCCTAGCTGGCTACCAGTATGAACTAACCCGGGTGGTAGGAAAGCTCATACACAGGAACCTAATCTGAGTAAACCCTAGAACACCCTGCAGTCTAATGACACAAGAGAGTAACCTGTTCCTCCAAGCGTAAGGAGGAACAGGAGACTCAAACAGGAATAACCAAAGGAAGGGAAAACACTTAACTTTAAGTAGAACTCAGCAACAGGATCTCAGCCAAGATCCACACCACTCTCAACAGGTATGTAGCAGATATAAACCGCAAGGGATACTGGGAGAGGAAGAGGTAAATAGGAGACAGCTAATTGCCCAGCGGCAACAGCTGAGGGAAAGGGGTGTGGAGAACAGCACCCAAACCACAGGGAAGCCTGTCAAACCTGTCACTTAGAAAGCCGCGCAGAACGTCTGATTCCAGACGCAAGACCACTCGTGACAATAGGTGAAAAACAGGTGAAAAACTCCATTTAATTGTTCTACCCACCCATTGGTTGAACTTGATGCATTTATGATTTTTTTTCAACTGTACTAGCTATGTAACTCCCTTCCCTCGGCTCCCCATATGAAACATACCTTTATAACAGAATCTATCCTATATAAGTACATATTTTACACCTGAAAGATCTGTATTTAAATTCACTGGCTAGGGTATCATCCTCTTCCTTGGACTTAATATTGCTCCCATTTGAAAAAGAATAAGTTATGGTTCCTAGAGTTTGCACAATCTAAATCACGTTTACTCATTTTAACTAGTCGTTTTAGGTCTTTGACTAACTCATCCACGAGGTGGAGTCTTATATTATCCAATGCACTTAAAAGAACCATATAAACATTTTTTTTTTTAAATCCTTACCCCTTCTTCATCCTCTTCCAGGTATTGCTCATAGTAAAATAGATATAGCAAAGAATCTAACTTAAATTTAGTGAACCCTAATTGCCATAACGAGTCAAATTTTTACTCCAAAAAACGGGTATCCTCACAAATTCAAAGCACATTAAAGGATATTCCTGCTGATAATTCTTTATACCATTTATAGTGGTAGATTATATTTAATATGGTCATGATTATAGTACCTAAAATAGATCTTCCTACTTTTTTTTTCTAACTTACAGGCCTCATTGACCCTCTGTAGAACTATTAACTCTTTGATGACTTTGAATTAAAATTCTTCTTCCATTCATCTTTATGGTTGCCCACTACACTATCTTATCCCCATCAACTAAAATGGAGGAATATAAACATGTTTTGTCTGTATGCAGGTAATATGAGTTTCTAGAAGATCAAATTTCTCTTGCAGGTTTCTAAACACTATTGGCAGACCATCCTACTGATAAAAGAAATCTGTCACACGCTTCAATCTCTCATGGCTTCAAAATCCAGATCTTAGGGCCTAGAAAACCTCTTAACTTGTGGTGTTCAGTGCTCATCTATTCTTAGATAACTACAGTAGATACTGAGGTTGACTGGCCAAACTGTTCTTCTTAAATTCTTAACCTTTTCTTGTATCTCCTAGTATCATCAAAGCTGATATGTGTTATATTTATTCTGATATGCAATCAACTTATTAAAGAAGTGCATAGCCCGATCAATCTCCAGTAGTACATTAGTTACAGTTTCTCTGCTTTTAATCCCATCTTCAATGTATCAAATCAACCATGCAAAATTATGCCTCTTAAGATCACGGACGGATTGAATAGAAGAGACTCTCACCTTCCACATCATAGAAAACTACTAAATTGATGTCCCTAACATCCAAAGATGTAAAAAAAATCCTAATAAATGTCATCATATTCAAAGGTTGGGCTATGCCAGTAACAAAGGTGCAAGACCTCACCTCCTTTCTAGTTCCTTCACTTTCTGTACAATTGAGAGAGATTTAGTTTAAAGAAAGAATTCTGATCCTTACTGAGCCATATTCTAAAGTATAAAACTCTTTCCCTGCTCACAGATAAGTCTCCAGACACTGCTGTATCTTTTCAATTAAAAACAGCACCCCTCAAACATTGTACACGTTTGTAAGCAGGGGCGTAATGATCACATGTAACCGATTCTGTCATTGTACTTCATGCCGGGCCCCGTCAGTTCGCTCATCACAGCAGCATCACATCTGTTCAGTCCGGCATCAATCAGGCCCCAGTACTGCTCTTCTAGTAGTATTCACAAACTCCGCCCACCTGAGTCATACCTGAATACTACTAGTAGGGCAGTGCTGGGGCCTGATAGATGCAGGACTGACAGAATGTGATGCTGCTGTGATGATCGCTGTGACGGGACCTGGCATGAAGTACAGTGACAGTGTCAGGCCTCGTTACATGTGAGTGGGGAAAAATTACTGGAGGCACTATAGGGAGATTATTGGGGGCAGTGGGCAAATGAACATTTTTTGGGGCAGTGGAAAAATATTACTGGGGGCAGTAGGGACATTATTGGGGTAGTGGAATGACATTACTGGGGCAATGAAGGACATTACTGGGGGCAGTATAGGGACATTACTGTTGGCGCTATAAGGACATTACTGGGGTAGTGGGGGGAGACCAGGGATGTAACGATTGCAGTTGCAGAGGGTGCGACAGGCCGGTGGGAAGGCGGGATACACCAAAGTTTACCCTGGGGTCCATAGATCTCTAGTTATGCTACTGTTTGTAAGCATGTGTGAAGGCAACAACCATGCATACTACATACCTCTCATGCCTCTTCATTAATGTGCTCTTTCCTCAGATGTACTGTATTTTGTATATCAAGAAAGAAAATGATGCTTAGCATTTTTACACTTTGGTATGCATCTTATTCCACATTTAACTGTTGATTGCAATGTTCTCCAGTGCATTTTTATTTTTAATCTCTTCATATGTGGTTTGAAAATTATGTAAATACTTTAGTATCTAAATGAATTTCAGAACACTTTTCCAATTAACATTTCATCTGTCATCTATTTGTGTAATTATCCTTCAGCTATGTTCTGGTTGGATTTTTTTTCACATCTCTGTACACTTCAAAACACATTAAAAATGGCATGCTAAAATACAGTTGTTTAAATGACCTGATGATCTTTGGTGAATGCAACTCAGTTCTGAGTATAGCTCCAGTATACCTCCAGTTATTTGTAGATATAAGTGATATTCTTTTTTTAATGTATTTAACCCATTCTGGCATTTGGTGTACATGTACGGCAGATGTCTGGTCTTTATAAGTGGTGTTTACTCAGGAGCTGAGCAGATACCATAGCTGGTAGATACCTACTGTTTTATATGCTGGCAGAATCTGTGATCAGCGACAACTCTACTCACAGACTTTAACCTCATCACAGCAATTATGAGAGTCATTCGCTGCTATGGCAGTTTAAGGTTCTGTGAAGTTCCCAGACCTGCAATAGTTAAAGGCTATGTACACCTTTGGAGGAAATTTTTGTTTATGATTGCATTCTACTCATTTTTGGTTAAAAATCATATTTTCAATTGGCCTTTATTAAAAAATATTGAGCTGTTTTGTCACAAAGGGTTAACTGTTTTTCTAACTGTGTGACTGGGTCTTTCGCTTTGTGATGGTGATCTAATAAACCTATCTCTAAACTACTAAGAGGTCATCAGCACTTATTTAAGCCAAATTATTATCAGTTAGATAAGAACTGAGCTATAATGAGTGTTTATAATGTCAGAGAGCAGAGATAAGGAGCCGTCTGCTCCCCAGATGACGGACCAATGGCAAAAAATAATTTTAGCCCAAAATAGTAAAATACAATAATAAAACAAAATTCCCCCCGAAAGTGCACATAGCCTTTAAGTTGTTATTAGTCTGAATTTGGTGATACAAATAAAACTATTTTGTCAACTTTTTTATTTTTTATTTTACGTATTAAAACATTAACATCAAAGTCTGCGAAATAAGCATAGCAGTAAGGTTATGTCATATAATCAAATAAAAAGGTTACTGTTGACTATTATAAGAGATTAGTCGAGTGCTGGGGCTAGTTAATGGGGATATGATTGATTTCTTTACATTGTTTCTTGCTTATTACATAATGAGAAGAATTGTATTTTTTAAAATAATAATCAATAGTATAACCCTAGGAAGTAAGTAAGAAATTTCATTATGCGTGTGTGTATACTTATTAGCAACACAGAAATATAATATAATATAATTATAAGCATATAATGTGTTGTGATATACCTTTAAATAACAATGCATGAGGACTGTCAAACACATAGAGATCTGTGTTATACAAAATTAACAAATCCTGACAGCAGCGTGCTTGTCTACCACAATGTTTTACTGGATTGTCAGTGTTTTCCCGTTCAGAAACATACAATAGCATTAGCTTATAACACAGTAGAACTGTTACCTTAATAAATATCATGCTATTTGGATCCTACTGACTATTTGCATTTCATTTTCTGGGTGTGACAAGTTAAATGGGATATTTAGTATATCGTGTCCGCTACAATTTGTTAAACTTTTAGCCCATTTGACATTAACTGTCAACAGTGTATATACACCTTCCTTTGAGTCCCAATTTTTTCCTTCACATATTTGTTACCATAGTCTCCCTCCACGTTCACTCAAACAATGTGTGACTTTATGGAAAATGAGCCATTTGTGTCAACTCCAATACCTCAGAAATACCAGTCTAACAACACTTCAATCCTATACTAGTGTAATCTGATATATCTAAAGGTGATGTATCTAACCCACCAACATCTATAATGACAATGATATGTCTGGCTTATATGAGTACATTACATTTCTTGTTATAACTATATGGGCATATGGATATAAGGAAGGAGGATCAGTATGATCGGTAATAGTAAAATGAAAAAAAAAGTTTACTGGCATCCACATCATCAAATAAAGAATTACTTTCACAGGGTATGACCTGAAGCACATGAAAACATTTATACAAGGCACATTGTTTCTTAGGCTACATTCACATGACCGTTGTGTGGACAACGCACATGCTGCGGCTATCATAGAAATGCCTATTCTTGTCCGCAATTGCGGACAAGAATAGGACATGTTCAATTTTTTTTGCGGTGTCGCAGCATGGAGCAACAGATGCGTATCTTTTGCGACCCCGTAGAAATGAATGGGTCCTGATCTGAGCTGCAAAATATGCGGCTTGGAGCCCACAAAAAACACTGTTGTGTGAATGTAGCATTATGCTGTAACTTATATTACTTTTATATAATCATTTATAATCATTAACCATTTGTTTTCATAGTTGGGGTCATTATATAGTACAGCAACAGGATCATCCGATATTATGACTGCGCTGCCAAAATTTTTCTTTATTCAGACTAAGTGTTACGGGGCAGAATGCTCCCTTTACTAAATCCTGTCTTATCGGTTTCAAGGGGAAACTCGACAACCCTTGGGATCCACATGCAATAAAGAACTACTAAGTACTTACCTGACAAATCCCATACCACCATACCAGTTATCCTGGTGAGGTTATAGTTACCTGTCGCAGCAATGATGTCATGTTACAAACACATTACCACTGCAGCTAGAGATGAGAGAAGTATTGGTAAATTCGATTTAGCTGCTTTGCCGCATTTATTTGTAAGTAGATGGTGCGTCATTTTACCCCTCATGTGCCGCATTCATAGCTGATTGCGGCATCTGACATTAATATTACAGTGTAAAATTAAGAGATCCAGATCTCATGTGCCCTGTGATGACGTAACCAGGTCGGCTGGCTAGGTGAGGTAATACGACACCTCACATGAGATTTCACACAGGATCTTCAAACAAGATGGTGGCGGCCAGCTCTTCGCACTCAAACGGATGAGGTAAGTATGATTTTTTTTTTTTAGCGCCATTCACGGAAAATTGATTTGTTACCATGAAGCATGAGGAAATTCAACTTTGTGGCAAAAATCTGATTTTCCCTAAAATTCGAATTGAATTACACTTTGTCAGGTTTGATTCAGGTTTCATTTTGAATTAATTTGTCATGAATCATGATAAATCATGTATACCCAGGCCCCTCTTTCTAATCATATTCATCCAACTTGGTTACCCAATCTATGCATCAGTATTACAGGTAAATGTTAGTGTCAAGTCTAATTTATCGCTGTGGACTTAAGAGTGCAGTGCCCCAAGATTCAAGTAGTGGCCCCATGAAGAGAGAGGGGGTGGTAGCAGCAGCAGCAGTGGCAGTAACTGTGACAAAAGTGGCCCCATGACAGAGTGGGGATGGTGGCAGCAGCAGTAGTGGCCCCATGACATGGAAGAGTGGTAAGGGAGGGCAGCAGCAGTGGCAATAATGTTGTGTTAACATCACTGTTTATTTTTCCATTCTTCTGATCCTGTATTCTGATCATCCATTAAGCCTGTTTCAGACAATCAGTGTTTGGTTAGTCTTTTGCATCAGTATTTAACCCCTTAATGACTAATGACGTACTATGTACGTCATGATGTGGTGTTAGTTACCACATCATGACGTGCACAGTACGTCATGAGCTCCAAGTGTCACCACAAGTACAGTCATGGCCAAAAGTTTTGAGAATGATACAAATATTAATTTTTACAAAGTCTACTGCTTCAGTTTTTATAATGGCAATTTGCATATACTCCAGAATGTTATAAAGAGTGATCAGCTTAACAGCAATTACTTGCAAAGTCAATATTTGCCTAGAAAATGAACTTTATCCCCAAAACACATTTCAACATCATTGCAGCCCTGCCTTAAAAGGACCAGCTAACATTGTTTCAGTGATTGCTCCATTAACACAGGTGTGGGTGTTGATAAGGACAGGGCTGGAGATCAATCTGTCATGATTAAGTAAGAATGACACCACTGGACACTTTAAAAGGAGGCTGGTGCTTGGCATCATTGTTTCTCTTCTGTTAACCATGGTTATCTCTAAAGAAACACGTACAGTCATCATTGCACTGCACAAAAATGGCCTAACAGGGAAGAGTATCGCAGCTAGAAAGATTGCACCTCAGTCAACAATCTATCGCATCATCAAGAACTTCAAGGAGAGAGGTTCCATTGTTGCCAAAAAGGCTCCAGGGCGCCCAAGAAAGACCAGCAAGCGCCAGGACCGTCTCTTAAAAGTGTTTCAGCTGCGGGATCGAGTTACCAGCAGTGCAGAGCTTGCTCAGGAATGGCAGCAGGCAGGTGTGAGTGCATCTGCATGCACTGTGAGGCGGAGACTCTTGGAGCAAGGCCTGGTCTCAAGGAGGGCAGCAAAGAAGCCACTTCTCTCCAGAAAAAACATCAGGGACAGACTGATATTCTGCAAAAGGTACAGGGTTTGGACTGCTGAGGACTGGGGTAAAGTCATTTTCTCTGATGAATCCCCTTTTCGATTGTTTGGGACATCTGGAAAACAACTTATTCGGAGAAGACGAGGTGAGCGCTACCACCAGTCTTGTCTCATGCCAACTGTAAAGCATCCTGAAACCATTCATGTGTGGGGTTGCTTCTCAGCCAAGGGAATCGGCTCTCTCACAGTCTTGCCTAAAAACACAGCCATGAATAAAGAATGGTACCAGAATGTCCTCCGAGAGCAACTTCTCCCAACTGTCCAAGAGCAGTTTGGCGATCAACAATGCCTTTTCCAGCATAATGGAGCACCTTGCCATAAAGCAAAGGTGATAACTAAATGGCTCAGGGTCCATGGCCTGGAAACTCCCCAGATCTTAATCCCATTGAGAACTTGTGGTCAATCATCAAGAGACGGGTGGACAAACAAAAACCTACAAATTCTGACAAAATGCAAGCATTGATTGTGCAAGAATGGACTGCTATCAGTCAGGATTTGGTCCAGAAGTTGATTGAGAGCATGCCAGGGAAAATTGCAGAGGTCCTGAAGAAGAAGGGTCAACACTGCAAATATTGACTTGCTGCATTAACTCATTCTAACTGTCAATATAAGCTTTTGTTACTCATAATATGATTGCAATTATATTTCTGTATGTGATAAAAACATCTGACAAACACACATAAAAACCAGAGGTCAGCAGATCATGTGAAAATATAATATTTGTGTCATTCTCAAAACTTTTGGCCATGACTGTACACTTGCGGTGACACTTGCATGTAAACGGGTGTCACGGACAGCAGAGTTGTCCGGGCACCCGGCAGGGGACCAATCGCAATGTTCCCTGCCTTAGAATCCCTGCGATTGGTCAGTCAGATTTGATTTGACTGACCAATCGCAGTATTCAGCAGCGCAGCTCCGATCTCCTTGAGGAGATCGGGGCTGCACTGCTATATTCAGGATGGCCGAGCGGGACCCTGCAGTATACTACCACCCTCCCACCCGCCGCCCGTAAGTTTTTAACCCCCGCACCCCCCTTCAATCCCCTTCAATTTAAGGATGGCGAGCGGGTAGTAGATTGTCAGCTGTAACATACAGCTGACAATCTACTATAACGTCCGACATCGCTGCTGGCAGTGATGTTGGCTGTTTAACCCCTTCCATGGGGGTCCGTAGGGCAGGAGCCTGAACAGGCTTAGTGTACAGTAAAAATACACTGTAGTACACTAAAAGTACTACAGTGTATTATAGAGACATCAGATCCACTGGTTCTTCAAGAACCAAGTGGGTCTGATACAAAAAAGTGTGTAAAAAAAACTATAAAAAATGAAAAACGTAAAAAAAAAATCATTTTTTTCCATGTACGCACATTTATAATTGAGTAAAAATAAATAAAATAAAATAATAAAATACCCTAGACATGTTAGGTATCGCCACGTCAGTAACAACTTACTCTACAAAAATCTCACATGATCTAACCCCTCAGATGAACACAGTAAAAAAAAAAAAGAAAAGCTATGTGAAAAAAAAACATTTTTTGTCATCTTACATCACAAAAAGCGTAATACCAAGCAATCAAAAAGGTGTATTCCTCCAAAATAGTACCATTCTAACCGTCATCTCATCCCGCAAAAAATAAGCGGGTGGGCGGTGCTGGGCTCTAAAATATGCGGCGTGACTGGGCTCCAACGGCCCCCAGGACATCCCCTTGGGCTCCTTATGTGGGTAATTATAATATGAATTAAAACACTTTTTTTGTGGAAAGTACAGCTCTGATGACATTAAGAATAACATATTTAGAATGACAGCACTAAGACCAATACAGAGATGTCATTATCTCTATACAGCATATCCTGCTGACAGACTCCCTTTAAATAAATAAAAAAGTACACGTTAGGTATTGCCACGTCCGTATCAACCTGCTCTACAAAAATCTCACATGACCTTACCTCAGATGAACACAGTAAAAAAATAAAATAAAAACTATGTCAAAAAAGCCATTTTTTGTCACCTTACATTACAAAAAGCGTAATACCAAGCGATCAAAAAGGAGTATTCCCCCCAAAATAGTACCATTCTAACCGTCATCTCATCCCGCAAAAAAAAATTAGCCCCTACCTGAGACAATCGCCCAAAACATAAAAAAAACTACAGCTCTCACACTATGGAGACACTAAAACATGATTTTTTTTTTGTTTCATAAATGATATTATTGTGTAAACCTTAAATAAATTAAAAAAGTACACATGTTAGGTATCGCCACGTCCGTAACAACCTGCTCTACAAAAATCTCACATGACCTAACCCCTTAGGTGAACGCAGTAAAAATGAATAAATAAAAGCTGTGCCAAAATTACCAATTTTTGTGTCACCTTGCCCCAAAAAGTGTAATAATGAATAATCAAAAAATCATATGTACCCAAAAATGGTACCAATAAATATTTCAACTCTTCCTGCAAAAAATGAGCCCCTACACAAGACGATCGGAAAAAAAATAAAAAAGATATGGAGTTCAGAAAATGGATACACAAAAACATATTTTTTTCTCAAAAATGCCTTATTATGTAAAACTGAAACAAACAAACAAAAAAAGTAGACATATTTGATATTATTGCGTCTGTAACAACCTGCTCTATAAAAATACCACATGATTTAACCTGTCAGATGAACATTATAAAAACAAAAAATAAATACAGTACCAAAACATCCATTCTTCGGTTACCTCGCCTCCCCAAAAAAATAATATAGAGCGATTAAAAATCATATGTACCCCAAAATAGTATCAATAAAACTGTCATCTTATCCCGTAATTTCCAAAATGGGGTCACTTTTTGATTGTTTGTACTATAGGGTGCATCTGGGGGGCTTCAAATGGGACATGGTGTCTAAAAACCAGTCCAGCAAAATCTGCCTTCTAAAAACCATACGGCGCTCCTTTCCTTCTGTGCCCTGCCATGCGCCCATACAGCAGTTTACCACCACATGTGGGGTGTTTCTGTAAACTGCAGAATTAGGGTAATAAATATTTGAATTTTGTTTGGCCGTTAACCTTAGATGTGTTAAAGAAAAAGTGGACTAAAATGGAAAATCTGCCAAAAAAGTGAAATTTAGAAATTTCATCTCCATTTTCCTTTAATTCTTGTGGAATACCTAAAGGCTTAACAACGTTTATAAAATCAGTGTTACGTAACTTGAGGGGTGCAGTTTCCAAAATGGGATTATTTATGGGGGGTTCTACTATGTAAGCCCCACAAAATGACTTCAGACCTGAACTGGTCCTTAAAAAGTGGGTTTTGGAAATTTTCTTAAAAATTTTAAGAATTGCCTCTAAAATTCTAAGCCTTCTAATGCCCTAAAAAAATAAAATGACATTTACAAAATGATGCAAACATAAAGTAGACATATGGGGAATGTTAAATAATAAATATTTTATGAGGTATCACTTTCAATTTTAAAAGCAGAGAAATTGAAATTTTGAGAATTGTGAATTTTAAAGTTGGGATTTTTTCATAAATAAAGGTGACATATATTGACTCAAATTTATGACTGTCATAAAGTACAATGTGTCATGAGAAAACAGTCTCAGAATGGCTTGGATAAGTAAAAGTGTTCCAAAGTTATTACCACATAGAGTGATACATGTCAGATTTTCAAAAATAAGCCTGGTCACAAAGTTGCAAAATGGCCCGGTCATTAAGGGGTTAATCAGTATTCGTAAGCCAAAAACAAGAGTGGGTCCAAAACAGAGATAAAATGTAATCGAATTATTTGTATCTTATATGTGTTGTGGACTCACTCCTGCTTTTGGTTTACAAATTATAATGCAAATACTAACCAAATATTGATCGTGTAAAAGAGGGTATACGGATGCTCAAAATACAGAATATTTTTCTGTTCTTCTGAGGGTTTAGAAGAAGGTAAAAATAATCTACAGTGTGATGTCAACACAGACAAAGAGGGAAAATAGTGGCCCCATAACAGAGTGGGTATGGGGGCCAACTGCAGTGGCAGTAACAGGGACAATAGTGGCCCTATAACAGAGTGGGAGGAGGGGCAACAGTAGTGGCATACAGCACCAGACAGTGACATATTACAGTAGTAGCAGAAACCAACAACAGCAGTATAATATCAAGGCCCAGTGGCATGCATATCCTTTTAAAAAAAAAATTATTGAATGAATCAGTAGGCCAAGAAGCCCCTTTGTAGAAATGGCAGTAGCGACAGCAGGTAGGTGGCATCAGTTGGGTGGGAACCCTTGACCAGAAGTAACAGCCCATTGTGCAGAATATTCCGGTGTATCGGCAAACCACAGAATGTTTATTAGTGGCAGAATGATCTATTCTGTTGCGCCCTAAAGCAGGTGTTTTTGTAACATCTTTACCCCACCTGTGACTTGGTGCAGGAGGTTGTGACTACACCATCACAACCTTCTGCATTGTTATACAGCTACATAGGCCTAAGCCAAGATGCTCATCTTGCCTCATGGCAGAAGTGGGCCTGTGTCCCAGTGACATAAATCCTGAAAACAAGGTCCAAGCACTGAATCACTAAATCACATTGGGTGAATAAAACACCTTTGGATTCATTTCGAAGTGTTACTCTTCCTTTCCCCTTTTCCTCTGGAGTATTGGGATAATGAGTTGAACCCCTATGAGCTTACATGGATATTTATTCTCTTTTTCATTATGCTGCTTCATTTTTCTATTTGGATTTAGGTTCAGAGAAATTAATTACACCTAGCCTGACAAGGAGTGTGGCTTTATGGAAAAAGGGAAGTGGCCTAATATGCAATGTGCACCAAAATTGCATATTAATTCTGGTGTAAAACTCTGTTGCAAATAGAGCAGCTGGAGAACTAAACAAAGGTGTCTATCTCTGCAGCAGATTTATCATCCAGCCTGAGCCACTGTGATAACTTTGATGCATCTAGAGAACAGTATTTGTGTTATTTATGGGATTACTAAATCTGCCCCAGTGTGTCAAACTACCATTCCACTTTTTTTCCTTACCAAATTTCTATGAATAAATATACTTTTTTTCTAATATTTCATATTTCACTATATGCCAGAAAAACAGCAATCAGGTTGCAATTTCTTGCATTTAGAAGACTAGCTCAAAAGCTAAAGAGTATTTCCAGGACATAATCCTCCATGGTCTATCCACCATGTCTAGTACAAAAGTAAAAGAGAAATGACAAAATGATGACAAAATAGAGAGTATAAAATTTATTGCCACTTGTAAAAACCAAAGTTAATGTGCAGTGCATTTCAATGTAGGACTTGTAGCTTCATCAGGCCGTCTTTCATATGTTACTGGTGAGGATGCGACCTTTGGTAGCCTCAGGATCATCAGAAAGAAAATAGAAATGACCACAGCTCTCACTACACTCCTTTCACTGCACAATCCAAAACAGCCCTGATTTCATCCTCATTTCATTGAATGGTGCTGAGTGCCATTGTCTTACACAACTGCACAGAAATGAATGATACTGAGTGGGAAATGTTAGTAAAAGGTATTTTCTTTCTGCTGATTGTGTAGGTCTCAGAATTCATATCCTCAATGAACACACATTGATGTATTTTTCTACCTTTCACTTCTAGTAAAGATACTTTACTTCTTCTAGCCCCATTCTCCTTTGATCAACAGAAACAAAGGGGTTTGGCATTTTATGGCACTGTGTGTGGCCAGTATCATTAGTTTTTCTTAGTGGGTTATAGTCATTGACATTCGATCAAACTATACATTTAATTGTGGACAATTTAGATGTAGCCTAGATTATTTAAACCCAAATTTTAACAAAAAACAACAAATCTACTAAACAGAGCTACAAGAAAATTTCAATTTCCAACTGCAACACTGAATGTGAAGATCATGGAACTAAAAGTTCTTATTATTGAGGTTGTATTTATCTCTCTTTGTATTTTGTAGGTAATAACAGTGTGTATGCAGCAGTGTGGCTACAGTAATAATGATGTACTTTAGTATGTTCATTTCCTCATCATTCATATGCAGCCAAGATTAAGTCTGATTTTTAAAAGAGCTAATATACATTCATGCAAAATGTACTTGTTATACTGGATTATTTTTAAAATATAATAGACCAATGAAGTCAATGCAATCATCTATATGCGGCTTGATGACAGAAAGTCTTTGTGATTATGGGAATTTGATGTCTGTCAAGAAGCCTTTTTAATTAGACCCTGCAAAATAAACTGTATAATTTAAGTGGAAATTGTTCCCTTGTATAGAAAGGAAGGAGTTTCCCAGTAATTTATAATTGCATTCGAATGGAAATGGCTTCATGAATATATTAAAAGAGGCAAAGTCAGCATTCAGGCTGCAAAAAAAAACACTGTAAATGTTACTGAAATATTGGCTTAATGCAGGGACAGAGACATCACACCTTACTTAATGCAGGGGCATAGAGATCACACCTTATTTATTTTAAGACTACCTAATTACTTATCAACATTATATCAGGGACCCATAATAGAATACTAATGTAAGGGGACAATATCTAATCTTCAATAACAAAAAAGAAGAAAATGTCATATATTGTAAACATGTTGGGCTTATATTTTGTACATTATGATGCAGAGAAAGATTACGACTAGATATGAGTTAATGTATTTGGATCAAATACCGGCAACTATTGTTAGAGTAGAGGCCTGTGACTATGATTGTTTTGCTCACTTGATCCAGTCTTCTGGGTCCGATCAGTGCGGACCCACCTCCCGCTCTTCCTAACGAGCCAGGTCAGTGGGGTTGCTCTGTCTCTTCATGCAGGTTGTGGCCTGCGTGCCAGCAAGTCCTCTCTTCTTCTTCCCATAAGGCGCACATGGCTCTTAAAGGGCAAGCGCATGCACTCTAATTCACACCATCCAATGGCTGGCTACCTTGTGATACCTTAGGCATCTTCCTCTTTGGGAGGATGCTTGAGCAATAACTTCCTAGTTCTCTAGTATACCTCTAAGGTATACTAATATACCTTTGTCCGCCAGTGTATTGACTTCTGCCTGTTTTACAGATTTGACCCTCTGCTGCTGACCTGACCCATGCCTTTTCTCCATACTGACCCTGTGCTTCCCACCCTCAACTCGGACTCTTTTCTCCATACTGACCCCGTGCTTCCCACCCTTTACTCATACTCTTCCCATCCTAACTTTGACCTGCTTCTGACTACAGTTTTGCCTGACCCCTTAGTGTTCTGCACCAGTGTCTCTTGACCCCCGTGGGTCAGCTGTCAACCAAACACAGACTTCTCCAGGAGGTTGCAGTCTAGTGGTTCCCTGTACAAGGGTTCAAAAGTGAAAACCAGGGAACTGCCAGGATAAAGCCCTTAGAAGTAGTCCCTAGTCCAAATCTTCTCAGTTGAAACAGTGGTTCTACACCCTCTGTCTAACAGCTGTCAAGATATACCACCATTATTTGAATGAACAGGGTAACTGCTTTGTGGCATAAGACTATTAAAGGGATTTTTTGAGAGTACAATACTAATGACCTATCCTTGTGGCGTCACTGGCCTAGGCAGAGGCTGCAGCGCTCAACTTTGGATAGGTCATCAATATTTCACTCCCAGCAAACCCATTTAAAAGCAGAGGAATTACAAGTGCTCAACTCTATAACTGAACCAGAAATCATACCTTCCTAATATATATTCTCAACCTGTGCTAAACAAAGTGAAAATTAAACAGATATGGAGCAATGATCTCAGTGTACAATTGTCATACTGCACATCATGGTGTGGGGACTATATTCTAATGGCAGGTTTGCAAGGTCCAATTTTTGGGCCAATTATAGGAAACAAATATTCGACAAATGCTTGTTTCAGATAATAAGCCCCATGTAAAGGTGCCACAGAGCAATTGAATGAGTAAAATGCTCATTCATTGGGTGAAATCAACTTTTGTATAGATAACTCATTCAACTTTTCTGACCAGCAGATCTTGCTGTGTAAACAATGAATTTTTATGAGGAACAGAGATAGCAGTAGCCATCACTTGTCCTCATACAGTGGAGGTGATGGCTGGATGTAAATGCTGCTCTTCACCTTCACTAACTAAGTGCTCGTCGGTGCAATGTACATGTGCCTTAAGAATTACTGATGTAAAATGGCATCTTATCTACTGTCATAATAATGCCTGGGTTTCATCATTGGCTGTAGTCCATGCCTAAATACGCAAAAATTACTTTGATTTATTTTAAAAATGTGTTTCTAAGAAGAACATTAAAATGATCCCATAAAGATGCATAAAGGTATGTTGCTATACCAGAGATTTGTGCAACCAGGGAAAGGCCTTGCTGGAAAAAAAAAAACTCCTCCCAAGCTGCCCTTCATCTACAACTCAGGGATGTCTCACCAATAAGAGAGCACCATTTTAAGGGTTGAAAATGCAAACTCAATCTCTTAAAATTCAAGAGAATGTTAAACAAGCTTCAAGAGTTATTCCCCTTAGATTTTACAAAATAATTCTCTCTAAACTTCTCTATAAACTTCTTAATGATCACCAATTTATCTCTTTATAGATGCCAAAAAGGAAATTTTATGTCAAATACCAGGTTTTTACAGCAATGTGCGATGCCTTGTTGATTAAAAGTGCTGTTTTCTGTATTGTTTTTTTGAATGATCAAGTGGTTTATGTTTTATCCGGAATCCTTTCCAGGGTCAAAAATACAGAGTAAAAATGTATTAAAAATGTTGGGCCATGGAGCTTTGCAATCTGTATATATATAATGCATACTGTTGTAGGCTTCAGAATGCCATTCACTGGCTAATCTTTCAGCCTGGCTGATCGCTCAGTCTATCCTCTCTTGAATGATTATACATGCAATTTTTATGTTATCATATCTTATTGTGGGTCACAGATATATAGTTCTGACAAATGCTTCATTATTGCTCTCTCTATCTCTCTCTCTCTATCTGTCTCTTCCTCTCTCTTCTGAAATGAATCACAAAAAAATCGATTTCAGAATCAATTTGTTCATTATATATATATATATATATATATATATATATATATATATATATATACACACACACATTAGATAGCTAGAGTTTATTATTAGATTGTTTTTAACTAACTTCCTTCTTGAAAATAACTTCTTAGTACAATCACAGCTGTGGCATTAATCTTGTTCCATCATATTAAATGTTTAAGTAGTATCTGAATTTTACTGCATGTTCTAGATAGGTTTATGAGCTCTTTATTGTATTATATGTGTCTTCTATAAAGAGTACAGTACTTTGTTTAATGGTGTATGAAGCTACAGCTCATTCAGGATAATCGTTTGTTGCTTATGAACTAAGATAATTATAATATATAGTTGCATACAGTTAATATGAAATAGGTAAATCACCTATGTACATTCTGTGTCGGTATTACAGGTACATTTTTCATGCTGCATGAATATAAATAGGCTCATATACATAATTCTCTCACTTGGCAAAGGATGATGTGATAGGAAGTCAAATGTTATTGTGAACTGTAAATGAGAATCTCATTAAGAGTTAAAAATAGATTGTGGGCATATTTTAAAAGTGACCTATGTTTTCAGCGCAGAGTTTGCAATTGTAGTACATGGAATTAACCTTTCAGCAGCAGGCTAAATTATACCTCATTTTCCATTCCAATGCTTTTTATAATGCACGGCAGCCATTTGCATGTTAAAGTCTTAAGAACAAATGCTTTGAGTATGTAACTGCTTTCTTAGGAGTGTGTCATCTGACACGCAGCAACAGAAATTGTCTCCATATAAAAAGGACTGCATATTTTCCCACCTTCCCTCTCACCTTAATAAAGTGCTGTAGCATCAGCATGTTTAATATTCATAAAAAGTGTTACTATGCCACCGAACATTGGGAAAAAAAAAATAAGTGTTGACAGGGTTGCAGAAAAGGGCATTATAATGACAAGTAGATAAGAAAACCAAGTGTTGAAGGAGAGAACACTAGATATTCTGCAAAATGTACTATAATTTGGGTAATAAATGTGTGATCTTCAAAATGTTTAAAAATCACGAAATACTCGATAACTTTGAACATCTGACTTGTAAATGTATAATATGTTGCAGTATACGTGTTTAATTCTTTAAAATACACTTAAAAATAGCCTAAAATTATTTTTACACAAATAAACACAAATGCACACACACATAGATACGCAAATGCATATCTATGTGTGTGTGCAAATGCGTAAATATATAGTATAAACATAAATAGATAGACATATATTGACAAGGAATAAACGCACATATACTGTACTTGTGGTTTCACACACACACACACACACACGCACACACACATACACACACACACACACACATTCATGGAATACCAATGTTTTCTCTCTGTTCAATGACATCACTGTGTGTATTATCCACATATTATAGAGTTGTGTCTATTATTTCTGTATCCAAATGTGGAACAAAGTAAAGAAATGGAGGCAGCACCAATAAAGTAGTAGAGAAAATAAATGACTTTTAATGCATGTTGTAGCAGTCCAAACATACAAGTGCATCTCAATAAATTAGAATATCATCAAAAAGGTTTTTTTTTCAGTAATTCAGTTCAAAAAGTGAAACACATATATTATATCAGTCATTACAAACAGAGTAAACTTTTTCAAGTGTTTATTTATGTTAATGTTGATGATTATGGCTTACAGCCAAGGATAATCCAACAGTGGGTATCTCAGAAAATTAGAATAATTAACCCAAAACACCTTCCTAAGCCTTTAAAAAGGTCCCTTAGTCTGGTTCAGTAGGCAACACAATCATGGGGAAGACTGCTGATTTGACAGATGTCCAGAAGGCTGTCATTGACACACTCTACAACGAGAGTAAGCCACAAAAGGTCATCGCTAAAGAAACTGGCTGTTCACAGTTAATTATTCTAATTTTCAGAGATAATCACTGTTGGATTATCCTTGGCTGTAAGCCATAATCATCAACATTAGCATAAATAAACACTTGAAAAAGTTCACTCTGTTTGTAATAACTCTATATAATATATGTGTTTCACTTTTTGAATTGAATTACTGAAAAAAACTTTTTGATAATATTCTAATTTATTGCACTTGTATGCTTTTTAATCCCTTCTGTTTGCTAAAGATTAGAGATGAGCGAGTACTAAAATGCTCGGGTGCTCGTTATTCGAGACAAATTTTTCCCGATACTCGGGTGCTCGTTTCGAGTAACGAACCCCATTGAAGTCAATGGGAGACTCGAGCATTTTTGCGGGGGACCAAAGCTCTTCACAGGGAAGTTTGCCTGAAAACCTGGAAACCTCAGAAAATGATGGAAACACCACGGAAATGGACAGGAAACAGCAGGGGCAGCATGCATGGATGCCTCTGAGGCTGCTTAATCCCACCATTACCCCAAATCCTCAGGCAACAGCCTGGTGGTTACCCTCATGGCAATTGTGCTCACCCAGACAAAGAAAGGCGAGGCAAATACCCATCACATGTTAGGGAAGCACCCAACTAGGTGCAACGAAGGTCCATCACCGCCTGCAGGTGACACCACTGCTCATGCTGGCACTGCAGCTAAAATCAAGTTTAGTATCTGTTCTTATCAGTTTCTGTGCCTGCTGGTGGTATAGTGGTGCGCATAGCTGCTTCCCAAGCAGTTGATCTGGGTTCAATTCCTGTCTATTGCAGGAAGCAATTCAGAATCAGTACAATATCTAATATGTCCCCCTACCCGGGAAAATTGTTTGGAGAGAGGGCATGTAGGTGGGGGGGAAGGAGGTTTTGCTGGAAGAGCCAGAGGAGTGCCCCCTGGGCTAGCGTGTGTGGTGGTGACAACAGCCAGATGGATTTGGGAAAACTGTTGCTTTAACCCGTATGGTATCAATTCTTCTCAGTTTAATACCGTATACGTTCCCTATCTTGGGACCCTATATTTAATGGATTTTTCGAACACGGAAAACGGAAAAAGAGCTTGCTCTGGCCAGGGGAGTGTCTTTCCCACTGCAGCTAAGGGGACGTGTCCATGCTCTGCCTATCACAGGTCAGGAGGCAGATAAAAGAAGAACAAAAACAAACATGAGTGCAACTTCTGATACGTCCCCTATCCGGCTAAATTGTTTGTAGAGTGGGCCTGTAGGTGGGGGGCAGGCTGGGGCAAGGAGGTTTCGGTGGAAGAGCCAGAGGAGTGCCCCCTGGGCTAGCGTGTGTGGTGGTGACAACAGCCGGAATGCATTTGGAAATGCTCTAGCAGCAGCCGGTGCAGTATCGATTCTTCTCAGTTTAATACCGTATACGTCCCCTATCTTGGGACCCTATATTTAATGGATATTTCGAACACAGAAAAGGGAAAAAAAGCTTGCTCTGGCCAGGGGAGTGTCTTTCCCACTGCAGCTAAGGGGACGTGTCCATGCTCTGCCTATCACAGGTCATGAGGCAGATAAAAGAAGAACAAAAACAAACATCAGTACAACTTCTGATACGTCCCCTATCCGGCTAAATTGTAGAGTGGGCCTGTAGGTGGGGGGCAGGCTGGGGCAAGGAGGTTTCGGTGGAAGAGCCAGAGGAGTGCCCCCTGGGCTAGCGTGTGTGGTGGTGACAACAGCCGGAATGCATTTGGAAATGCTCTAACATCAGCCGGTGCAGTATCGATTCTTCTCAGTTTAATACCGTATACGTCCCCTATCTTGGGACCCTATATTTAATGGATATTTCGAACACGGAAAAGGGAAAAAAATCCTGCTCTGGCCAGGGGAGTGTCTTTCCCACTGCAGCTAAGGGGACGTGTCCATGCTCTGCCTATCACAAGTCAGGAGGCAGATAAAAGAAGAACAAAAACAAACATGAGTACAACTTCGGATACGTCCCCTATCCGGCTAAATTGTTTGTAGAGTGGGCCTGTAGGTGGGGGGGGGCAGGGTGGGGCAAGGAGGTTTCGCTGGAAGAGCCAGAGGAGTGCCCCCTGGGCTAGCGTGTGTGGTGGTGACAACAGCCAGAATGGATTTTTGAAAACTGTTGCATCAAGCGGTACAGTCGTAAATTATGAACTAGATCAAGTGTAGCATGTGTTCTCTGTATTCTTCTCAGTTTAATACCGTATATGGCAGCTATCCGGAAAAATAGTTTGGAGAGAGAGAAAGATAGGAAAAAGACGTCAATTGTTTGGAGAGTGGGCCTGTAGGTGGGGGGGGCAGGCTGGGGCAAGGAGGTTTCGGTGGAAGAGCCAGAGGAGTGCCCCCTGGGCTAGCGTGTGTGTTGGTGACAACAGCCGGATGTATTTAGAATGACGACGCAGGACCCCAACTTAAAAATTTAGCATCAACCGGTACAGTCGTAAATTATGAGATTGATCAAGTGTGGCATGACTTTTTAGATGGAGATTGCATGTGGTCACGTACTCCCTGGAACCCCATAGTCACCCCTTCTCTGATGTGCTAGCCCAGAACATTCTCTGCCCCAATTCGCAAGACCTTTTGCTGTTTCCGTGTGCTGACAGTGTGGATTTACCAGTGTTGTCTGAGGAGGTGGTGGACAATGGCGAGACACAGGTGTCGGGGGGTGAGGTAGTTGTATGGGAAGCAAGTTACAGAGGGGACTCCTTGGGGGGGACTTTCTCATGATGGGACAGATTCAACTTGGGTGGATCAGGCACATTAACAGATGAATTTTTTGGGGGGTTTATTTAACTTTTATTTAGCAAAAATAACCACAGAGATATTTATTCGTTATGTTCTCTGCGCAGTCTGGCGTTGGGGTTCCTCACTTTGATGGCGAGCTGTGCCGCTCTCTCCACAATGGTCTGTGTGTTCTTAGATGGAGACTTTGTCGGCGATTTCAGTACAGAAGGACTTGTTGCTCATCCAAAGAACCTCGTCCTCCTTGACATTGTGGACAGGGAATTTGCGGGTGGACCAGGAATTTGCGGAACCCTGTGAGCAGCATGTGTTTGGTCTTCTACTTGCTACCGTATCCAATGTTGGGCAATATAGATTCGCAAGTAATATTATTTTTCACACCTATCCCAAAAATAAAAATGTATGCAGTATGGGCAAATAAAACTTGGAACTGGAATTGGAGAGAGGGCCTGTAGGTGAACCTCCGGAAAAATTGTTTGAATAGAGGGCCTGTAGGTGGACCTCTGGAAAAATTGTTGGAATAGAGGGTCTGTAGGTGGACCTCTGGAAAAATTGTTGGAATAGAGGGCCTGTAGGTGGACCTCTGGAAAAATTGTTGGAATACAGGGCCTGTAGGTGGACCTCTGGAAAAATTGTTGGAATAGAGGGCCTGTAGGTGGACCTCTGGAAAAATTGTTGGAATAGAGGGCCTGTAGGTGGACCTCTGGAAAAATTGTTGGAATAGAGGGCCTGTAGGGGGGCCCTCCTGAAAAATTGTTTAGAGAGAGGGCCTGTAGGGGGCCCTCCTGAAAAATTGTGCTAAAAGAGTGCCAGTTGGACCTTTAAAAAATGGCATTTTTTGGGTCAGCATTAGGCAAAGACGATATGGAGGAGGAGGAGGAGTAGGAGGAGGAGTAGAGTGGAGGAATCGGATACATAAGTTATTTAAATCTTTAGCTGCTTTCCCCCGGAGGAGATTTGAATTCCGGTGAAATCCAGGCTTTGTTCATTTTAATAAGCGTCAGCCTGTCAGCGCTGTCAGTTGACAGGCGTGTACGCTTATCGGTGATGACGCCACCAGCTGCACTGAATACCCGCTCTGACAGAACGCTAGCGGCAGGGCAGGCCAGCACCTCCAAGGCGTACAGCGCCAGTTCAGGCCACGTGTCCAGCTTTGAAACCCAGTAGTTGTATGGAGCAGAGTGATCGGTCCGGACGTTGGTATGGTCAGCTAGGTACTCCCTCACCATCTTTCTGTACAGCTCCCCCCTACTCTGCCTAGACTGGGGACAGGTGACAGTGTCTTGCTGGGGTGACATAAAACTGGCAAAGGCCTTGGAGAGCGTTCCCCTGCCAGTGCTGGACAAGCTGCCTGCTCGCCTCCTCTCCCCCGCTACTTGGCCCACAGAACCATGCCCTCTGCCGCTAGCGGCGTCAGATGGGAAGAATTGTTTCAGCTTGTGCACCAGGGCCTGTTGATACCTATTCACTCTCATACTCCTTTCCTCTGCAGGGATGAGTGCTAAAAGGTTCTGCTTGTACTGTGGGTCCAGGAGAGTGAACACCCAGTAATCGGTGTTTGAAAAAATTCTTCTAACGCGAGGGTCACGGGATAGGCAGCCTAACATGAAGTCTGCTATGTGCGCCAGAGTCCCAACACGCAAGAATTCCCTCTCCTCACTGACCTGACTCTCCATTTCCTCCTCCTCCTCCTCCTCCAAGTCCTCCTCTTCAGCCCATACACGCTCAAGAGTTAAGGACTGAGCACTGGTACCCTCTGCTATCTCGCCGACATTCTCCTCCTCTTCCTCCTCATCCTCATCCCCCTCCTCCGATACGCGCTGAGAAACAGACCGGAGGGTGCTCTGGCTATCAAGCGACATATCTTCCTCCACCGTCTCTTGTGACAAGCGCAAAGCATCCGACTTGATGCTGAGCAGTGATTTTTTCAACAGGCAAAGCAGCGGGATGGTGAGGCTGATAATGGCGCCATCGCCGCTGACCATCTATGTTGACTCCTCAAAGTTGCTCAACACCTGGCAGATATCAGACATCCACGTCCACTCCTCATTGTAGACTTGAGGAATCTGAGATATCTGACTACCAGTTCTGGTGGAAGATGACATCTGGCAGTCTACAATCGCTCTGCGCTGCTGGTAAACTCTGGATAACATGTTTAATGTGGAATTCCATCTCGTGGGCACGTCGCACAACAGTCGGTGAGCGGGCAGTTGTAGGCGGCGCTGCGCTGCCCTGAGAGTGGCAGCATCTGTGCTCGACTTGCGGAAATGTGCACAGATGCGGCGCACCTTGGTGAGCAAGTCAGACAGATTGGGGTATGTCTTGAGGAACCGCTGAACTATGAGATTGAACACGTGGGCCAGGCATGGCACATGTGTCAGTCTGCCGAGTTGCAGAGCCGCCACCAGGTTACGCCCGTTGTCACACACAACCATGCCTGGCTTGAGGTTCAGCGGTGCCAGCCACACATCGGTCTGATGCCCTGTAACAGCTCTTGGGCGGTGTGCCTTTTGTCACCTAAGCTCAGCAGTTTGAGCACCGCCTGCTGGCGCTTACCCACGGCACTGCTGCTGCGCCTAGAGCTACCGACTGAAGGCGCCGTGCCCACGGATGGTAATTCGGTGGAGGAGGAGGGGTTGGAGGAGGAGGAGGAGGCATAGTACGTCTGAGAGACCGTGAACGAGGTAGGCCCCGCAATCCTCGGTGTGGGCAGTACATGAGCGGCCCCAGGGTCATTCTCGGTCCCAGCCTCCACCAAGTTAACCCAATGTGCCGTCAGTGAGATGTAGTGTCCCTGCCCGGCAGCACTTGTCCACGTGTCCGTGGTTAGGTGGACCTTCTCAGAAACAGCGTTGGTAAGGGCACGGATGATGTTCTGTGACACGTGCTGGTGTAGGGCTGGGACGGCAAATCGGGAAAAATAGTGGCGGCTGGGGACGGAATACCGAGGGGCAGCCACCGCCATGAGATTTCGAAAGGCCTCGGTCTCTACCAGCCTATAGGGCAGCATCTCCAGGCTCAGCAATTTGGAGATGTGGACATTGAGGGCTTGGGCATGTGGGTGGGTGGAACTGTATTTCCTCTTGTGCTCCAGCGTCTGCTGTAAAGACAGCTGAACGCTGCGCTGTGACACGTTGGTGGACGCTGTGGAGGATCGTTGAGGCGAAGGTGTGGTTTTCCGGCGGGAGGCGCTCGTGCCGGGGTCCTGGGCAGGGGGTTGACTAGCAGAGGCAGCGAGTGACGCGGGGGGTTGACTAGCAGAGGCAGCGAGTGACACGGGGAAGGAGCAGTGGTGTGACCCGCAGGAGGTGGTGAACGGCCTTGGTTCCATTGAGTGGGGTGTTTAGCACGCATGCTGGTGGTGGTTAGGCTAGTAGTGGTGGCACCCCTGCTGATCCTGGTGTGGCACAGGTTGCACACCACAGTCCGTCGGTCATCCTCACTTTCTTTAAAGAACCTCCAGACTTGCGAACATCTAGACCTCGCCACGGGAGCTTCACTACGTGGAACAGTTGCTGCTGATGCACCAGCTCTGGCCCTGCTTCTCCCTCTGGCCACACCACTGCCTCTTACAACCTGTTCTGGTGCAGCACTCGCCTCCGCCTCAGAAGCACTGTCTTCACTCGGCATATCAACCCAGCTTGGGTCAGTCACCTCGTCATCCTCCGATTCCTCAGTCTGCTCCCCCCTCGGAATTCCTCCCCTAACAACTTCACCACTGTCTGACAACCGTGTCTCCGCATCGACAAACTCAACATTGTCATTCATCATCATCATCACCCACAGACTGCGACAGTTGGAAAACTTGGGCATCGGGAACGAGGTCAGCAGCAACCTGAGAAGTGGTTTGTGACTCTGGGAAGGGTCCAGAAAACAGTTCCTGAGAGTATGCCGGATCGCATTCCAAATTTTCCTGGGAGGGGGCAGACTGGGGGGAAGGAGGTTGAGGTGGAGGAGCCAGAGGAGTGCTCCCTTGGGTAACGTGGGTGGACTGCGTGGAAGACTGACTGGTGGACA
>ONZH01015608.1:600000-800250 GCA_900303285.1 Rhinella marina | reverse complement strand
GCACCGCGGCCAGTCACTAGTATATTCCAGGGTCACCTGATCAGGCCAGCCAACCCCTGCTATCGACATGTAAGGGCCCCACGTGATGCTGGGTATACCGCAGAGTCTCCTGGCTTGTGATTGGCTGTGTTTATAGGCGCCAAAAAAGCACGATGCGGAAGTTGCCATTTCCTCGAGCATGGCGAGATACTCGTCCGAGCAGCGAGCACTTACGAGTACCCTAATACTCGAACGAGCACCAAGCTCGGACGAGTATGCTCGCTCATCTCTAGTTATCAACCCCTGTTATTGGGTGTTTTTATTAGAGGATTTTGAATGGTGGGTCATGCTACTATGCATAACCACCGATCTATTAGCCTTGTGTATCCTGTTTGTAAATAATCATTTAACTTGTTGGCTTGCTATCCATATATTTTATATGGGCATACCAAGGGCTGGTGTATAAATTGTTTCATATATGATGATAATTATCTTGATGATGATATTACCCTACCATTAACTAGCCCTTGTATCTTACCAACAGAAATTATGTCACTTAGGTGATTTGGTTCACATTTTGTTTTTGTTCTTGGTGTTAATACTTTGAGACCAATTGGACCTGACATACGTTGTGTCTTTTACACTCTAATGATTATGATTAAAAGTTAAGTTTTAGAGGTATTTCTGTGATATTTTGGATTTTATATCCTCTGATGTATTATCATACCTGTCTGACGGTTCATCTGTCAGGACAACTGTGATATTTTAAACTAGACTGTTGACAGCAATGTCTGAAGGCTGGGCAGAATAGGACAAACATACAGACCTCTTGTCGAGATTTTATCATCCAAGTGTTTGGATCCAAAGTCGAATTGTAGTTTTAAAATGGTTTACAAGTTGAAGAATTGAATGCCGAAGTTCTTCACCGAAGTGTTGTGAGACTTCGGACTTAACAAATTTCACCTCTGCAAAGCCCATACATTTGAATGCTGTATGGAGACGGGTCGCCTTACAGCATTCAAATGAAGTTTGGAACGAATCAACTTGGGATCTCTGATCCGAAGTGAGCTTTGCTCAACACTAATCTGAGTAATTATCATGTGAAGATTTATTCTACCAGATTCTTCTCCTACACATTAACTCAGGCCCGAGCTTCACTGTGAAGTGTTCTCTGTATTGAGCTGCTTCCCAATCTCTCCCCTCTGACATCTGTAGTCTCAAGGTTGGAAGCTGAGCTTTGACTCCAGGCAGAGAGGGGAGGGGCTATGAGGCAGCTAGAGATCAGAAGGGAGGGGAGGGGCTAGAGATCAGAAAGGACTTCACAGTGAAGCCCTTTCCTGGGCACTTGAGGAGCAGAATCTAGCATAATAAAGGTTCATATTCATACTACTTCTGATAGTAAATTCTCTAATAAATGTTTGTACTGCTCTCCCTAGCCCCTACCAGGTACTGTGAATGGGAGTGCTTCGGCAATACTTCTAGCACCGTATGGAGTGACCAGACCAAGGCAAAAGAACCCTGTGAGGTAGAAGCCAATTTTCCCCACTTTAGGGGAAAAAATTTCTTCCTGACTCCAATCAGGCTATCAGAATAACTCCCTGGATTAAAGACCCATCTCTAGTAACTATGACCTGTAATATTGTTACCCTCCAGAAATACATCCAGGTCCCTCTTGAACTCTTTTACTGAACTTACCATCACCACCTCCTCAGGCAGAGAGTTCCATAGTCTCACTGTTCTTACAGTAAAGAATCCTCTTCTATGTTTGTGTACAAACCTTCTTTCCTCCAGACGCAGAGGATGTCCCCTCGTCACAGTCACAGTACTGGGGATAAATAGATCATGGGAGAGATCTCTGTACTGACCTCTGATATATTTATACATAGTTATTAGATCTCCCCTCAGTCGTCTTTTTTCTAAAGTGAATAACCCTAATTTTGATAATCTTTCTGGGTACTGTAGTCCACCCATTCCAGTTATTACTTTAGTTGCCCGCCTCTGAACCCTCTCCACCTCTGCTATGTCTGCCTTGTTCACAGGAGCCCAGAACTGTACACAGTACTCCATGTGTGGTCTGACTAGTGATTTGTAAAGTGGCAGGACTATGTTCTCATCATGTGCATCTATGACTCTTTTGATGCAACCCATTATCTTATCTTACTACTCATGTAGTACTGCAGATAATGGTCCTTTATCTGGCTGACAGATCCCTTTAATACCGAACATATTTCAGATCAAAATGGACTTCTGGGGTTCCCCTTACTTAGTCTTACATCAGCTTTCAATGAACTGACTTCCTGGTGAGGTTATAGTGACCAGCCAACATCAAGGACATACATCTGGTAGATAAGCAGAGGTAGAGGACAGATAAATAGGAGTATGACTACAGGATGAAACTACAGTTAGTTTAGGATTAATTTGTTGTCTGCCACCTTCGAGACTTATAGATCTACTTAGTAAATATATACACAAAATGGTTAGAAATTTTTAATGAAGCTGCTTAATTTATGATGTTAGATGCATTGTAGCAATAAGAAAGAGAGTGAATAAAAAGGAAAGTTAACTTTTATAATACTGTATATTTGACATTAGGTATAATTGTAAATACTATGCGGCACATTTATTAAGATCGGCAAGTGATATGCTGGTCTTAATCCCTGTACACGGGTGGTAGATGTGTCAAACTTATAATGCGTTGTTTCACTGCAATAAAGAGAATCCACTATTTCAAATATTCCATTTGTGATCGGTTCCTTGTGCCAGATAGATAAACACGCTCTACAAAAACGTATAACTTTGACATTTGCTGTCGCCAGCCATGTGACATGCTTTGATCTACGCCAGTTCCATTGCTGGCGTAGACTAAGATCATTTTCCACGCTAAAACTGGTATGGAAAATGATGAATGAGATGGCCCACCCTCTTCCTCTCCCATGCTTCCTTTTTTTGCCTCTTTGCAAAAGTGGCGTGAACAGGGAAAAGTCTCAGATTTTGCGGCAAAACACCTGTGCGACAATATCTGCAACATAAATGTGCCAAAAATGGCTTAAAAAGATAAATTACCTCCATATGTTTGATCATTGTAATCATTTTTAATCAATTTTTTATTTATTCTTTTGTGATTCACAGTAAATCATACATTGAACTGTTAGGTACAGATAGGGATCATACAATACCTCTTATTTTCTTGCTGGCTTGATGCACATCATCTGGAAAATATTAAATCATTGTGACTTACAGCACGTTCTGTACAGGAAGGAAAGTTAAATGGTAATCCTGAAACTTTATCCTTGATACTGAACTTGTCCTTTAGCATTGATAGCTTTAATCGGATGTAGAAAGTGTCTGATTCCTAACTTCTTGTAACATAACACGTACAGTATGAATTATTTATCCATTTCATTAAAATGTTGCTTACCACTCTATGGGACATATAATGATTCACACAATACCATCAGGCGAGAAAAGCAAGATTATGGGGAGACGTAAATTTGGAAAAATAAGTGCATATTATTATCGTAGATGTTTTCTCATATTTGCCCATATTATACAAACTAAATGTTCAGAAACACCTATAATATGTATTTTCAGGAGAGAACTACAGTATTTTGGTGGACGTTAAGGAATTGCCTATACATATCTCCTCTAGAATTCTAGAATTCAATGGAGAATACCCAGGCAATGCCTTCGTGGGATAAGTGCAGGTCCTATTAGTCAGCCCCATCCCTAATGTACATTAATGTCATCATAATCAAACTTATATCCCATATATTGTAGGAAGACCCGCTTAAAAGTACCTGTGGTCAAAATGCTTGTTTGGAACATTGATTTTAGAACTATTCAAAATACATATTTGAATGTATTATTTAACCACTTCACAACCATTCAAAATCTATAAACATTGAGATGAATTGCAAACCCACAGAGGGTATGGATAATTGTCAGTCACTGCTACGGTCTCAACATAGAAGAACAAACTGGTTTCTTATTGTCTGGGCCTTCATGATGGGAAAATACATGTGCAAATGCATTCTGGATTATCTTATGGACAAAACAAAGCTGAAGTTATCTCAAATGTGTCGGCCCCAGTTTTAGCTGAAACCTGAATATAAAACATAAACATAGCTAACATGTCCAAAAATAAAATAAAATAAATAAAAAGTATATATATATTTCTTAATATTATAAAAATGAGTTTCTGTCTATCTGTCTGTCTGTCTGTTCTCTATGCGCGACCAAACTACTGGACCGATTTTCACGAAATTCGGCACACAGGTACATCAGGTGCCCGGGAAGGTTTTAGACCAGGTCTCATCTCTCTAGGACATAACGTTCCGGAGATATTCCCAAAATAGCCTGACAGCATTGGTTTTAAACCCCAACTGCCATTCTCTGCACAGACACACACAGGGAGGGCAGGTTTCCATAACAACACAGCCAGGTAATTAGCAGCCAGCTGAGGATCTCAGGTAACAATCCAGTCATTTATATTCAATGCTTTAAAGGGGCAGAGCGCTGTGCATGATACTGTTAAAGGGGTATTCCGGTTACCCTAAATATAACTTATGTTTTAGACTAATTTTAGACTATGACCGTTCAGTAGTAAATTTTCCACTGCTACCCATTGCGTGTCCTCATAAATTACCATGGCACCGACCTGTGATTCACACCACTCTCAAAAGAAGGACTTACAACACCTGCTCCAGGTTTCACTAAGCCACACCCCGACTCTGTCAGGCCATGACCCCTTCCCCCTCCGCAGCCAATGGGGATTGAAAAAATGAAGGTAAAAATAAACTTCTGTCAGCTGCAGGGGTGGGAGGGTGATTTTCTCTCTGCAACAACACACAGAAACATTAGATGAAATAGACTAATATTAGACTACTACCGTTCAGTAGTAATAAAAGATGTTTTCTTCCACTAAAAGGACTTAAAAGCAACCCCCCCCAAGGTCCGCTAAACCACGCCCCCGGTCAGGCCACGCCCTCTCTCACTCCGCAGCCAATGGGGATTGAAAAAATGAAGGTAAAAATCAACTTCTGTCAGCTACAGGAATGGGTGGGAAGGAGACTTTCTCTCTGCAATGACACACACACAAACATTAAATGAAATAGATGAAATATACCCAGGCAAAGCCGGGTCCCAACTGCCATACACATGGTCACATGTCCCTTATCAGCCAATAGAAGCTCACAGGTCTTTACTCTCTCTCTCCATGCGCACACCGCTATAGATCAGGTTTCTATAGCAACCAAGCTACTGTATTAGTCAATAGCAGTTCGCAGGTCCTTAAATATTCAGTTATATGATGTGTATCAGCCAAGTTCACATTTAATTTACCAGGTTTCCATAACAACACAGCCATAAATAGACTGTACCTATACTGGACTGCCATACTGGATGTCAGCATTCTTATAAATTGAAACGCTTTTAAACTTCTCATGCCTCCAAAAAGGAAAACTGCTGTTGGACGCAAGACTCCTGCAGCAAAACGCATGGCTGCTGCTCGAGATAATGAAAACTCTCAGCAAACCCAAGCCTGTCTCCATTCTGACAGGGTATGTCACAAACAACAGCGAGCTGCTGAAACTCCCCAGCAGACCCAAGCCCGTCTCCAATCTGACAGGGTATCTCACAAACAACAGCGAGCTGCTGAAACTCCCCAGCAGACTCAAGCCTGTCTCCAATCTGATAGGGTATCTCACAAACAACAGCGAGCTGCTGAAACTCCCCAGCAGACCCGAGCCTGTCTCCATTCTGACAGGGTATGTCACAAACAACAGCGAGCTGCTCTTCCCACTCCGCAGCCAATGGGGATTGAAAAAATGAAGGTAAAAATCAACTTCTGTCAGCTGCATTGACTTTCTCTCTGCAACGACACATAGAAACATAAAATGAAATAGATGAAAGTATACCCAGGCGAAGCCGGGTCTTTCTGCTAATATATATATATATATATATATATATATATATATATATATATGTGTGTGTTGTAAACAAAAAAGAATACCACTGTTATTATATCAAGATGACTGTGCCCAATGAAACAATATTAGTACATCTATATTTAGGTAATCTAACAAAAAGAAAAGTTGCAGGTCAACTGGATTTGGTTGTTTATAGGGAAAATTCTGGTACTAAACTGGTTTATGAACGTGTGTCTCCTGAATTTTGATTCATATAATGGCTACTCATGGAGGAGTGGGCACAGACAGCAGAGGGCACCTATGGAGGAACAGTAGGTGAGCCCGGTGCTCTGTGATAGCTCATCGTAGAGCACCACCATATTATATGCTATGAAATATATTAGTCCATTAGTATGGTTTTTTTATGTAAAAAATAGTGTTGAGCGAGCATGCTCGGCTGAATACGATATTCGGCCGAGCATGGCGGCGCTCGGCGGCGTTCGGCCAAACACCGCGTGTGCTCGAGCGCCATGCTCGAGTCCCCTCCCCACACGCTACTTAGCCAATTAGCGTGCGGGGAGGTACTGGCATTCACTGTAATGCCGTAGCCATGTTGGCTACTGGCATTACAGTGATTGGCTGGCCGGGAACCCGTCATCGGGTGCTATATAGCACCCAGTGACATGTGACCCGGCTCAGTCTGAGTCAGGGAGAGCTGCTGCAAGAAGGAACAAATAGTGTAGGGATAGAAATTGGCTAGGCAGAGCTAGTTTTATTGTTGAAAAGACCCAAAAGCCCTCTTAAAGGCTATTTTATCTGGCTGCAATTTTTTTTTTGCAAATTGCGCGTTGCCTGACCTAAACACCACCTGCGCAGCGTGTGCATTATAACGTTTCTGTATTTTTTCTGCAGCTAATCAAGGCGACATTACCTGCACTGCGTCTGCTGTATAACATTTGCACAAGGAGGGACAGATAGTGTAGGGATAGGATTTGGCTAGGCAGGGCTAGTTGTTCTGTTAAAAAGACTCAGTCCTTTTAAGGACTATTGTTATATCTGGCCGCAATATTTTTTTTTTCTTTTGGGGAAAAAATAATGCACGTTTGCCTGACCTAAACACCACCTGCACAGCGTGTGCATTATAACATTTCTGTATCCTATATACCTGACATCCGGTGTCATTTTTTCAGCCGCTAATCAAGGCGACATTACCTGTGTTGCGTGTGCATTATAACGTTTTTTGTATCCTAAATACCTGACATCCGTTGTCATTTTTTTCTGCCGCTAATAAGGGCGACATTACCTGTGTTGCGTCGGCTGTTTAACGTTGGCGCAAGGAGGGACAGATAGTGTAGGGATAGGATTTGGCTAGGCAGGGCTAGTTGTTCTGTTTAAAAGACTCAAAAGTCCTTTTAAGGACTATTGTTATATCTGGCTGCAATATTTTTTTTTCTTTTGGGGCAAAAATAACGCAAGTTTGCCTGACCTAAACACTACCTGCACAGCGTGTGCATTATAACATTTCTGTATCCTATATACCTGACATACGGTGTCATTTTTTCAGCCGCTAATCAAGGCGACATTACCTGTGTTGCGTCTGCTGTTTAACGTTTGCGCAAGGAGGGACAGAAAGTGTAGGGATAGGATTTGGCTAGGCAGGGCTAGTTGTTCTGTTTAAAAGACCAAAAAGTCCTTTTAAGGACAATTGCTATATCTGGCTACAATTTTTTTTTTCTTTTGAGGCAAAAATAACGCAAGTTTGCCTGACCTTAACATTACCTGCACAGTGTGTGCATTATAACATTTCTGAATCCTATATACCTGACATCCGGTGTTATTTTTTCTGCCGCTAATCAAGGCGACATTACCTGTGTTGCGTGTGCATTATAAAGTTTCTGTATCCTATATACCTGACATCCAGTGTCATTTTTTCTGCTGCTAATCAAGGCGACATTACCTGTGTTGCGTGTGCATTATAACGTTTCTGTATCCTATATACCTGACATCCGGTGTTATTTTTACTGCCGCTAATCAAGGCGACATTACCTGTGTTGTGTGTGCATTATAAAGTTTCTGTATCCTATATATCTGACATCCGGTGTCATTTTTTCTGCAGCTAATCCAGGCGACATTACCTGTGTTGCGTGTGCATTATAACGTTTCTGTATCCTATATACCTGACATCCGGTGTCATTTTTTTCTGCCGCTAATCAAGGCGACATTACCAGTGTTGCGTCTGCTGTTTAACGTTTGTGTATCTTAAATATTTCTGACATTTGGTGTAATTTTTCTGCTCATACACTTACAAAACATCTACGCTACTGTACTTGTGACAAACTTGCATATATACCATTTAATATGCGAAAGGCAAGCAGTAAGGGACAGGGAAGTGGACCTGCTGCTGATGGTGCACGCAGAGGCCATAGCTCTGGGCATGGTGAAACTGTACCTGCTGGCAGAGCCCAAGAAACAAAGTCATCCAAAACTCCTAGCTTCATGTCACAGTTTGCAGGGCGGCGCAAGACACCACTCTTGACGCCACACCAGTGCGACCAGGTAGTCAGTTGGATTGCACCAGATAATGCTTCCAGTTGGTTAAGCACCACCCTCTCTTCCACAAAAGTCCAGTCTCAGTAGCCAAGAGTCTGGTCAACCAAATCCTCACCCTGATCCTGAGCAAACTCATGAGCATCCACAGTCTAAGGAAGATGACGGTGGGGAACAGCAATTAGTGTCTGGCAAGGTGCATGATGATGATAATGATGATGATGAGAGACAGTTGCCAATAAGTCAAGGGCAATAAGTGCCTCAAGAGGTTGATGATGAGTATGAGACGCAGTTAAGTCAGGTTCTTGCTAGGTCACTATGTCAGGAGGAGGACCAGAGTGAGGAAGTGGAAGGGGAGGTGGTGGACGATGAAATTGCTGACCCAACCTGGGAAGGTGGCAAGCCGAGAGAACACAGCAGTACAGAGCGGGAGGGATCCGCAGCACCACAACAGGCTGGAAGAGGCAGTGAGGTGGCAAAAGGGTGGAGGCAGGCCACGCCAACCAGGCCCGCAACTGTTCCCCGGAGCAGCCCCTTGCAGTAATCTCCCTTGCCAAGGGGTAAGTGTTCCGCAGTCTGGCGCTTTTTTGAGGAAAGTGCTGACGATAAACTAATTGTAATTTTCAACCTGTGCCGTACCAAGATGAGCAGGGGCGTGAACACCAGCAACCTGACCACCACCAGCATGATCCGCCACATGACAGCAAAGCACCCTAATAGGTGGGCCGAACGCCTGGGTCCACGATCGGTGTCTGCAGGTAACACCACTGCCTCCTCTTCCCCTATGTTACGTGCTGTCAAAGACGCAGGCCCAGATGTCTCCCGCTCTGCACCTGGACCTGCGCAAGCACATCAGCAAGCATGTCCACTTCAGTGTCCTAGTGCAGCGTTCAAATGTCCTTACCCCAGGCACTTGAACGCAAGCGCAAATACCCAGCCACCCACCCACCCACAGGCCATAGCACTAAACGCGCAACTTTCCAAATTGCTGGCCCTGGAAATGTTGCCGTTTAGGCTGGTGGACACTGAGGCTTTTCACAGCCTGATTGCGGGGGCTGTCCCTCGTTACGCAGTCCCCAGCTGCCACTATTTTTCCCGGTGTGCCGTCGCCGCCTTACACCAGCATGTGTCCCGAAACACAACCCGTGTCCTGACCAATGCAGTTACGGGGAAAGCGGCTTAACATGAAGGAACTTTAAATGTGGCTTTTATGGTGTATTGAATACACTGTATTCCCATGTAACCCTTACTCTTCTCGTCCTCTTCCTCCTCATCCTCCATCATATGAAACTGCTTATTAGGCTGAGGGCACGACGTTCACCAGCAGGCCCTCAACACTAATTTTTAACACGGTCACCAGCAGGCCCTCATGCATAATTTTTTAGACGGTCAGCTCAGCGGCAGGACCTCACCCATAATGTTTTACACGGTCAGCTAAGCGGCAGGACCACACCCATTATTTTTTAGATGGTCAGCTCAGCGGCAGGACCTCACCCATAATGTTTTACACGGTCAGCTCAGCAGCAGGACCTCACCCATAATTTTTTAGACGGTTAGCTCAGCAGCAGGACCTCACCCATAATGTTTTACACTGTCAGCTCAGCAGCAGGACCTCACCCATAATATTTTACACGGTCAGCTCAGCAGCAGGACCTCACCCATAATGTTTTAAACTGTCAGCTCAGCAGCAGGACCTCACTCATAATTTTTTAGACAGTCAGCTCAGCAGCAGGACCTCACCCATAATGTTTTACACGGTCAGCTCAGCAGCAGGACCTCACCCATAATTTTTTAGATGGTCAGCTCAGCAGCAGGACCTCACCCATAATTTTTTAGACGGTCAGCTCAGCAGCAGGACCTCACTCCTAATTTTTTAGATGGTCAGCTAAGCAGCAGGACCTCACCCATAATTATTTAGACGGTCAGCTAAGCAGCAAGACCTCACCCATAATTTTTTAGATGGTCAGCTAAGCAGCCGGCATTCGCCCCTAATGTTTTTGATGGTCAGATGAGCAGCAGGCACTCACCTCTAATGTTTGAGACGGTCAGCTCAGCAGCAGGCACTCTCCCCTAATGTTTCTTACGTTCAGATGAACAGCAGGCACTCGCCCCTAATGTTTTAGAGGGTCTGCTCAGTAGCAGACCCTCACCCCTAATGTTTTTGAGTGTCAGCAGCAGGCCATCAATCATAATTTTTCAAGGGTGTGTCTGATGCCCTTCTTTTATGTGTAATAAAGGGTGTATTCGAGTGCCTGTTCCTTGTAATTTTTGGCAGCCCTTTCCCTTTGTGCATAGGCTTTATGAGTGTAGGAGTCCAAAGACATGAACAATTGTACCACAATGTGAATGAGGTCATCCTTTATGTGATATACCGGTTGTATCGGAGTGCCTCTTCCTTGTAATTTTTGGCAGCACTTGCGCTTTATATACAAGTAAATATATGTTTCCTAATAATATTTCCTCTAAAATCAATGTTATCTTCGGTTTTGGGGGGTATTCTTGTCATTCCATAAAAGTGGCATAATACTCGGACAACATTGTTAATAGCAGCGACTTTGGAGTCCAAGATGCATCCAGACATCCTCCCCATGATGTTCCCAAACCATGTCAGTGGTGTTCCCACCATTTTTTGACCTTTCCCTATGAACCAGACACCCTCCCCGCTTCAGAGCAGGGGGTGCCTGGTTCAGTGCTCGGGTTCTCCCATTGACTTCCATTATGCTTGGGTGCTCGGTCGAGCACTCGAGAACCGCCTAGTGGTCGACCCAAGCACCTGAACACCCAAGCACTACGGTGCTCGATGAACACTAGCAAAAAATAGTCCAAACATTATCCCATTTTAGTGAAAGATGACTTCTTCTCTGTCTTCTGAACTGTAAAGTGGTGGGCGCTATTTTGTGTGATTCATCCAGAATTTTTTTGCAATTTTTTTACAAATTTGATTAGTTTAGAATTGATTCGCTCATCTCTAGTAAGAACCATACAAAGTTTGATATGAAATAGAAAGCTTGGTAATTAAATGATGCACTGCGAACAAAAGCTTCAAATATATGTCTCAAACTTTTTTTGTAGGTAAAAAGGTACATAGTCTTATAGTCACATTTTCTACTACTAAAGTTTTACTAACGGTGTAGAAATGAGTACAATTCTAGAAATTTCAGGTCCAAATCAATTCTACCCAAATTAAAAATACCTTAAGTTCTCTGAAAATTGGTATATCACACTCTAAGGTTTCTTAGAACTCATATCTTTTCTCACAAACAAGAAAGATTTCCATTCCAAGGGACTAGAGCACAGAATGTCCCAGTCTTACACTTTGCTAAGTGAGTTGTGTAAACCAGTCCTCCTTTCAAAAGAAAAAAGTATTGCATGTCTCAAGTGAAATTTGCCCAGGTTAGTTGAGTAGCTGTGGTGGTGCTCTTTAGGGTGCTTTTTCTCATTAGGGAGACCACCTAATATGCATGAGAAGTATTGTAGTCCAGTCAATGCTGCCCTGTGTTTCTGGGAGTCACATATGCAAATGAGCATATCTTACATCTACTGGCATTAGACAGGCTTAGTATTGTTTTCTTTTTGGAAGGAACACTCATTTGCATATTCTTGTTCTTCTGGGAAAGATATTCAAACTATCTTTCCTTCCAAAAATGAAAGAACACAAAGTATATCTGACGATTAATCATGATGTTCTTCCTAATGATGAAGAGCACCTCCACCTCCCCCCACCCCAAAAATCTAATATATAAAGCTGAGTGTGTATGTGTGTGTGTATATGTATGTCCTCTAAAGGAATCCGCACCACTGCAGCTACAATCACAAAATTTGGCACACGTGTACATCAAGTGCCTGGGAAGGTTTTAGAACAGTTTTCAGCTCTCCAGGACTGCGATATTATGAGATATTCCTGAGATATTCCAAAAAAAAAATGCATTAGCCAATAGTAGCCTGGTCACATGACCCTTATCAGCCAATAGAAGCTCACAGGCAGTCTCCACACACCAGGTTTCTATGACAACCTAGCCAGTTCACTGCTGTAGGTCTGCATTAAAGAGGCAGAGCACTGTGGATGATAATGGGGTATTTCAGTTACCATAAATATAACTTATTTAGACTAATTCATCATCAATCATTACCTCAGATAATGTAAATTTTTACATATTTACTGTTCAGTAGTAATAAAAGATGTATTCTTCCACTGCTACACACCTTCCTCCTAAATTACTATGGCATCGACCTGTAATTCAAGCCACCGTCAAAAAAAGGACTTTAAAGCACCACCCCCAGATCCCACTAAGCCACGCCCCTGACTCAGTCAGGCCACACCCCTTCCATGCCGCATTTGACCGGGATTAAAAAAAATACGTAAAAATCACCTTCTTTCAGCTGCAGGGGTGGGGGGAGGGTGACTTTCTCCCTGCAGTTCATTGCTCAGACTGCACAGTGCTGCTGCTGAGTGAACTGTTCAAAAGGACATCCCTGTGTCCATCCAGGCCCTGCGCATGACAGAGGACAGGAAGTCTGAAAGCCAGTCACTGTTAAAGGGGCAGGCTGCTGTAGAGGTCACTGTTAAACGGGTGGGCTGCTGTAGAGATCACTGTTAAAGAGGCAGGCTACTGTAGAGGTCACTGTTAAAGGGGCGGGCAGCTGTAGAGGTCACTGTTAAAGGGGCGGGCTGCTGTAGAGGTCACTGTTAAAGGGGCAGGCAGCTGTAGAGGTCACTGTTAAAGGGACGGGCTGCTGTAGAGGTCACTGTTAAAGGGGCGGGCAGCTGTAGAGGTTACTGTTAAAGGGGCAGGTTGCTGTAGAGGTCACTATTAAAGAAGTGGGCAGCTGTAGAGGTCACTGTTAAAGGGGCGGCCTGCTGTAGAGGTCACTGTTAAAGGGGCATCCTGCTGTAAAGGTCACTGTTAAAGGGATGGGCCGCTGTAGAACTCACTGTTAAAGGGGCTGGCTGCTGTAGAGGTCACTGTTAAAGGGGCATCCTGCTGTAAAGGTCACTGTTAAAGGGACGGGCCGCTGTAGAACTCACTGTTAAAGGGGCTGGCTGCTGTAGAGGTCACTGTTAAAGGGGCGGGCTGCTGTAGAGGTTACTGTTAAAGGGGCGGGCTGCTGTAGAGGTCACTGTTAAAGGGGCGGGCCGCTGTATAGGTCACTGTTAAAGGGGCGGGCTGCTGTAGAGGTCACTGTTAAAGGGGCATCCTGCTGTAAAGGTCACTGTTAAAGGGACGGGCCGCTGTAGAACTCACTGTTAAAGGGGCTGGCTGCTGTAGAGGTCACTGATAAAGGGGCATCCTGCTGTAAAGGTCACTGTTAAAGGGACGGGCCGCTGTAGAACTCACTGTTAAAGGGGCTGGCTGCTGTAGAGGTCACTGTTAAAGGGGCGGGCTGCTGTAGAGGTCACTGTTAAAGGGGCGGGCTGCTGTAGAGGTCACTGTTAAAGGGGCGGGCCGCTGTATAGGTCACTGTTAAAGGGGCGGGCTGCTGTAGAGGTCACTGTTAAAGGGGCTGGCTGCTGTAGAGGTCACTGTTAAAGGGGCAGGCTGCTGTAGAGGTCACTGTTAAAGGGGCGGGCACTGTAGAGGTCACTCTCGATATCTTTTAACGACACACACAAACAGTAAATGAAATAAATTAAATATACCCGTCCTTCAGCTAGTAAATAAATAAACCACACTCACTAAAGTGCTGCCTCCTAAATTATTCTGCCCTAAGCACCAGCCCTCAGGTTCTGAGTGGCAAATACAGTTCTGTCTACTTCACCGATAGAGAACTGTGATAGCTAAAGTCGATGTGTTAAGTACATAGGGGGAATTTATCACATCTCGCACTCCAGAATTATGACTTACAAAATCATGAAATTGGAGCTTTGTAACTTTTTTGGGTCTGTTGTGCAAAAAATTTGCATAGGTTTGTGGTTAGTTATGTTAACTGGTTTAACTCCAGACTTATCATTAAGATCTTTTAAAAATGCTGCAAACTCGCTCCAGTACACCTGTGGCATGGAAAAACTGCAGTAACATTTCTAGACAAAACGTTTAGGTTTATGCACCAAATTTAACAAACAACATGTGATATTTGATAAACCATATTTGGTGTAAGGTACTCCAAAGCTGACTACTGCAAAACTGACTTCAAACGTTACCCACATGATAAATTCCCCTTATAGTTCTTAGTGGTCAATAGAACAATCTGCATCCAGTAGTGCAATTAACACATGATCCCTGTTGGTCATTAAAACGAATAGCATCTGGTTGCTCATGGTCAATGACAGCAATGTCCTTGTCCGGCAGATTAGTCATAGTAGAAAAATGTGTTTGAATGTAGTTCAGCACGCACACACTTTCTTTAAGCAATGTATGACTTTATGTGATTTAACATTTTATTTTGGAAACGGCATATTCTACAAAGTCCACAAACACATTAACAGACATTCATCAATAAAATGAAAAGCACTTTGCCTCATGGTCACATAAAGAATATAAAGTGAAATGGACTGGTAATAGTGTTCAGTCCTCAAGCTTATGCTCCCTTGACATCTAGTGGCAGATCACCAGAATTACATCTGTGCTCGACAGTCATCTTTGCTCTTAATTTACAAGGTAGGTTTTTATGTAGGCATAATTTTACCGGTCCGATGGTGTAGATATGGAATGGTAGCTATTAGACCTGAAAAGTCATTTGCAGCAAGAATAGTTTCATGAGCTGAAGTGATAAAAATGTGATTTTGTATATTTCTCAAATTCTATTCCTTTTTTATGACTTTGCACAGTTTCTCATAAAAACTACTTTGAAACTGTTTCCTTGCAATAGACAAATAGAAATACTAATTTAGTATGTTCAGCACATTTCTATCCTGAGTTTAAAGGATCTTTAAAATATTCATTGATACAATTCTAAACTTCATTGGTCAATTATTATTATTATTATTATTATTATTATTATTATTATTAATTGCTCATCAATATAACAGAGGACTTAAGATATAGAAGGTCACAAGAAAGTCCACTAAAAAGGGGAGTCATCCCAGACTATAATTATTGGCTGCCTGTGTCCTGCTTTAATGGTTCAGTATGTGATCTAGTCCCCCAGGATTCCCCTTGGCATCCACCTGTGTGAAGCAGAGACTAAACCCTCCATTATCCTTACTTGGCTATTTTCTAATGCGAGACCTACGTATATGAGTGTGGGACCTGAAATAAGTACACTCATTGACAAAAAATAAAAAATAAAGCACCAAGAAGGAGTTGTTGGAATGGAATGAAATGTTCTATGTGTGACTGTAATGATATGTGTAAGTGATTAACTGATTGTTTATTGGGGGGAAACTCTACAACTGAAAGGAAGCTCTAGGATCCTGTTGGCCACCTCTAGCCTGGATACAAGATGAGATACGGTTGGGTATGGAGGCATACAGGTTCTGTATGGGACCCTGCAGAACATTTGACCACAAATATTGTAGCTGGGCCTGTAGATCCTGCATATTCGTCAGCGTCTGAGTTTGTCCCATAAATGCTTGACTGGTGATAAATCTGGTGACCCTACAGGCCAAGAAGTACAATTACCCTCCCAGGGATTAATATGGTTTATCCTATCTTATGTGAACAAAGGATGTCCTGCACACATTGCTGAGCTGTTAGTGTATCTTGTATCACTACTAGAGGCTCCACAGATCATCACAGCAGCAGTAGGGACAGTGTGTCGCTCCACAGCAAAGGCAAGATTGAAGTTCTCACCACGAGGCCTCCATACTTGAACCCAACTGGCTCTGATTATACAGTATATTGTACTACCGTACATTACAATTTACAAAAATGTTCATATGGGAAGGAGTAAAGGAGCAACAGAACAGCACCATTCTTAACCAATGCCCTGGACTTATTAATAATACATACTACCCATTTCCCTTCACCCGCACTCTCTCTACATATATAGGTTTCGCTCTTAGTTCTGGATGAGCTGCAGCTGCACTATCATTACTGTTGCCCCATACTCGATCTCTTCTTTCAGCCACTTCCTGCGTGCCAGGCACCATACCCTCAACAACATGTGGAATTGGAGTGTTCATAATAACTTTGTATCTGCAGCATTAATAGTAACTTGAACATAGTGTCAATTATTCTGCACAAAGAAATTTCATTTTTTTTTATTCATAAATTGCACTGCTATCTCCTCCCCATTCTGAGCTCAGTGATGTCCTAGGCCAGTGATGGCAAACCTTTTAGAGACCGAGTGCCCAAACTGTAACCCAAAACCTACTTATTTATTGCAAAGTGCCAACTCGTCAATTTAACCGGAATACTACAGTCCAATATACTGTAGGAGATCCTCCATGTGCTTTATCATTTATTTATAATAGCCTGCCTACATTCAATGTCTGTGCATTCATCTTGCAATGGCAGGAAAAGTCTAAGGCGTATTGGTACACCATAGTCTTTTTCCAGGGTGCAGGTGCCCACAGAGAGGGCTCCGAGTGCCACGTCTGGCACCCATGCCATAGGTTCGCCACCACTGTCCTAGGCTGTTGTCTAGTCTTTTTACCAGGCTTCGTAGCTCTGGGTCCAGTATCACTGCTGTCTAGAAGCACAAAACTTCTCATATTCCCCTCTTGGTCCCCACCTTTTCCCCACAAAATGTACAATTATTATCCTTCAGTCCCTATATACAGTGCAATATTAGATAATCTGCTCTACATGGAATTCTTTATTGATTAGATAGCATTGTTTAACGGAAGACTAAACCTAGAAATGAATGGTAAAACTAAACAAGAAATATCATTGTCTTCACTATTGGTCAGTCTGCACCATTTTCTACATGAACATGACAAAAACAGACTTGTAGAAATCCCGCAGAGAACAAAAGAGCTCAACTCCTGTTAATCTGCTTCATGTTCCATCTTTGGCTTGAGACCAATGGAGAGGGCATTGATTATGCAGCAACTGGGCTGCAGGAGCATAAGAGAGTGTAGGTGGACATATAGGTATAGTAGTTGTATTCACGGTTTCCTGAAGCTCCCTGGGCCAGCATGCAGTGACGGGATGGGTGCACCGGTTCTTCCCTTCAGGGCACTCTGGTTCTGGGGTTCTCCTGCCTAATGTCGGCTGAGGTACCCTTCATGTTGATGTTTTACTCCTGGCAACCAATAGAGGTTCTCCCTAATTGCAGGCAAACTCCTCTGCTCCAGTCTTTGAACGAGTTGCTGTACTTACAGGACACTTCCACAGGATCCACCTTGGGATGTGGAGATTCTCACAGTGGGCCAAACTGTAATTTGGTATGCTCAGGTACCGCAGGCAACACCTGAACATGGATGACGTAGAGTCCATAAGTCCTTTTAGACACTTTACCTCTACCGGACTTTAACTACACCTCTCTCTTACATCTGGCCTGCTTTTGGTAGTTGTTCCTTTCTCCTTCAGGCCTCTCCTTGGCTGGTACCTGAGTTCAGAGATGACTAGAGTGTCAGCTTCACATGTTTGTGCTTTCTCTGACACTGCTCTTTCCTTGACTGAATTGAATTAAACTCAGACTGGATTAGACTGCATACTGCACTCCTTATATAGAGGGTGACACCAGCACCATCTAGTGGTGGCTGTGAAATAAGCCTATAATTATCATGTGATTACAGAAATACACAGTGAATGTATAGATGATACTTTTGCACTTTGCAGTATACGTGATTTCTAGGAGCAGAATGCTGCAATTATGCTAGGGAACAGAGCTTAATGATCTTTTTGGCCCACTGCAGATTGTGCACAGAAGGGGGCTCCTGCTCCATGCACTTGTCTTACAGCTTGTCACAGGACTGTGATGAGAAGGAGAAGGGTACATGGTATATGGATGACCTCCTGGAACAGAGACAAATTTATTTATATATTTCTCCGTTTTAAACACAATATAAAACCCAATAAGACCAAAGGAAAGGAGGAGATAAAGGGAGGAAGTTCTGGGATTTTTTTTTTTTTTTTTTTTTTGCGTTTAGTGTTCAATTAATATTTATTGGACTTCAAATAATTGATTCTGCAGCACTGGTTATATATCCTCATCTGCATGAAGATTATAAATAATGGATTTCAATATATGTTGCATATTTTCGACATAATGATATATTCATTGTTTTCTGCCTATTCATTTAGGCTCTGTCGTCATTTCTTAATTTCTAGAATGAAGACAAATGAACAATAGTGAGATGAGAGAGGAACTTGTCCAGGTCCACTGTAGGCATTCTGTTATCATTATCATGCAGCAGTAATGCACGACAGACAGACACTGCAATCTATCATAAGTCACAGCTTCCTAGACTGGTTTATGTATTCAGCTGCTCTGCTGATAGCATGCAGCAAAGAGAAAGACAGCTACAGCAATTACATATCAATCAGCTCTGAGCTCGCTATACGTCTCTGATGAAATATGTAAATAACATTATATAATGTCAAAACTGCAAGCAGTTACCACGAAAATATAAACGAAATCACATGTATAGAACTGAAGAGCAGCACAGTTTACTTCTCCTGCCTTTTGGTTTTGGAAGGGGGTTAACATATTCCATAAAGATTGTCACTATTCACATTAGTCCCAGTACTCAAAGCTATCAGGGTTTAAATGTCCCTTTCTCTGATATATATATACCAGAGCTAATTTCATCTGCAATTTTCTGGAGTGAGAGAGAAAATGGGAGTATCTGGAGAAATCCTATATAAGCATGAGGAGTATGCACAAACCCCATCCAAATATTATCCTCAGTTGTATTTTAACACAGGACCATAGGGATGCAAGGCAACAATGCTAGCCACTGTGCCACCCCATTGAGTAAAGATCAATTTTATAGTTATAGCAATTTTGTTAGGTTGTCGTAAGATCCTACTATCCATTTTGGGGTAATACAATGTATTACATAATTTTAATTATCTTTTTGTTGGGGGAGGTAAAAAAAAATACCCTACACCTATATCAGTTCTGCCCATTAACTGTAGATCCCTGTGAAGGAGCCCATTTGCCCTGGTTTTTCATACCATACTTGTTTGTTTGGAAAACTAATTGAAAATAATCATTTATGACAACAATCAGTGAGGTTGCTATTAGGCACCTTGTTTCCCCAGCACTTAGGTAATTGCCACCTACCCCATTTAGGTAGTCAGATCTGCCCCTATCATGGGTTAACCTTTGCAGTTATCTGATCCATTTAGGGGATACGTAATCGGCATCCATTATCCTGAACTACAAACATTTGGTCCCACGGGCCTTATGTCTGTACTCTGACCTTGTTCCCACTGGAACCTGGTCCGTCTATTTCAACCCTTTTAGGCAGTCACTCCCCTGATGAGTCTGTGACAGAAACGTGCCACATGTATTTTGGTTAGGCCCGATTAGGCCCAGGATCCAGGCACAGGTATCCGAACAGGGTCCCCAACCATTCTGGGTTGCTCTGTATAGATAGGTAGGGTGCTCGCAGTCCCCTCCTACCCAGACAATAGGGCTAGATGAGGGACTGTGCCCACATATATATATACAGTACAGACCAAAAGTTTGGACACACTTTCTCATTCAAAGAGTTTTCTGTATTTTCATGACTATGAAAATTGTAGATTCACACTGAAGGCATCAAAACTATGAATTAACATGTGGAATTATATACTTAACAAAAAAGTGTGAAACAACTGTAAATATGTCTTATATTCTAGGTTCTTCAAAGTAGCCACCTTTTGCTTTGATTACTGCTTTGCACACTCTTGGTATTCTCTTGAGCTTCAAGTGGTAGTCACCTGAAATGGTTTTCACTTCACAGGTGTGCCCTGTCAGGTTTAATAAGTGGGATTTCTTGCCTTATAAATGGGGTTGGGACCATGAGTTGTGTTGGGCAGGTGGATACACATCTGATAGTCCTACTGAATAGACTGATAGAATTTGTATTATGGCAAGAAAAAAGCAGCTAAGTAAAGAAAAACGAGTGGCCATCATTACTTTAAGAAATGAAGGTCAGTCGGTCCGAAAAATTGGGAAAACTTTGAAAGTGTCCCCAAGTGCAGTCGCAAAAACCATCAAGAGCTACAAAGAAACTGGCTCACATTAGGACCGCCCCAGGAAAGGAAGACCAAGAGTCACCTCTGCTGCGGAGGATAAGTTCATTGGAGCCGGCAACAGAAATCGCAGGTTAACAGCAGCTCAGATTAGAGACCAGGTCAATGCCACACAGAGTTCTAGCACCAGACACATCTCTACAACAACTGTTAAGAGGAGACTGTGTGCAGCAGGCCTTCATGGTAAAATAGCTGCTAGGAAACCACTGCTAAGGACAGGCAACAAGCAGAAGAGACTTGTTTGGGCTAAAGAACACAAGGAATGGACATTAGTCCAGTGTAAATCTGCGCTTCGGTCTCATGAGTCCAAATTTGAGATCTTTGGTTCCAACCACTGTGTCTTTGTGTGACGCAGAAAAGGTGAACGGATGGACTCTACATGCCTGGTTCCCACCGTGAAGCATGGAGGAGGAGGTGTGATGGTGTGGGGGTGCTTTGCTGGTGACACTGTTGGGGATTTATTCAAAATTGAAGACATACTGAACCAGCATGGCTACCACAGCATCTTGCAGCGGCATGCTATTCCATCCAGTTTGCTTTAGTTGGACCATCATTTATTTATCAACAGGACAATGACCCCAAAACACACCTCCAGGCTGTGTAAGGGCTATTTGACCAAGAAGGAGAGTGATAGGGTGCTACGCCAGATGACCTGGCCTCCACAGTCACCAGACCTGAACCCAATCGAGATGGTTTGGGGTGAGCTGGACCGCAGAGTGAAGGCAAAAGGGCCAACAAGTGCTAAGCATCTCTGGGAACTCCTTCAAGACTGTTGGAATACCATTTCAGGTGACTACCTCTTGAACCTCATCAAGAGAATGCCAAGAGTGTGCAAAGCAGTAACCAAAGCAAAAGGTGGCTACTTTGAAGAACCTAGAATATAAGACATATTTTCAGTTGTTTCACACTTTTTTGTTAAGTATATCATTCCACATGTGTTAATTCATAGTTTTGATGCCTTCAGTGTGAATCTACAATTTTCATAGTCATGAAAATACAGAAAACTCTTTGAATGAGAAAGTGTGTCCAAACTTTTGGTCTGTACTGTATGCTATCACAGACACATGTGTGCTCACCTGTGTTTTCATCATCTGTCCCTGCTATCATCCAGGTTGAAGGTATGGTCTACACCCATGAATACATCAAGATACCAACTGGATGGGTAAGACCGTTCTGATTTACTAATACCTATGTATCTAGGTTCACAAATTGGTCTATGCCCATACGATATAACCTTTCAATTGGGGTATTGACTATTTTTTGTGTCCTTGAGGTTATTATGCTGGTTTTGTGACATTGAACAATTCCCGGCTTGTAGTGCCCTATGTGCACAGTTGAGCTCCGTTTGTCTATTATGTGCCAAATTATTTGTTGTCTTTGCTGTTTGTGTTCACTACATATTTGTGTCCACTTTTTTAAGTGTATTGATTAGGGATGAGCGAACTTTTGAAAAGTTTGGTTCGGTTCGGCGATTTTTCTTGAAGTTCGGATTCGTACGAACCGAACCTAAAACGAACCTTGCTATAACGGCTGAATAATTGCTGCAACAATAATGGGAGTCTGGTAGGGTATAGTTTCGTTTACTTGCAGTTGCTATTACAATGAAAAAAGTAGAAAAAATCAAAGTGACTTCAACGGCGACGCAAAATATACGCATATTTGAGAATTTAAACTAATGCGTACGCTAATGCGAACATTCCTACTCAAGTAACGAACATACAGTGTAGCGTTGTCAAAGGTACGTTACTTAACTGAATATGTACGCATTAGCGTACAAATACACTGTGTCTGCGAACATTCCTACTCAAGTAACGAACATACAGTGTAGCGTTGTTAAAAGTACGCTACTTAACGGAATACGTACGAATTAGCGTACAAATACACTGTGTCTGCGAACATTCCTACTCAAGTAACGAACATACAGTGTAGCGTTGTTAAAAGTACGCTACTTAACGGAATACGTACGCATTAGCATACAAATACACTGTATCTGCGAACATTCCTACTCAAGTAACGAACATACAGTGTAGCGTTGTTAAAAGTACGCTACTTAACGGAATACGTACGCATTAGCATACAAATACACTGTATCTGCGAACATTCCTACTCAAGTAACGAACATACAGTGTAGCGTTGTTAAAAGTACGCTACTTAACGGAATACGTACGCATTAGCATACAAATACACTGTATCTGCGAACATTCCTACTCAAGTAACGAACATACAGTGTAGCGTTGTTAAAAGTACGCTACTTAACGGAATACGTACGCATTAGCGTACATTCTCAATAAATATGCGTATATTTGGCGTCGCCGTTATTTTAACCAGATTCGTTACGAACTCTATCAAAATTCGGTTCGGTGACGAACCGAACTTTTGGGAAAGTTCGTAACGAATCTGGTTCGTTATGGTTCGGTTCGCTCATCCCTAGTATTGATTAAAAGTTATATTTTATATAGCACCTTTGCACTTACCTGACATTGTTAGGATTTGCTCTTGTTTTATAGAAAAGGAGTGTGATACAGAGGCTGTAACTAAGCCTTTTGATCTAATAGTTATTTTTTTGCAACAATCAGTGAGAAAGCATCTTTTCTAATCAGTCAGAAATATATTACATATTATTCTTCTTTATTACTGCAGCATGTAACAGATATTGCAAGAGAAGCAGTCATCATATCTTACACTAAAAATAGGATATGGATGGGAGGATAGTGAAAAATGGGAACTTTATTGGTGTTTGTCTGTGGGGTACAAATGTTTGGTGCAACTTATTTGACGCTGCAATCCGGACACTGTTAAACATCTGGATCTTGGCATCAATGGACTGCACAGACAGGTGATGAGATGAACAAGCCCTCATCTTCAAACTCCTTTTCTGGAAAAAAAGACACCTGTAAGTCCCATAGGTGATTAATGGGGGCAAGGGGAATAGATAACATGCACAGAAGTCCATGTTAACGTGCAGTTATACAGGGGTATAGATCTCTTTTCTACCTTTCTCAAGCCTGTCAGCACTCCCCCATGATCTCCTCTCCTCTTCCAGGCTGGCTGAGATTACAGCTGACTAAAGTGTGTATGTGTGTGTGTGTATTCTAATCCTTTATATCTTGGGCTGGGTAGCAGCTACTTGGTCTTGTTTGAAAGCTGAAAATCTAAGTTGTCAGAAAAGACCACAGTGATATTGGTGATATACAAGTAGAGATACAGCTTTTAGAATTTGGGTCAGGAGTGAAGACTGCAAGCACAGTATATACAGCTTTCACTGGGACCCATTTCTAGAGGCTGTCCTAGCGAAGTATTATGGCTAGTACCACAATCTTGGTTTCATTTAAAAGTTTAGATTATCAGCTTTAAAACAACCACACAACCCCCAAACAGTGTTCATTCAAAATTTTATTGTCCTTTCCTGCTTGAACAATTACTGTTTGGGATAATCAGTGGGGGGTTAATGTTGTCATCTCTTTAGGTAAGATGGTATCTTAAGTTTTAGTTAAATCCTTCCTATCATGGCAAAGTGTCCCTGTGTGTAAATGCAGAGGACAAACTAATGTCTATTGATATCGATATTAGGCTGTTGATGAAAATAGGTATAAATGCAGTATCACAGGCATTCAATAACTGCTCACTAAAAGATCTTTTGATTGATAATTAAGATTTCTGATTTTGGTCAAAAGTGTAAGGATATGACAATTCTGGTTTATAACATCAAATGTATTTTTCAATGTTCAAAGTCCAGGCTCTAGCTGACATGATGGCAATTGCTGATTCATAAATATCTATAGCTTGTGCCCTCCATTTTTAGTCTCTTTTAGAAATCTTATCATTTTTGTACCCAGGAATGTAACCATGACTCCCCATCAATGGCACGTAAATGTAAAAAAATGAGTGCCACTATAACCCAAGCAAAACGTAAACGTTCCTCTATATTCTGCCTTCCATTGATATATTGTCTATTATATTTCATTACCAAAGATCAGTCTCGAAAATTGTATTATCTGTAGGACAATAGGTCTCATCTGATACTCCCTCTTATTTTGATACGTCATATGACATCCCCAGTTGTGGCTTTATGCCATGTTCTATTGAAACAAGCTGCCCTCATGTGATAAAGGCTGCATCATCAATCACATATCACAGTGTGCTGGCATTTTCTTCACATCTCTGCTCTATAGAGCTTGTCTTTCTGCAAGAGTAGCAGAGATGTTTGATTTCCCTGTGAGGACACAGGAACACTCCAGCTGCTGCTGTTTGCTACATAATGCTTTCCATAGTACCTGTAAAGAGGCAAGAATTTAAAAGGTATTGTATATAGAGGTAATAAACGTTAGCAATAAATGTGTTGCATATTCATTTCAATTGTATAGATAGAATTAAATATCGGTTTCATGTTTGCCACATACTTTTGTACATCACTGCAACTTTGCTTATTTTACTAAAACCACACAAAGTTTATATTTCATCACCATCCTGGGCTTTATCAATCTGTAATTTTGGTTTTACTGATCAGCTACAGTACTCAAGATCAAACTAATCTCTAAGACTACGGCACAATAATGTTAAAGTGGCCAATAATAATAGTTGAACCCCTTTATTCCAGCAGTACTGGTGGGTCACTTGAAGGAGTGGCACCTTCATTTTATCTTGGGAGTAGCATTTTAGCACATTTTTGCCCCACCTATCCCATAGGTTGTACATATAGGTGTGCGGGCTCCTCCTCTTATTGGTTGCTTGTTGCACACAGATGTAGGGTCTGCTCTCCTGAATGTAGATGCCCAACGGCATTTGTAGGTTTAGAGTAGGACCTGTCTGACTGAGACCAACTTGGCGCTGGTAGACGGGCACAGTTGTGTTGCTGAGCATCTCAGATTTTATCTTATTAGAATGAGGGCTTAGTTCATAAATCCTATTTGCATCTATTGTATGAATGCATTATTTGTCCTTGCTTTTCTTTTATAAATGTAGCCATGCACATCCGCATATTCCATTATCATATTGTGCACGATGTTTTGTATCTTTTTACCATGATTTTTGATAATTTCCTGACACTGACTACATTCTGGGTCTCTGTGAGAGAAATCTGGATCAACTTGCAGAATAAAAGGCTGAACTAGATGGACAGTTGTCTTTTTTCAGCCTTATAAACTATTTTACTATGTTACTTTTAAACGATTGAGTGAGTTGAATTTCAATATTCCTTATCCTTGTTCTAAAGGTAGTGTTAGGGTGTAGTAAGGTCACAATCCAGACCACAGCCAGTAAACCCTAAAAACTTCTACCAATCTTCAATAACAAATGAAAAAAGAAATAAGTTTGCATAGCTCACCAAAACTCCACTGATGCGCAGTGTCCTGGTGTGGTAATTATTGCAGCGCGGATCACTCTCTGGATCAAGGGTGGGAAATATTTTCAAAACAGAACCTTTGTAGGATCCAACACCTTTAGATAAAATGTAACTTTGAATACATGAAGGTTAAAAACTTCCTAAGAAGTTCCTGTTTTGAAAATCTTCAAAAACCACTAGGGGTGGTAGAAAGCTAAGGCTACCCCTAGGTTCTTTACCAGAGCCCATTGCAAGGCCGGATGGACATTGCTGTTGGAGACCCAGGTTATATCTGCACAGTTGCTAACAGAAAACTGGTGCAGGCACACTAGAGGCAGACCGTCCAGAATAACCAGGTAGGTAAAAAGAGAAGTCAGCAAGCAGGGTCAAAACCAGGAGAGGTAGATACATGGTCAATGCAGTACATGAGAGGTTAATCCAGAGGCAGGCCAAGATCAGTTACCAGAAACAACAGCTATTGGGTAAATCCAGCACCAATTAGTCGACTAGGAAAGTAAATAGGAGGTCGCACAATAAAGAGCTGTGATATAAAGAAGTCACAGGCAATTCAATTAGGGATATACAGTTTTAAATCTCTTGCCTAGCTCTGGAATAGGATACAGAGTGAGAAACCTGATTGGCTTAGCTTCCAGACACACTGACAGGTCCACTAACTGGGACTTGGTTGCTCAGCATGGCAACCCTCCCAGCACAGTCCTGCATGCTAATTTGAACCCCTAACAGTAACCTCTCTTCCCTGAGGATCCACTGGACCCTTAGACCTAGGATCAGGTTTAAGTGGAAACAATCTATGAAATGATGGGACCAGGCGATCTGCATATACAAATCTAGCTGGTACCCAAGAACACTCTTCAGGTCCATAACCCTCCCAATGCACTTTTTGAGAAGTGATTTGTGAAATACATTGTGAATCTTAAATGAAGAGGGTAGAAGCAATAGGAAGGACACAGGATTAATAACTTCCACAATGTCAAAGAGACCAATGTATCTCGGACCCAACATATGTGAAGGTATTTTGAGATGCAAATTCTTTTGTAGATAACCATACTTTTTCCCTCACAGAAAACAAAGGATTAGCAGAATGTTTCTTATCAGCATTTTCCTTTTGAAAAATTGGGCTTCATTCAGCTTTGTTTTAACCTGTAACTAAAATATGTACAGTTTATTAGAATTGATCTTCACCCCCAGGTTTTCAGTAACTGAAGTGGAAAATGAGGGCAAAATGAGGATGAAAATAATGAAAGAAAAAATGTTTGCCAACCAACCAGTTTGACTTAGGGCTAACCCTAATGCAGGGAAGCTGCAAGAGAATAGCTGAAACACCAAGGGATCACCAAGGTGTAGTCTAAACCCAGTCGAAGGTCAGGGCAGGGTGAGTACATGGGTATTCCAAATAGCAAATTGAGGGAATCAGCAGACAGACAAGGTACGATACACAGGTAGTCAGACAAGTGATCAAACCATCGCTGGTAACTAGACACTAGAAAATCCAAATCTCAGGTACCCTCCATCGGAAAGGCTGCCCTATATACCAAGGGAACCTCCATTTACGAGGGAAGAATTTGCAGATGCACTCACTGGCCCATCAAGAGACCACATGTGAGTGCACCCTAAGGGAACCGAGACTGGTGCAATAGAGACAGCAGATTGCAGAGGTCATCGGGTGTCATGGTAGGAAGCAGGGCAGTTGAGGGTACGGACTGCTGACCTAACAAAGATGAAGTATCCAGAGATACATGATGACTATTATTGACAACAAATTCAGCTAGTGACAGATAAGTAATATGTTAAGAGTGGTGGCTGGCGATGTAACACTTAAGCCATCTGCAGTTACTGCTCCAGCTATCCATCCATAATAAGTTATGGACATCAGTTGCTCACAACACTCTTACACTCATTCTGCACAAGCACTTCCAGGTCGTGGTATCTTCTTCTTTGCTTTGCAGTGTGCCATTTATCCTTACAGCACACACAATTGCGGCTTGAGCTGCAGCAGACTGGCTGGTCTTTGTGGTCCAAACCTGGCTTGTCCACAGGTCTGTAGATGCTTTAGGGTACTAGGAGATGCAAGTTGGTTACACCTGCACCAGGCTACACCTCTTCAAAGATGTAGTCAGCTGCTCCGTGACAAGTTACATGGCACACTTATAACATAACTAACCTTTTGAACTACTTTATTCAAAACTATTCAAAACTAGAGATGAGCGAATCATCCAAAATTCGCTTTGCCGAATGTTCGTACCTCATACGAATCTATTCGGCAGCGCTGCTTACAACTCATACGTTATTATGTGCTGTTTTGCGAACATTCGCAGACTAATAACGAACGTACAGTTGTTAAAGGTACGCAACTTAGGTGAACACGTACGCATGAGCGTACAAATTGCGTACAAAAATGACGGGCGTTGCTGGAGCGGAATGGTGGGGCAGGGGGAACACTCTGAGTCTGACCCTTGGCAACATGATACTGTATGAGCAGATGACAGCAGATCATCCGGCTGTGATTGAGATGAGTGTGCCATCCACTCCACTACCTCTTCCACTTTCTCCTCCACTACAATTTTGCGCCTTGGTGGGTTAGCCTGGTGGAACAGTGGCCAACTATTATGAATTCTACAAGTAGAAGCTCCGGCTACAGGTCCTTTGGCACTGCTGCCCTGTGCCACCTTCTCCTTTTTTTTGGAGCTCGAGGTCTGGCTGGAACCCTTTTGCTTTTCCATGCCCGACATTTTTCACTTGACTGTGGCCCTGCAGCTGGTCTTTGTCTCTCTCCCTGTCTCTCTCCCTATCTCTCTCCCTGTCTCTTTCCCTGCATGATTAATTACTAGCCCTGCACTGGCCCTGCATTATCTCTGATATGTGTAATATGAATTCCCAGAACAATTACACCCCAATTTTAACAAAACAGTTCTCTGTCTCTCAGAACTTCACAGACAGTGCTTCTTCTCGTCTCAGCAGACGCAGCACAACTGAGGCATCACTGGCTTACTGAGCTTGAGCCAATCAGAGCAAGCCCTTCCCTCTAGGTCAGGTGACCTCTTTCTTCCCGGGCTTTTTGCCGCACGAATAACGAACAGTAAAAGTTGGCTAATTAAATTAATTTGCACGCATCAGCGTGTAAAGTAACTTATACGTAACATTAGCGTACAATTTATCGGACAAGTATGTAGCGAATGCATAGAAAGCTTTAAGAACATTTTCGAATCTAATGAAGCGAATCTCAAAAAATCTGGATTCGCTTCGCAGCGGAAAATTTCCAAGATTCGTATCGAATCTACGAAGCGGCGAATAGATTCGCTCATCTCTATTCAAAACTATTCTAAAACTCCTATCATTAATTTTTGTAATATGCTTTATTTTTTATTCTTTTACTGACAAAATAGACATCTTTAGTTCAGGATGCTTATAGCAATATACTGGTGTACTGGTTGTACTGTACTGCAGATATAGAGGCCACAGTGACCACTGTACTGGCAGGAACACACATCGCTGATCCAGCCTGTACCCCTTCCCCTCTGCTGAAGCCTAGTACATCACATTGCTGCTATGCAAGGCTTTATCTGAGCAGAGCGGGCACAGGCGGCAGCAGCTCTGTATGGCACACTATACTAAATGTAAAATGTTCCTTATTTTTTATTTCTAAGATTCCAAAGAATTTAATTTGGGCTGTATTGATTATCCTTCTGAGTTTTCATTATTGATTGTCTTACATGAAAAATCATAGTAATAACAAAGTGTGTACCAGTAAGCAGCTAAGTGGCTTCTAATGTGCTTGCTACTGGTTGAGATGTATGAGCTGATATGTGTATGCATTAATCCTGGAAAAAAGCCACAGCTAGCTTCTAGCTTTCAGAAGGCGCCACTTCTTTTGTTATATATTTTCTTTTTTTTTTTTTTAAATTAGCTGGCGGCGGCGTCAATAAAAAAGTACGTTGAGAGGTTCATACAAATAGTTGCATTTTGAATTCTCTGTGTTGTCACTTATCGAATGTTCATTAACATTACAGATGCTTTACTCTCTGATCATTCAATCAATACAAATTATTATAATGTCATAATTTGCTCTGATAATAAATTCGAAATATCTGATTTTCATAAAATGTTACTGCTTCATTTTACTGCATCATAAAAATGTCTTCTCTACATTTCCTCTCTCTAGCAGATAAAACACCATAACTGTATGACATATTAAGCACATTTTGTCCTCGGGCTCTGAGCATCCAAGTGTTTAGTAATGGAGAACAAAACAATATTTTATTCCATTTCAGTAGCATCTCTTTCACCAAGTGTTATAAAAGTTGAGCTCTTTCAAGGCTGTTGAGCTGAAGTCCACTGGCATTTACACATATTTATAAGCCCAGAAGATATTACATTAGTGTCTTCTTTTTTTTGCAGACGTAGTATGTGGTCTTCAGCCTTCATGTTTATAATGAAATTAATAATATGGTGCTAAAACGAGTTTATATTTACAACACGGAACATATCTCGTGTCTATCCCTTGATGAACTACAGGACTTACTATGATAATGTACAATAAAAGACATCAAATAAAATAGAAAGAAGCACTTTCAATATAACAGGTTTTATTTAAAGAAGGTTGGTCACCATCGTAAGTGCGTGCTGCAGGGAGGGAGGTTTGACTGCAGGACAACAGTATTGACTTGTTATAGAGTTGTCCTGTTGTCCCACCCTGTTCCTATGCAGAAAAACCTCACTTTTGCTCCTAGGGCAACAGACAGTGGAGAGCACCACCAGGGATCAGCCTAAGTAGCCATTCTTATACCCTAGACCACTTAAAAAGGTGCATACTAAACCCTTACCTACCCTAGACAATCAAAAATAATCCCATTAGTCCCTTTACTGCCTTGGACTATCCGAGTCCCTAACCATTCCCTATTATAGAGCACCAACAAATGAACCATTGACTGCCTTAGACTACCATGTATCTGCCCATTAAACTCTTTTTCGACCTAGACCATCTATTGCCACTAATAGTAGTGTTTCTCAACCAAAAAGACATAGAAACAAAAAGAAGCAGAAGTAATGAGAAGTTTTAGAACATTTACTGCTACCAGACTATCCTCTTAAAAGGAATGTGAAATAATCAGAAAATGATCTATCATTTTTATGTTTAACATAGTTTTAAAGAATGTCTGATGATGTTATTCTTAATTTTCTATGTTACTAGTTATATTTAAACAAAACCATTAAATCCTGCAGTTTTCGTACTGGCCACTAATGGGCTATTCAGACGTACGTATTTGCCCCTCATCCAATTTCTTCTATTCTGCTAATTGTCACATTTGAATGATTCAGATTATCCAACTAAGGCCAAGTTCACACTTCAATTATTTCCATCAGTGATTGTGAGCCAAAACCAAGTGGTTCTAAACACAGAACAGGAGCAGATCTTTCCTTTATACCTTATCTCTGTGGAGGCTCCAATCCTGGTTTTGGCTCACAATCACTGACGGAAATCACTGACCAAAACACTGACGTGTGAAAGAGGCTTTTTTGTGAGCCAAGAACCGGGTGCAGGTCAAAAACACAGAACAGGTGCAGATCATGATATCTTAGTAGGCATTTCTGATCCACCAAATATTTACATGGCTAGACTCTAATGCTACACACAGTTGAATGTACCTTTTTGAGTAGAAGTCACACTGAGTTGAATGCATAGTTTTGAATAGAATTATTTTGAAACTTCTTTTTTACTCTTTTGGAAAACTTTCTGCCATTACTTCCTCATCAAACCATCATTGTGTGAGACATCAGAAACATATTTTCTTACATTACACAACTGCATTGTGTTAGGTTTTCAAAACATTGTAGGCTATGAAATATTAAGGCATCAACCGTAAGTTTGTACAGAGATACAAAATTGTTTAACAGCATGTCTCAGAGCTCTGAATTGTGCGCGTCTGGTGCCTTTGATCAAACTGGCAGCTCAGGCTCTGAATACACTTACTCTTTGTCTGTAAAAATACAAGTTTATTTTTAGTTTAAGAGAAAGGTGGACACTTCTGATGCCCTATGAAGGCCCAGGAAGAAAACTCTTTTGTTTTAGGGAAATTAATTGATTAATTAATTAATTGTCACAAGTTGTAAAAGAGTTTTGAAAGGAATCACTGGATTTTTTTTTCATGCACTGAATTTTAACAAAACTCTTACTGCACATTAGAGAGAAGTGTGTACCTGAAATGCTTCCATGGCACCATGTCAGATTCTTTCTCTTTTTCAGGCAGTTAAAATAATCGAGGCGCTCATCTGACAGTTTTCTGCTTTTATAATAATTCCTACAAATGCCTGAAATACTTTAAACTTTTACAAAACTGCGAGTTTAAAATGTAACATAAAAGTGGTGTTTGTATTTTTTTATTAGACTGAAGTTGTGCCCCTGTCAGGGGTGCACCACCAATGAGGCGAGGTGAAGCGATCACCTCAGGCAGCACCAGGTAGCGGCAAGAGAGGGGCAGCCAAAGGTCCATGGGCTGAAGGGAAGGAAATAGGTTAAGAAATTAGCATTGAGGAGGGAGGGGCGCTGTTTCAGTTTTTGCCTAAGGGAGCAGAAAGGCTAGGTGCACCACTGGCCCCTGTTCATGCTTAATTATTTAGATGTCATCAGATATCACCAACAGTGTAACTTGAAGCAACTGCACCCTATGCTAGAATATTGGTGCTTTCTTATTTTGGCAAAAGTAGCATAATAATTGCTTTCGCAGGAGGTATGTCCACACCTAAGCCTGGAGGGAAAGTGAGTGTGCCTGTACCACCTTGTAGCGCCAGCTCCACACACAAGTCGTATCGCTACTGACAGGGTCGTACTGATCATAGATTTAAAAAAAAATCTAGGTGGGCTAACTGGGCCATCCAAGCTCCCCTCATGGCCTCTGGCTGGGAACACACAGCCCTGATGTCCCCAGCATTACTGTTGGGAGCACCAGTTATTTAAGGCATTTCTTAATGCTAAGAGCACTATAAGGGAATTTTTAATACTGGGGCACTATGGGGCATTTTTATTACTAGGGGTATTTTAGGGGACATTATTATTTATGGGGGCATTTTAATAGTGGAGGCACAATTTTTTTTTCTACAGTACAGTGTTTGGGGGCATTGTGGAGCACAGCAGGCACAGTTTTGGGAGTGGCAGCAGGATGAAACACTTGGGACACAAGAATGTGGAGAGAGTATGTAAAAGTGAGGAATCTAAGATGTCTGTGTAAGAGAGAGTTCACATCTCTGTTTTATTTTCAGTTCTTTTGATCCATGAGAACATAAAAAAGCAGGATCTTATGAAAATAAACGGATCATGTTGCACATTTGGCATATGTTTGAGTAATTCCTGTCAGAGATCCGTTTTTTAGGTGGAAAAAAAGTCCTGTATGAGTTAAAAAAAAAAAAACAATCTCTGACTGAAATGACTCAAACGGGTTCCAATTGTGCAACAGGATCTGTTTTTTTCCAGGATCCTGTAAAAAAATGGATCCTATGCATAACTTATGCAAACAGATGCATAACTGATGCTCAGGATCCATTTCATTATAGGATCCTGTATTACCTCCTCAGCCCCATCCTCCATATAATCTTCCATAGCTTCTGGGGAGATATTTTGTGCTGCTGGTACAGTATATTGTGTTGCACTTTGGCATTTGGTTCTGCAGCAGAACCTCATGTCAAAGTGCAGCACAACATACCACCCCAGCAGAAACAAATATCACAGTGAAGCACAATATACTGTCCCAGCAGAATGGCGTTTGGCCCCCACTAATCAGATACTCAGCCCCAATCCTGTGGATAGGGACAACTCAGGGGTGTACCTAGGCTTTCTTCTACCTGAGCCGAAAATTGAAATGGTGCAAATTCTCAATCCAACCTGTCCCCCAAGCCCTACTGTTAAAGACAGATTTGGGTGGACATTACATACGGGAGATTACAGTACTGCATACCTCTAAAATCCAGTAATGTCTCCTTTGATGTGGCCCCGCGTGTCATATACTAATCTCCTGATGAAGCCGCATGAGCGGTGAAACATGTAGGGATAGCATATACAGCTTTTAGGCAGCTAGTGATTTCTAAGTGCGGCATCAGAATTGTTAGTATGAGTGCTAGAGAGCCTGTCATTGGCACTTACTAGATCGAGTAACAGCAGTATACCAAACACCGCAATAGAGAAACGCGCACCCGCAAACACCGGAGCGCAGTGAAACCTCGCGCGCCTACGTGCCCGGCCTGTGAGCCGGGAAACAGAGCAGCGAATACACGGTGTCCCCACATACACCGAGTGGGGATAGTGTGTACTGAGGATTTCGCTGCTACGCTCACGTGTCGGGTCTGTGCTTGGCGTCTCAGACGGGACACGCAAGTAATACACACTAGATCCCCCGTGTGTGCTAACGTGCCCGATCGGTACTTGGTATCCAAGACCGGGCATTGAAGTGGTGCATGTATATGCATCCCACACAGCGCAGCGGTGGGAGCTAGTGTACACTGGGGACTCTGTTACTGGCCAGAAACAAGGGTCAAGCCACAGGACCCCAGGGAGACATTCCATACCCTATTGCAGAAGTGCTACTTAGTAGCAAAATTATAACACACTGTGCAGTAAAATATGACATGCTACATAGCATTCACTCTTTGACAATTAGTCAATTAAAAAGTAACAAATTAAGCACAGCAAGTATAGAAACACTGACTGATAGTTTTAATATTTTTCATTATATTTCTGAGTAAAAAAAAGAATTATTCTATTGCAAATAAATAAAAGTTAAGTTTTATACTGGGGATCCCTAAAAGGGCTTTTTTTGTTAACCCATTTTGGGGTAACTGGATATTCAGATATTATTCGCCCTGAGGATTCCCCAGGTGGGGGTCTCTTTTTGGGATCATCTGTATTCTCTTTACACATAGTTTGAAGGTTCTGGTCTTTCTTTTGTCTTCTTTTATCCCCATCTCGTCTCTGCAGAGTTCGGGACACAGAAATCTAAAGTCTCTTACTTTTCCATCACCCCCTACTCTCGATGCCTCAACAGTATTAATCTGCAGCTACCCCCAATACTGTGTCCTCTGTGTTCCCAATGCCACAAAACACCACACTGCAAAAATTTTAGTGCTATACAGATAATTCCCTACATAGTAACAGTGCTCCCCAAAGTCCCACCGATAGTAATAATTGCCCCCTACAGTAACCCCAATAAGGATACTACTCCCCAAAAGTGCCCCCTCACTCTGATTTGTTTCCATCCTGTAGGTAGCACTTCCTGTTACTGTCTCCAACCAAATCCACAATGCATTTATCCTTTGACCACAGTTCCAGCATCACCTCTAACAACGCCCAGCTAGTTTATAGCTCCTCCTACACAGCTAGTTACATAGACACTCCCCTATCACTGCCCATAACAACACCCAGCTAGTTTATAGCTCCTCCCACCCAGCTTGTTACATAGACACTCCCCTATCACTGCCTCTAACACCCAGCTAGTTTATAGCTCCTCCCACCCAGCTATTGACATTGACACTCCCCTATCACTGCCTCTAACATCCAGCTAGTTTATAGCTCCTCCCACCCAGCTAGTTACACAGACACTCCCCTATTACTGCCCCTAACACCACCCAGCTAGTTTTTAGCTCCTCCCACCCAGCTAGTTACAGAAACACTCCCCTACCACTGCCCCTAACAACACCCAGCTAGTTTATAGCTCCTCCCACCCAGCTATTGACATTGACACTCCCCTATTACTGCCCCACCCATGGACATAACATCATGGAAAATAAGAAGGAGCTGCATGGACATGTGACCACAGGCCAGAAGAGAAAATAAGAGCAATAAAGGTAAAAGAAATACATTACAAAAGGACAGTGACCTTCTTAAATTATTATTCTAAAGGATGTTGACACAAACCAGAAAATCCCTGTAAGTGCAATTTAATGGACAATCTAATTGAACTGTCTAAAAAATAAAGACTAGAGATGAGCGAGCGCTAAAATGCTCGGGTGCTCGTTATTCGAGTCGAACTTTTCCCGATGCTCGGGTTCTGGTTTAGAATAACGAACCCCATTGAAGTCAATGGGAGACTCGAGCATTTTTGCGGGGGACCAAGGCTCTGCCTAGGGAAGGCTGGGTGAAAACCTGGAAACCTCAGAAAATGATGGAAACACCACGGAAATGGACAGGAAACAGCAGGGGCAGCATGCATGGATGCCTCTGAGGCTGCCTAATCCCACCATTACCCCAAATTCTCACAGCCTGGTGGTTACCCTCATGGCAATTGTGCTCACCCAGACCAAGAAAGGCGAGGCAAATACCCTTCACATGTTAAGGAAGCACCAAAATAGGTGCAACGAAGGTCCATCACTGCCTGCAGGTGACACCACTGCTCATGCTGGCACTGCAGCTGACATCAAGTTTAGTATCTGTTCTTATCAGTTGCTGTGGCTGTTGGTGGTAAAGTGGTGAGCATAGCTGCTTCCCAAGCAGTTGACCCCGGTTCCATTCCCGTCTATCGCAGGAGGCAATTAAAAAATCAGTACAATATCTAATACGTCCCCTACCTGGGTAAATTGTTTGGAGAGAGGGCCTGTAGGTGGGGGGGAAGGAGGTTTCGCTGGAAGAGCCAGAGGAGTGCCCCCTGGGCTAGTGTGTGTGGTGGTGACAACAGCCGGAATGGATTTGGGAAAACTTGCTTCAACCCGTATGGTATCGATTCTTCTCAGTTTAATACCGTATACGTACCCTATCTTGGGACCCTATATTTAATGGATTTTTCGAACACGGAAAATGGAAAAAGAGCTTGCTCTGGCCAGGGGAGTGTCTTTCCCACTGCAGCTAAGGGGACGTGTCCATGCTCTGCCTATCACAGGTCAGGAGGCAATTAAAAGAATAAAAACAAAAAACATCAGTACAATATCTAATACGTCCCCTATCCGGGTAAATAGTATGGAGAGAGGGGGAGAAGGAGGTTTCGCTGGAAGAGCCAGAGGAGTGCCCCCTTGGCTAGCGTGTGTGGTGGTGATAACAGCCGGATGTATTTAGAATGACGACGCAGGACCCCAACTTAAAAATTTAGCATCAACCGGTACAGTCGTAAATTATGAGATTGATCAAGTGTGGTATGTATACTACTCAGTTTAAAACCATATATGGCAGCTATCCGTAAAAATGGTTTGGAGAGAGAGAAAGATAGGACAAAGACGTAAATTGTTTGGAGAGAGGGCCTGTAGGTGGGGGGGCAGGCTGGGGGGAAGGAGGTTTCGCTGGAAGAGCCAGAGGAGTGCCCCCTGGGCTAGCGTGTGTGGTGGTGACAACAGCCAGATGGAGTTAGAATGACGACACAGGACCCCAACTTAAAAATTTAGCATCAACCGGTACAGTCGTAAATTATGAGATTGATCAAGTGTGGCATGACTTTTTAGATGGAGATTGCATGTGGTCACGTACTCCCTGGAACCCCATAGTCACCCCTTCTCTGATGTGCTAGCCCAGAACATTCTCTGCCCCAATTCGCAAGACCTTTTGCTGTTTCCGTGTGCTGACAGTGGGGATTTACCAGTGTTGTCTGAGGAGGTGGTGGACAATGGCGACACACAGGTGTCGGGGGGTGAGGTAGTTGTATGGGAAGCAAGTTACAGTGGGGACTCCTTGGGGGGGACTTTCTCATGATGGGACAGATTCAACTTGGGTGGATCAGGCACAGGAACAGATGAATTTTTTGGGGGGTTTATTTAACTTTTATTTAGCAAAAATAACCACAGAGATATTTATTCGTTATCTTCTCTGCGCAGTCTAGCGTTGGGGTTCGTCACTTTGATGGCGAGCTGCGCCGCTCTCTCCACAATGGTCTGTTGGTTCTTAGATGGAGACTTTGTCGGCGATTTCAGTACAGAAGGACTTGTTGCTCATCAACAGAACCTCGACCTCCTTGACATTGTGGACAAGGAATTTGCGGGTGGACCAGGAATTTGCGGAACCCTGTGGGCAGCATGTGTTTGTTCTTCTACTTGCTACCGTATCCAATGTTGGGCAATATAGATTCGCAAGTAATATTATTTTTCACACCTATCCCAAAAATAAAAATGTATGCAGTTTGCGCAAATAAAACTGGAAACTGGAACTGGAGAGAAGGCCTGTAGGTGGGGGGGCAGGCTGGGGGGAAGGAGGTTGAGCTGGAAGAGCCAGGGGAGTGCCCCCTGGGGCTAGCGTGTGTGGTGGTGACAACAGCCGAATGTAGTTAGAATGACGACGCAGGACCCCAACTTAAAAATTTAGCATCAACCGGTACAATTGTCAATTATGAGCTAGATCAAGTGTGGCATGACTTTTAAATGGATATTGCATGTGGTCACGTACTCCCTGGAACCCCATAGTCACCCCTTCCCTGATGTGCTAGCCCAGAACATTCTCTGCCCCAATTCGCAAGACCTTTTGCTGTTTCCGTGTGCTGACAGTGGGGATTTACCAGTGTTGTCTGAGGAGGTGGTGGACAATGGCGAGACACAGGTGTCGGGGGGTGAGGTAGTTGTATGGGAAGCAAGTTACAGTGGGGACTCCTTGGGGGGGACTTTCTCATGATGGGACAGATTCAACTTGGGTGGATCAGGCACAGGAACAGATGAATTTTTTTGGGGGTTTATTTAACTTTTATTTAGCAAAAATAACCACAGAGATATTTATTCGTTATCTTCTCTGTGCAGTCTGGCGTTGGGGTTCGTCACTTTGATGGCGAGCTGTGCCGCTCTCTCCACAATGGTCTGTGGGCAGCATGTGTTTGATCTTCTACTTGCTACCGTATCCAATGTTGGGCAATATAGATACGCAAGTAATATTATTTTTCACACCTATCCCAAAAATAAAAATTTATGCAGTTTGCGCAAATAAAACTGGAAACTGGAATTGGAGAGAGGGCCTGTAGGTGGACCTCCGGAAAAATTGTTTGGAGAGAGGGCCTGTAGGTGGAACTCTGGAAAAATTGTTTGGACAGAGGGCCTGTAGGTGGACCTCCGGAAAAATTGTTTGAAGAGAGGGCCTGTAGGTGGACCTCCAGAAAAAATTTTTGGAGAGAGGGCCTGTAGGTGGACCTCTGGAAAAATTGTTTGAATAGAGGGCCTGTAGGGGGCCCTCCTGAAAAATAGTTTGAAGAGAGGGCCTGTAGGTGGACCTCTGGAAAAATTGTTTGAATAGAGGGCCTGTAGGGGGCCCTCCTGAAAAATTGTTTGAACAGAGGGCCTGTAGGTGGACCTCTGGAAAAATTGTTTGAATAGAGGGCCTGTAGGGGGCCCTCCTGAAAAATTGTGCTAAAAGAGTGCCAGTTGGACCTCTAAAAAATTGCGATTTTTGGGTCAGCGTTAGGCAAAGATGATATGGAGGAGGAGGAGTAGTAGGAGGAGGAGTAGAGAAGAGGAATCGGATACATAAGTTATTTAAATCTTTAGCTGCTTTCCCCCGGAGGAGATTTGAATTCCGGTGAAATCCAGGTTTTGTTCATTTTAATAAGCGTCAGCCTGTCAGCGCTGTCAGTTGACAGGCGTGTACGCTTATCGGTGATGACGCCACCAGCTGCACTGAATACCCGCTCTGACAGCACGCTAGCGGCAGGGCAGGCCAGCACCTCCAAGGCGTACAGCGCCAGTTCAGGCCACGTGTCCAGCTTTGAAACCCAGTAGTTGTATGGAGCAGAGTGATCGCTACGGACGTTGGTATGGTCAGCTAGGTACTCCCTCACCATCTTTCTGTACAGCTCCCCCCTACAGCTCTGCCTAGACTGGGGACAGGTGACAGTGTCTTGCTGGGGTGACATAAACCTGGCAAAGGCCTTGGAGAGCGTTCCCCTGCCAGTGCTGGACAAGCTGCCTGCTCGCCTCCTCTCCCCCGCTACTTGGCCCACAGAACCATGCCCTCTGCCGCTAGCGGCGTCAGATGGGAAGAATTGTTTCAGCTTGTGCACCAGGGCCTGTTGATATCTATTCACTCTCATACTCCTTTCCTCTGCAGGGATGAGAGTGGAAAGTTTCTGCTTGTACCGTGGGTCCAGGAGAGTGAACACCCAGTAATCGGTGTTTGAAAAAATGCTTCTAACGCGAGGGTCACGGGATAGGCAGCCTAACATGAAGTCTGCCATGTGCGCCAGAGTCCCAACACGCAAGAATTCCCTCTCCTCACTGGCCTGACTCTCCATTTCCTCCTCCTCCTCCTCCAAGTCCTCCTCTTCAGCCCATACACGCTCAAGAGTTGAGGACTGAGCACTGGTACCCTCTACTGTCTCGCCGACATTCTCCTCCTCTTCCTCCTCATCCTCATCCCCCTCCTCCGATACGCGCTGAGAAACAGACCGGAGGGTGCTCTGGCTATCAAGCGACGTATCTTCCTCCACCGTCTCTTGTGACAAGCGCAAAGCATCCGACTTGATGCTGAGCAGTGAGTTTTTCAACAGGCAAAGCAGCGGGATGGTGAGGCTGATAATGGCGGCATCGCCGCTGACCATCTGTGTTGACTCCTCAAAGTTGCTCAACACCTGGCAGATATCAGACATCCACGTCCACTCCTCATTGTAGACTTGAGGAATCTGAGAGACCTGACTACCAGTTCTGGTGGAAGATGACATCTGGCAGTCTACAATCGCTCTGCGCTGCTGGTAAACTCTGGATAACATGTTTAATGTGGAATTCCATCTCGTGGGCACGTCGCACAACAGTCGGTGAGCGGGCAGTTGTAGGCGGCGCTGCGCTGCCCTGAGAGTGGCAGCATCTGTGCTCGACTTGCGGAAATGCGCACAGATGCGACGCACCTTGGTGAGCAAATCAGACAGATTGGGGTATGTCTTGAGGAACCGCTGAACTATTAGATTGAACACGTGGGCCAGGCATGGCACATGTGTCAGTCTGCCGAGTTGCAGAGCCGCCACCAGGTTACGCCCGTTGTCACACACAACCATGCCTGGCTTGAGGTTCAGCGGTGCCAGCCACACATCGGTCTGCGCCGTGATGCCCTGTAACAGCTCTTGGGCGGTGTGCCTTTTGTCACCTAAGCTCAGCAATTTGAGCACCGCCTGCTGGCGCTTACCCACGGCACTGCTGCTGCGCCTAGAGCTACCGACTGAAGGCGCCGTGCCCACGGATGGTAATTCGATGGAGGAGGAGGGGTCGGAGGAGGAGGTGGCATAGTACGTCTGAGAGACCGTGACAGAGGTAGGCCCCACAATCCTCGGGGTGGGCAGTACATGAGCGGCCCCAGGGTCATTTTCGGTCCAAGCCTCCACCAAGTTAACCCAATGTGCCGTCAGTGAGATATAGTGTCCCTGCCCGGCAGCACTTGTCCACGTGTCCGTGGTTAGGTGGACCTTCTCAGAAACAGCGTTGGTCAGGGCACGGATGATGTTCTGTGATATGTGCTGGTGTACGGCTGGGACGGCACATCGGGAAAAATAGTGGCGGTTGGGGACGGAATTCCGAGGGGCAGCCACCGCCATGAGATTTCGAAAGGCCTCGGTCTCTACCAGCCTATAGGGCAGCATCTCCAGGCTAAGCAATTTGGAGATGTGGACGTTGAGGGCTTGGGCATGTGGGTGGAACTGTATTTCCTCTTGCGCTCCAGCGTCTGCTGTAAAGACAGCTGAACGCTGCGCTGGGACACGTTGGTGGACACTGTGGAGGATCATGGAGGCGAAGGTGTGGTTTTCCGGCGGGAGGCGCTCGTGCCAGGGTCCTGGGCAGGGGGTTGACTAGCAGAGGCAGCGAGTGACGCAGGGGGTTGACTAGCAGAGGCAGCGAGTGACACAGGGGAAGGAGCAGTGGTGTGACCCGCAGGAGGTGGTGAACGGCCTTGGTTCCATTGAGTGGGGTGTTTAGCACTCATATGCCTGCGCATGCTGGTGGTGGTTAGGCTAGTAGTGGTGGCACCCCTGCTGATCCTGGTGTGGCACAGGTTGCACACCACAGTCCGTCGGTCATCCTCACTTTCTTTAAAGAACCTCCAGACTTGTGAACATCTAGGCCTCGCCACGGGAGCTTCACTACGTCAAACAGTTGCTGCTGATGCACCAGCTCTGGCCCTGCTTCTCCCTCTGGACACACCACTGCCTCTTACAACCTGTTCTGGTGCAGCACTCGCCTCCGCCTCAGAAGCACTGTCTTCACTCGGCATATCAACCCAGCTTGGGTCAGTCACCTCGTCATCCTTCGATTCCTCAGTCTGCTCCCCCTTCGGAATTCCTCCCCTAACAACAACTTCACCACTGTCTGACAACCGTGTCTCCTCATCGTCCGACACCTCTTTACAAACTTCTTCCACTAAGTCAACATTGTCATCATCATCATCACCCACAGACTGCGACAGTTGGAAAACTTGGGCATCGGGAACGAGGTCAGCAGCAACCTGAGAAGTGGTTTGTGACTGTGGGAAGGGTCCAGAAAACAGTTCCTGAGAGTATGCCGGATCGCATTCCAAATTTTCCTGGGAGGGGGCAGACAGGGGGGAAGGAGGTTGAGGTGGAGGAGCCATAGGAGTGCTCTCTTGGGTAACGTGGGTGGACTGCGTGGAAGACTGACTGGTGGACAAATTACTTGAAGCATTGTCCGCAATCCACGAGATCAGCTGTTCGCACTGTTGTGGTTTCAACAGTCCTCTACCACGTGTCCCTGTACGTTGAGACATGAAGCTAGGGAGTGTAGCTCTGCGGCGTTCCACAGCTCCCTCATCAGCAGGTACTGTCTCACCCTGCCCAGGACCACGGCCTCTGCCCCCTGCAGTAATTGAATGCCCACGCCCACGCCCTCGTCCTCGACCCTTAGCCCTGGGGTTCAAGATTTTTTATATATAAATGTATGATATAAAAAAAAATAATTAAACGGGCCTGGTGTACTGAAACCCACAAACTTGTTCAGTCTGGTAGAATTAAGTGACGTACAGAAAGTGTCACCTGGACAGTATATACGGATCGGAGTGAGTGTGCTAAACTGTGACACACAGAAAGGTTACACGCAGCTGAGTAAAAAGAATTTGTATCACTGAGCTAAAACAACTAAAAAACTTATTTTTTTTTTATATTTTGTATTTTATATATTTTTTTTAATTTTGTTGTTTTTGGGAACGTGACGTGCAGAAACTATCGTAGAACTGACTGACACCCTGTTAACGGTGGCTATTTAGACTGCGACCCAGACAAATGTCGCACAGAGAGTTTTCTGGATCAAGCTGTAGATGATATTGGTAGCAAATGACTTGGTTGTATTGTGTGACGTACAGAAAGTGTCACCTGGACAGTATATACGGATCGGAGCGAGTGTGCTGAACTGTGACACACAGAAAGGTTACACGCAGCTGAGTAAAATGGATTTGTATCACTGAGCTAAAACAACTGAAAAAATATATTTTTTTTAAATTTTGTTTTTTATATTTTTTTTTAAATTTTGTTTTTTTGGGAACGTGACGTGCAGGAAGTATCGGAGACCTAACTCACACCCTGTTAACGGTGGCTATCTAGACTGCGACCCAGACAAATGTCGCACAGAGAGTTTTTGGGATCAGGCTGTAGATGTTATTGGTAGCAAATGACTTGGTTGCATTCTCTGACGTACAGAAAGTGTCACCTGGACAGTATATACGGATTGGAGCGAGTGTGCTGAACTGTGACACACAGAAAGGTTACACGCAGCTGAGTAAAATGGATTTGTATCACTGAGCTAAAACAACTGAAAAAATAATTTTTTTTTTTAATTTTGTTTTTTTGGGAACGTGACGTGCAAGAACTATCGTAGAACTGACTGACACCCTGTTAACGGTGGCTATTTAGACTGCGACCCAGACAAATGTCGCACAGAGAGTTTTCTGGATCAAGCTGTATACGTTATTGGTAGCAAATGACTTGGTTGTATTCTGTGACGTACAGAAAGTGTCACCTGGACAGTATATATGGATTGGAGTGAGTGTGCTGAACTGTGACACACAGAATGGTTCCACACTGCTGTGTGCAATGGATTTGTATCACTGAGATAGAACAATGAAAAAAAACAGGGTTAGATATGGCGATAGCTGCACTACTAGTGCCAGCCAGCCAGCCAAGCCAGGAGACAAAAAAAAATTTCTTCTAGCCCTTAGAAGGGCTGTTGGGTTATTTGTGGGTGATTCCTGCCTAACAGAGAACTAAATGCAGGCCCTAACACTGTCCCTGAAAGGCAGCAGCTCTATCAATAACGACATCCAGGCGGCATCTGAGCCGAGCACCGCGGCCAGTCACTAGTATATTCCAGGGTCACCTGATCAGGCCAGCCAACCCCTGCTATCGACATGTAAGGGCCCCACGTGATGCTGGGTGTACCGCAGAGTCTCCTGGCTTGTGATTGGCTGTGTTTATAGGCGCCAAAAAAGCACGATGCGGAAGTTGCCATTTCCTCGAGTATGGCGAGATACTCATCCGAGCAGAGAGCACTTACGAGTACCCTAATACTCGAACGAGCACCAAGCTCGGACGGGTATGCTCGCTCATCTCTAATAAAGACCCTTTCCTGCAGAACAAATGAACAAACAATCAAACATTCAAGTGCCATTGAGGGCTGAGATTATCCATGCAACATGGCATATTCATGCTGGATCAACTTGACTTTTAAAATGAGATATTTTGAAAAAGAAAACATTTTTGTTTATGGAAAAAGGGAAAGAACTTAAAGTTCCATTTACAGGCTTTAGAATTAGATGGGTTGCTATAAGAAATTTTTGTGTCTGGTGGGCAGAACTGAAAAAATCTGTTAAAAAAATTGCACATTAATTATTGGACTATTTTTACATTCTGAACTTTTAGACAGCAAGTGGTGTTGACAGGAGTGAATTAAAAGGAAAGATCAGAAACTGCTGAAAATAAGAATATGACCTGCCACAGACATAATATCATGCTAGGTAAGGAGCTATGTATACAGTACTAACACAATATACAAACATATATCACTCACTGCACTGAAATGTATAACTCACAACAGAACTATTTATGGATGTGTCCCAATTTTCCTATTGAAAGACGGGCAGCGTAGTACCAACCATCCCGCACATAAAAACATACGATAAATAACCTCAGCCTTTATACAGAGGCAAACGAAGGTGGAATGAGCCATAAGGGATTAATAGGTAAAAAAATATCTATGTAAAATAAATAGATAAATAAATAAATACACCAAATAACTGATGTTTATTGGGCTGAGAAAATTAGAAAATTAGCAAGTTTAACCATTGCATTTGTAAAATGTATATTGGTATATACTGTATATATATATATACATACAGTACAGACCAAAAATTTGGACACACCTTCTCATTCAAAGAGTTTTCTGTATTTTCATGACTATGAAAATTGTAGATTCACACTGAAGGCATCAAAACTATGAATTAACACATGTAGCATTATATACTTAACAAAAAAGTGTGAAACAACTGAAAATATGTCTTATATTCTAGGTTCTTCAAAGTAGCCACCTTTTGCTTTGGTTACTGCTTTGCACACTCTTGGCATTCTCTTGATGAGCTTCAAGAGGTAGTCACCTGAAATGGTATTCCAACAGTCTTGAAGGAGTTCCCAGAGATGCTTAGCACTTGTTGGCCCTTTTGCCTTCACTCTCCGATCCAGCTCACCCCAAACCATCTTGATTGGGTTCAGGTCTGGTGACTGTGGAGGCCAGGTCATCTGGCGTAGCACCCCATCACTCTCCTTCTTGGTCAAATAGCCTTTACACAGCCTGGAGGTGTGTTTGGGGTCATTGTCCTGTAGAGAAATAAATGATGGTCCAACTAAACGCAAACCGGATGGAATAGCATGCTGCTGCAAGATGCTGTGGTAGCCATGCTGGTTTAGTATGCCTTCAATTTTGAATAAATCCCCAACAGTGTCACCAGCAAAGCACCCCCACACCATCACACCTCATCCTCCATGATTCACGGTGGGAACCAGGCATGTAGAGTCCATCCGTTCACCTTTTCTGCATTGCACAAAGACACGGTGGTTGGAACCAAAGATCTCAAATTTGGACTCATCAGACCACAGCACAGATTTCCACTGGTCTAATGTCCATTCCTTGTGTTCTTTAGCCCAAACAAGTCTCTTCTGCTTGTTGCCTGTCCTTAGCAGTGGTTTCCTAGCAGCTATTTTACAATGAAGGCCTGCTTCACACAGTCTCCTCTTAACAGTTCTTGTAGAGATGTGTCTGCTGCTAGAACTCTGTGTGGCATTGACCTGGTCTCTAATCTGAGCTGCTGTTAACCTGCGATTTCTGAGGCTGGTGACTCGGATGAACTTATCCTCCTCAGCAGAGGTGACTCTTGGTGTTCCTTTCCTGGGGCGGTCCTCATGTGAGCCAGTTTCTTTGTAGCGCTTGATGGTTTTTGCAACTGCACTTGGGGACACTTTCAAAGTTTTCCCAATTTTTCAGACTGACTGACCTTCATTTCTTAAAGTAACGATGGCCACTCGTTTTTCTTTACTTAGCTGCTTTTTTCTTGCCATAATACAAATTCTAACAGTCTATTCAGTAAGACTATCAGCTGTGTATCCACCTGACTTCTGCCCAACACAACTCATGGTCCCAACCCCATTTATAAGGCAAGAAATCCCACTTATTAAACCTGACAGGGCACACCTGTGAAGTGAAAACCATTTCAGGTGACTACCTCTTGAACCTCATCAAGAGAATGCCAAGAGTGTGCAAAGCAGTAACCAAAGCAAAAGGTGGCTACTTTGAAGAACCTAGAATATAAGACATATTTTCAGTTGTTTCACACTTTTTTGTTAAGTATATAATTCCACATGTGTTAATTCATAGTTTTGATGCCTTCAGTGTGAATCTACAATCTTCATAGTCATGAAAATACAGAAAACTCTTTGAATGAGAAGGTGTGTCCAATCTTTTGGTCTGTACTGTATATATATATCTAGAGAGTGACTATATCTATAAAGGTCAAGGATAGATGGGAAGTAATTTGCTCTAAGTTATATCCAACAATAAAATATATTCCTGAAGGATAAATAGATTGTCGTTGAGAGATAAATAAGAGCTTCAATGCATTGCTGCAGTTTTCTTCTAACTTAGCTTACAAAGAAACAAATGAAAATACTGTATATGACCATCTTTAAAGAAGTTATCCCATGAATTTAGAAAATGGAATAGTACACACCATTATTTTAACTATATCAATGCAAAAAAAATGGCGCTCACCAATGTAATTTTCATTCTTTACTCACCCTTATGCAGCTCTGGTCTCTTCGCTTTGTGTGGGCAGGGAGCAGCTTATCCCATGTGACCATCAAACATCTGCATCTCCCAGGACTAATACTGCAGTCAGCTCTCGCTAATCTCACCCCTACCATTGCTGAAGCTATATTCTGCTGTCATCTTCCCAAGCATGAAAAATAGTCCCTCCCTCACAACCGCAGCGATTCCAAAAATAAATAGGCATTTGATATACAACCCCAATTTCCTTTTCCACTGTCTACAGAGAGATATAATTATATAAATATAAAGGTATGAATGAATGGATAGATGGAAGAATAAATAAAAGATGGCTGGCCTGCTTAACTGTTTCAGAATGAAATCAACATGCCAGCAGATGGACCAATATTTTAACCATACAAGAAGCAGTAGGGTGCACTACAAGAGAGAAAAATGCAATGTACGTAAAAAAAATTCTATATACTTATTGCTTGAGTATTGTAATAATTTACTTTAAATGTTCTATTCATTGCAGAGTAGTATCTTTCATTTGCTAACCCCTTCACAGGATTCATCAGCTGCCAACATCACACAAAACTTAAAGGGGTTGTCCCACGAAAAATATTCTACAGTTTTCAAACCAGGACCTGCATTTGAATACTTTTGTAATTGCATGTAATTAAACATTCTGTATAGCCACTGAGTTATTTAATAAAATGTATCTGTATAGTGCCACTTAATTTCTTATTTTTTTGGCCTGCTCACTGAGAAGGTCGCACATGCTCAGTTTCACCTTTTAACCTGTCTCCTGAGCTGTGATAGGAGGAGCTGAGACACGCCTCCTAAGCTGCAGCAGAAAAGACACTCTCCTTGAGCTGCCAACTTGATATAAATCTAGCAGAGCAATGAATGAGGAGATCTCTGGATCCATGTGAGGTACAGGGCTGGTTCTAGCGTTGTTAGAAAAGTATTGTCATGGACTAGATGGTGTCTGATTTTCATTTTTTACATTATTCGTGGGATAACCCCTTTAAGTCCATAAAAGCAAGCCTCAGGATGGACATCACCAGCTACCAGCTGAATAAGAGTTGCCTGAGAACAAATCCCACTGGGGCAAATTTACTATTGAAAATGTGCCATTTTTTGGTGTACATGATGAACTGGTGTACATGCTTTGCATTACATATAATAACTGTTTTACACACTTTTCTAAGCATTTTACACTTCGCGTGACTTCATGGGAAAGGGAGTGTGGTTTGATGGAAAGGGGTGTGGTCTAAATGTGCCACCATGCTCTAAAATTTGGGTCATTTTTAGAATAAAACTATGGCAACCTTTGCGCATGGACAGATTTTGGCAAACAAATTTTTGGCAAATTCTAACATAAATCAGGTGCAGGATTGATGATATTCCAAATTTATAAAGGTCCCTGAATTATCACAAACTCCATCATTGTGGAAATAGTTTTACACACATATAGAATTACACACATATATTTGAAACACAGTTTTCCTTTTTTTTGCAGACATATTCTAGGAGTCTATTATCTGGTCAGTTTAGTGCTAAATAATTTTGTAATATCAGAAGACTAAACTGTGAGAAGACATGCATGGTGTACAGTCAGTTAGTGGCACAAAGAAACGTACATGGGCGGAAGCAAGTTCAAGAAAGTTTCTACTGACAAGAAGAAGTACGTGAATTCCATAAGTCTCCAAATAAACGGGAGAGTTGAAGGTATCAAAATGGCTTTTAAAATTTTTGCAACTTGACTTATAATGATCATGTTGGCACTGGCATGAAATGGAGTGAGAAGATGAGAAGTTCTTCAAAGTGTACTCTCACATCAATATGGCAGGTAATGATTGAAATTGCTGTTAAAATGTTGCTGCTTCCAGTGCTATGTTCTGGTATTTTCATCTTTGATGTCTGTTAAGGGTGCAGTGGTAGTCCCCTTACTGTCCACACCAGGCTGAGAGATAGAGGCCACACCAGAGTTTAGTAAAAGTGAAGACTTTACTGGAGATCTTTTTCAGCAAGTAGTTGTGGTACAGATGTCTTAGTACAGTCTCTGTACATGATAAGCATGTATAAGAACACAGGCAAACTGATAGCGTAAACAGAAACATTGTTAGGCAAAGTTCACATCAGCGTTCAGCCTTTTCGTTCCTCTGCTCCATTATAGGAGCAGGAGAACGGAAAGGACGGATTTGACACATAACTGTGCTGAACAGAGCCTACGGACCCCATAGACTATAATGGGATCCGTTAGGTTTCTGCTCAGAAGAAGATTTTTGAAGCGGAGACAAAAGTCCTACATGCACAACTTTAGTCTCCGCTTCAAAAATCTTCCTCTGAGTGTTTAGCTCAGTTATGTGCCGAATCCATCCTTTCTGTTCTCCTGTCCCTATAACAGAGCAGAGGAACGGAAAGGCTGAACGTTTATGTGAATTTAGCCTCAAGAGTGACAGTCTCTTTCTTGTCTTTGTTAAGATGTCTTATCTGCAGTAAAGGCACTCCTATTTATCAGCTAGTGCACGACATGTATAACTCCGTTTTATGCATAGTCATACAGTACTTTAGAGCATAACATTTCAGCTATCTTGGCAGCAATGCTTCTTAAGCGTGCAGTGTCATGGACCATTCAGAAACCAGTATTTACCAGTGTATGTACAGTCTGCATTCAGTTGGAGGATTCTACCCTTTTTAGGGACAGAAACACAGCTCAAAGTTACTCTTACTTACAGAGCTGCCTTGCACCATTCCTTCTAGTCTCAGAGTGCCCTCCTGCCACACTTGAGAGCCTGCCCACTTCCGGGAAGTGACATCATCTCTGGATTCTTTTTCACTCAGTGTGTAAGTCTAATTGCATAGTTTTGCCACTAGATGGCAGTGCAGCAGTAATTACATTAGTATACACAATATTATTTTGCAGAGAACAGGGAGCAGGGGAAAACACCATTATTCAACTTATACTTCTTACCCGTTGCCTTCCTGAATGCAGCAGTGACAGTCCGTACACACCACATTGCTGCAGCAGTTGATCTGTTGCATCAATAATGACATCCCATATACTGCTGAGATCAAAGACTGGTTGCATGGTGACCTGTGTGCACAGTACATCAGCACTAAAGTCATGAAGATGATGTTAGCACTGCAGGACAGGTGCGTGACACTGGAAGCGGCAGGGTTGAAAAGTTATAAGTAAGACTTCTTTTGTTATTTTACAACTGCCACGTGGGTTTTTATTTAATTCAGGCAACCACTGAAATGTGTTAGGAGAATCCAGTTCCCATTATCCAGTTCTATTTTTTCCTCTTAGCTGAAGACAACGTTGCCATAATAGTTTATAGTGTAGTTATTCCTAAAAGAATTTATGAATTGAAAAAGAAAATTTCTCCATACAGCATCGACACCAAACTGTGATTGGGCTGCTCTTCTGCAGAAAATAAACACCATATAGGTTTTCTTTTATGTGACAGATTTGAAATGGAGAATGATAGGAACCAAATTTACTATATAGGAGTTCAAATTTTAGGTTAACCACTTTGTGTGTGTGCATGTATCTATATATACACACATAATATACCGTAAGACACAGCTGACCATAATACACAACTAGATAAGACCTTATCAGACCTATGATTAGGCCCCAATCATACCTTAGCTCAGACTCCATCAGACCTCTGATTAGACCCCCATCAACCCCATTCCTCCTCAGACCCCCATAAGACCTCAGATGAGATATAAAATAAATAAATGGACTTACTTCTCCTGCTCCAAACAGCACTGCCACTTGCAGATCCAGTGCACTCTTCCTGCTCTCACCACTCCCTGGTTTTCTGTCACACAACTTTAGGTCATAAAGCGTGTTTATGCTGTGTGGCATTCCCCACTTTTTGGGGAAAAAAGTTAATCTTCTGGTGCAATAAACTTAAATCTAAATATCAAAAACATTCCAAGAATTGTCCTTTATTGGGGAAGGTACCGACTGGTGTTTATACACACATGGTAGAACTGGAAAAAGCTGTTGCTTGTTCTGAACAAGCATCTAAAAACTCTAGCTTTTTCTGGGAGAAGCATTGCAGTGAGGAACTTCATGGATAAGGGAGCAGATATGCAGCCATTTAGGGGTAGTAGTAGTGGCAGCAGGAGGAACAACAGCTGCAGTAAAATATGGAAGAAATTGTGTGGGCAGCACAGTGCTCCATGGTTCAAATCTGACCAAGGACAACGTCTGCATGGCGTTTGTATGTTCTCCCTGTGTTTGTATGGGTTTCCTCTGGGTTCCTCCCACACTCCAAAGACATACTGATAGGGAACTTAGATTGTGAGTTTCATTGAGGACAGTGTGATGCTTATGTCTGTAAAGAACTGTGGAATATGTCATAGCTATATGTAAGTAAAATTAACAGGCAGATAATGGCAGTAGAATAATTGGGCCAGTGATAAATAGCCACTGTCAGCAATGGCAGATCTATTCATTGTCATCAGGCGGAGATGTGTGGAAATATTCATGGATCTATGTTGGATTCATTTTGACATTTTTGAACACAATGTAAGATTTTAGTTTTTCTGTTTGAATAAATTGCCAAAGATTTCGAACACTCTGTTTTCACTTTGTTATTATGTGGTATTGAGTGTACATTAATGGGGAAAAACTTGGGAGAGCATTTTCTGCTACATTTGGTATTAATCTATGACATTTTGTGATCCTCGCCACTTTTCACAGTGGTCTAGGTTTAAGAGTTAAAAGTGAGATTAGGCTCATTTACTGCGACAAAAGTAGCAACCTTCACCAGACAACCCCTTAGCGTACTGTGGTGTAAACCACATTGCACGCAGGTCAAATAGATTATTAGGGGGGAGGAGGCTCATTTTGCAGCCATTTGTTTTACAGCCAGACACAAGATTAAAAAGGAATGAATGGGGAAATGGCTAGGACACAGTGAATTCTTAATACATTTCCAAATCTGTCAATTTCAGAATCAGAGTAAAGGAAAGGAGGATGTTAAGGGAAAAATTGTTGTTTTTAAATTGTGTATTTAAGTGTTTGCTTAAGGACCAGTGTTTTAGCACTAGGAATCTCATTAAGACTTTTTAATATTCTTTTCTTCCAGAATGGCATATATGAGATAAGTGTACAGGCTCATGATACCTGCACGAGACACTTGCACATTTGAGGGTTTATTGGACTTTGTTATCTATAATTACATATCGTTCTATTTAGAAAATAATTAAAAATGAATAAATAAAAACGCTATAAACCATAGACTAGCAAACAAACAAAATTTCTTTGGTGAAACAGAAGCAGATATAAAAAGTTACAAAGGTTTAGACTTTCATTCACAAATACCCAAAGGTTCACATTATATACTATACAAGTTATAATATAAATACAGGGGGGGGAAGTATTATGTGCATTGTAATAGTAGAAAACATACAGGTCAACACTGTGGTGCATTGCTGTCAAGTACAAAGTATGATAACACAAGGTGCAGCAGTCAGAGGAATGCATCAATCACACAACAAGTAATAAGGACTATATGCTGAGAAGCCATGCTATGGATACTTTACTTTATGGAGTGGCTTATCTTCCAGCATCAGAGCAATCGCCAAATCTTCAAATGAGTTGGCTTATTGCAATAAATAATAGATTTGTGCGGCCAGAAGAGCTTCCAGTAAGTCATAGCGCCCCCTGGCAGTGAAATTTAGAATTTGCTAATATTTCAAAACCAAAATGGTTAAACATTGCCTATATAACATACATGTTATTTTCGAAACACGCCTATCTTAAAGCATGCACACGATGCATTGTTTCGTAGACTGAATACTTTCATGATGACATTGAGGACTCCTTGCTTGATGTCGATCATTTTCCCTTATTTAAAGTGCACTTGTCACATACACAAAGTAGAAGCAGCCATTTTGTAGGTCATTAATAGGAATGTATAGCGTCCAGAGTCATTATGTCATGTCATTAAATATTGGTAGCGCCTACAAAATGGCTTCTTAGACATTTGTGCAGGCAAAATGTACACATTCATACAATGATAAATAACTATAAAGGGATCTTTAAAAGCAGATAAGTTAATGTATGTTAAATACAAATGTATATAAAGATTTTTTTTTTACATTTTAGGTAATTATACCACAGTTGTGAGTGATCATACCTAAAGGTGATATATCCATTCAGGACTGCCCATTATAAGAATTGCCTATTCATATTTCAAGTGAGCAAGTATCTGGACTCCTTAATTTGTAAACCTACTGTAACTTAAAATATATTCAACTTGCTCCTAAAAACAAGAGATGACATACTGATGCTAAGAATTAATGGTCAGCATGCATGGCACGGAAGCACCCAATAAAGTAAATCAGTATGGCTTCCTAAATTTATGTCAGTATGCTTCACAGCTGCCGCATTCATCAATAAACATTCATATTTCATTAAAAAAAGAACTAGAAAATGATTATATGTACAAAATTATTTACTTTTTTATTTTTATTTTTTTTACAAAAAATGTAGAACTCACCTAGAATTTTAGTCTTTTTGAAGTCACTGAAATTCCCCCTTTTTATCCTTTTTTGGTGAAAACAACGGGAATCTCCCACTAGGTGTAAGTTACGTGGTACAAATTCAAAAACTGACATTGCATGTGTTACCTGTGTTGCATCTACTTGTGCAGCAGTCTAGACGTCTTTTATAAAACCTGCATCAAATAAAATGATGCAATCTTTACATATAATCTGATGCAAATAGGGAGCATGTATGTCAGATCTGAGTTTGCATCAATGACCCTTACAAACAGAGCTCTCTATGGGATAGCATTATAAAATGCCAAATAAAAAAAAAAGCTAAAGACTTAAACAAGAAAAATTATTCATCCAGCAAATCCATTTTGTTGAGTGGTCATGGACAGATAAAAAACGGTAAAAAATTTACTGCAGTCAATTAAAAAAATGAATGGTGTGGAAATGCTGTTCCCCATGTATCATAAAAACAATAATGTTCTATGGCACAAGTGTCATAATAATGCACCTATTTTTTTAAAAAAATGCTTCGTGTGGCACTGTTTTTTTTTCACGCCAAGGTTTTAGCTTTTTTCCAGCCATGATCAACTAGTATTGGATTTATTTAGTGATTTAACAGTTAAGCCATATTGCAGCTATTAAATACGCCTGACTTTAGTATGACTATTCAATTTTATATACAGGATTAGAAAACATATTTAGATCATCTTATTTACATAAGTCATCGGAGCTAGGGTCAAGCTGCTTAAATATTAACAGAAGCTTGCATTAATACAATGTTTGCTTGCCTTGGTGACGTACACTACCTTCCATACTAGCAGTACAATTTATAGTAGGCTGGATATTACTCTTACATCTCTTTAGTTCCCTATACGTTTTTAATGTTTGATTACAAAATGTTCGTGTTTTCTTCTGTTGTCTGAGTGATGCCATTGTCCAATACGTCCATGATCTGATCAGCTAGATAATGCTTCTTGAAATTTGAAAGAAAGGCACTGTAATTTAGGACTTTGGCAGAAAGGATGTCCATTCAAGAGAAGTCTGATGCATTCAGCGAGGGGAATCCTGCCAAGTCCTGCTCCAACGGTGAAGATGTTTAGGTGTGTTTAGAGGAGTCCTCATCTCGGGTGGGCTAAATTTGTAGTAATATTTCTTGGAGTAAGTCCTTTGGTAAATGGAAGCTAAAATACAAGAGAGATATGTATTCTGTATGTTAATCTAACATAAATGATAAAGAATCTATGATTTACATTATATATAAAGTACATAAACACAGCATTAAATGGGTTGTCTTGCAATATTGCCTTATTGGGACTTCACAGAGGGGGTCCTCTGTCTGTGATCCTTAATTTAAGTGCAAAAGATCTAAGGGGTTGTTCACATATCAGTTATTTGATCTGTTATTTCCATCAGTTATTGTGAGCCAAAACCGGGTGTGGGTCAAAAACAGCAAACAGGTGTAGATCTTTTCATTACACCTGATCTCTGTTTAGTGTCCACTCCTGGTTTTGGCTCACAATAACTGATGGAAATAACTGATCAAATAACTGATATGTGAACAACCCCTTACACAGTCACTAATCCTTCTACAAATTTTACATAGATCTATAGTACAGCTAAATGTAAGAAACATTGCAATATATCTTAGCAAGAAAAATGCCTCTTTCTCCACTTATCAGCGTCTTTTACTCCTCCTCCTCCCATAAACTAGCAATCCAAGATGGGCTGTCAGCTCACTAAAGAATCATATTACATGCTGTCCATAGAAGACTGTGAAGAGGAAATGGGGAAGGAGGACAGAGCTGATTTTCAATCTCAATCTCTAAAAATGATGAATGTTGGTTTAGTAAGGGAGGAAAAGGACCCAATAAGTGGAGAAATAGACATTTTCTCTGATAGGATATATCACAAAGTGTCTTATATAAAACTGTACTAGGGGTTTACATAAAGTTGTGTGAAAAGTTAGGGATCACTGGGGTGTAGCCACATCAAGAGACCTGCTTAATGTGTTTTTTTTTATATATTAAAGTCTTCTGTTCATGAGGCAACTCCTTTAAAGAGGAGACAAAGGAGAACAGAATGATTAAAATGGGTTATCCTGGACTTGGTATAAAATAAAAAAACTATCCCTTTTCCACTCCAGTGGCATCACTTTGGCGGACCCCGCCAGTCCTGAAGCAGTGATGTCACATACTACTGTGACCCTTACTTGAGGCTATGCAGGTGATACTGGTCATTTCGTTATTTTATAAAATTCCCAGCTTGCAGGCAAATTTCATAATTTCCTGAACAACATCCTTAAATTTAAGATTTCTTTATCTCACAGAATATGGCTACATAAAAGGAAATTTACTCATTTGCTAAAATTCTGCAAAGAGTAAAATGAAAGTTTTGTGCATATCAACCTAGGACCTGACACCACCACTGGTGTCTTCACAGTAGGGCAGACCCAGGTATGACCCCTTTAGCTTTGACTAAATTCTAACTCAAAAATCATTGAAAGTATTTCCCTGAAATGCACCTGTAGCTCTAATTATAATGGAATGTGAATGATACACTTGTAACACTAAAGATACCCATACGTAGTTCACCTTTGAATTTATATACTTACGTTGCATACATGTGACTTTAGGTAGATCCCACCTTCCATCCCCTCTGCACCGTATAGTTGGCATATGCCGTTGAATAAACCCATCTTTACAGTGGTATCGGATCATGGAATTTATTTCATATCTCGGTTTGGTCTTTCCAAAAGTCTTAGCATTTTCAACAAGAGGAGGCTGTCCACAGGCAACTGAAAAATAAATGACCAGGTATGAGTTACTGAGCACTTTTTGCAAATTTACAAATCATTTTATGGCTTTGGGAAAATGTGACATGCATTAAAAGTCCAGTGAAATCATAGCGTGAACTTGCCACCCTCCTTCCTAATTCAATGCTGCACTTCTCAGCCAGCCATGACTTAATTGTTTGCTAAAAGAAAGTCGAACGTCTCCGCAAACCAATTATCTCTCAGCACAGCAGAAAAGTTCATAAGTTTAAACATCAGCTTTATACTACAGGAACATGAGAAATGAATAACCACCTCATTATTTCACACACACCACTTAAATATTTCATGTGGATATCTATATTACAAATTTAAAGCAGTAATCAAAACTAGGTGGTTTGGGTAATTATTGGGATAATCTAGACTGGTTAAAATCACAATTTCCTCATATGACATACTGAGAGCAGTTTGCTGCAGGGCCACAGGTTGGAGACCACTGCCCTAGTAAATAGTTTTTTGATCCTTTGTTTAGCAATAAAGGTGAATCCCTCACTTTCATATTAAATCTTTAAAGAGACCTTGCTATTGTAAGCATTTCTGGCATATACCAGATCCTGCCTATAAATAGGTATAGTGACAAGAGATAAATGAATTTCTTTCAGTATAGATTCTAACAAATAGGTCTGAAAACTCAATTCAGGTACTAATAATAAATTTGACCCAAATCGTAAGTGCTTTTCCCTGAAAAGTCTCGTAGAGCACTCTGAGGTCTACTAGGGCTGTATCCAACCCCTTTTGAGCTCTTTAACACCATGAAAGAATGAGTAATGTCAAAGTGACAGCAACATGGATAAGTGGATGGTAGCTGGTGGTAACAGTCTGTTTAAAAACACACAGTACAGTCAGATTTTATTTTTTAATTAAAACATGGTTCACAAATTATCCTCTTTAGTGGCAGATTCCTTCTTCTCTGTCTTCTGACCTGTAAAATGGTGACCACTATAGATGAGCAAAGTTTTGGGAAATTCAAGAACTTCAATCAAGATGGTGGCGGCTGGCCTGTTGCAAGCAAATGGAGGAGGTAAGTATGATTTTTTTTTTTTACACTATTTCAGGTTTACACTATTTCAGGTTAAATCGATCCGCTACCACGAAGCACGAGGAAATTTGGCTTTGCAGCAAAATTTGGATCGAATTCCAGTTAGTTGGATTTGATTCGCTCATCTCTAGAGACCACCATTTTGAGAGATTCTGAATCTAATCAGAAAATATTTCAATTAGGAGACAAACTCGATTTGTTTAGATTCAATTCGCTAATCGCTACTGGTGACATAATGTAGACTGTATCCAACACAATAATAATACTAGAGACAAAAAAAACATATAACCAAAGATTTTTGAAAGTGCGCTGTTCAACAATACCTGTTCCCTTCTTGCAGGTGTATGTGAGATGATAGTTGCAGGGTACATCATTCCACTGTCCATTCTCATGCCAAATAATTACAACACAATCTTCGCCAGCAGAAAAGAAGCTGTCTGGTTGGTTTGGCCTCCAGTTTTCATATTGCTAAAAGTTAAAAAAAATAACATTCATTTTGTATGTTATATGTATTATATCATTGTTGTTCAAATGTTGTTCCAGTATTTAGCAAATTCATTTTTTCAGTTTACAAAGAAGTTGTTACTATCATAATTGATATCATCTTTCTTCTACTCGGGGTTAAAGGGGTTCTCCGAGTTATATATATTGATGGGTCCGACACCTGGCACCCCCGTTTATCAGCTGTTTGAAGAGGAGGCGTGCGCCGTATCAGTGCTACCTCCTCTTCATTGTTTACATGCTGGCCGTAACGGGGGTAATGGTGAGTAGGTGTAATTACACCTAACTGCCCCATTCATTTCTATGGAAAGAATCGCTTCCATAGACTTGTATGGGAGCGATTCTTCCCACTGAAATGAATGAAGCAGTTAGGTGTAATTACACCTACTCACCACTACCCCCGTTACGGCCAGCATGTAAACAGTGAAGAGGAGGCTGCGCTGATACGGCGCGCGCCTCCTCTTCAAACAGCTGATCGGCGGGGGTGCCGGATTTCGGACCTCCGCCGATCTGATATTGATGACCTATCCTGAGGATAGGTCATCAATATATATAACTCGGAGAACCCCTTTAACAGTCCACAAGGTGATTCTATTGAATTCAGAAATTTGCCAGGCTAATGACTGGCACTGAAAAGGCTCCAAAACAATATACAGATTATTTATTTTCTCGCCCTTGCTTTACTTATAAGGTTAAAAATTAGAGAGCTCCAGAGTTTGTGTTTTCTCAACATCTCCATGAGTGACATTTTATGACCTCACAGCTGATTACATCATCCAAACACCTTTATCTTGGCTTAACTACTTTAGCATTTCTCAAGGCCAATGCCAAAACAAGAACAAGTTCACTTTCCATCCTATTTTTTTTTTAGCATTTAATCTTCTCTTAGCACCTTGGCCCAGTGCCTGATACTATAATACTCTGCCACAATTTAAAAGAGATAATAGCACAGATAGTTTGTAATTTTTTTAACACTTTAAGGTTTAAGAAATACATTTATGTTGGTTTTGTGACTCATACTGGAATTTATGAGGGTTCTTTTTACAGTAATTTGCATGTCTGTCACAAATATGTTGTTGTAGATTAAAATAGATGAACCGCAACAAATATAATTTCATTCAGTCTGCATACAAGGTTAAATACTAAAATAGAAACAAGATGATAAATACATCTAAAGAATAACATTTCAAAAGGATATAAAAAACACAGCATTGTAATATACTTATATAAATATCTATACTTAAATGTGTAATACAGCATATTTTATTGGTGAAGTACTTAGTTTAGTTACTGGTAGTGTTAAGTGAATTTCTTGAAGTTCAATTGGCCATATGATTTGATTCAGAATCAAATAAATTTAACCCAAATTGAAAGTGCTCTAATTGTCCTGGAAAATCATGTATGACATTCTGTCAAAACCGACTGTGGTGGTTTTTTATTGATCCTAAAAGTTTTTGCTTTTTGGCAGCAAATACCTCCTGGTATGTATACACACACCCTGCCTGGGGTCATATGATTGATTCTCCTTCATCTTTCCTGTCTTCAGATCTGAAAAATGGCTGATGCCATCTAAACACCCTTCACCCAAATTGAATTCAGATTTGACCAAGATTTTTGGAAAATTTTGGTCAAATTTGATTAATTTAGAGTTAGAATCAATTTGTCTATCTCTAGTTACTGAAATTAAAACAGTAGAATATTGATCCAGTGGTCTGTCTAAATGGTAATATGGGGTAATTTTCTTTTTCACTCTATAACTAAATGGTCATTGCCAATAAACAATGTTTTATGCCATCCTTTTGACCAACTGGAATTTGTAAGTATAAAAAGTTGAAATTGAAGGACTTTGTAGGTCTTATTAACACACTAGGTAACTATACAATGTTCTTGAGATCTAACAGTTTAAATAAAGAAAATAATAATTTATAGCCCTACTGCATATACTAAAAGGGCAGCCTCTACTTCTGCTATGGTCTGTTGAAAGGAGGCCCTAACCTAAGCCGGCCTTCTTCAATGGGTGATGTGAAACTGCCCTTGGTTCCCTTTCCACCGAAAGAAAACCATGGCTATCAGAAGGGTTATAGCACTCTTCTTTCAATCAGTGGTTGATCAGGTCCTGAGCACTATAATGGTGGGATCTTGGGTTTGTTGACCCAATATGAAGAATAGAAGGTTCCATTTTGCTTTTTGCTTTGCCTTTTCTTCAGACTTCCAACAGGTTATCCATGCAGGTCACAGTCAAAGAACTTTTGTGTAAATGGAATCTTCAATGGGTGATGTGAAACTGCCCTTGGTTCCCTTTCCACCGAAAGAAAACCATGGCTATCAGAAGGGTTATAGCACTCTTCTTTCAATCAGTGGTTGATCAGGTCCTGAGCACTATAATGGTGGGATCTTGGGTTTGTTGACCCAATATGAAGAATAGAAGGTTCCATTTTGCTTTTTGCTTTGCCTTTTCTTCAGACTTCCAACAGGTTATCCATGCAGGTCACAGTCAAAGAACTTTTGTGTAAATGGAATCTCATGAGTTATTAGTTTAATTGAACATCTTAGAGATCCATGCATTCAAAGTAGCTCAATTCAAAAAAGGAAATAAAGCTGAGCCTCTAATGCCACCAGATGTAAGGTAGCTATTTCCAGAAGAGCACTGCTAGGCCTATAAGACTCCTTCCACCTAACAGGCGATCTCCATAATTGCTGAACACTGATTTATAAGATACATAGTTACCTTACATCTGATGGCATTCGAGGCTTGGTTTTCTTTTCTTCTCTTTATCTTTTTCACAAAAGATCATTGCCTGACCTCCTTACACCAACTAGGTGCTCTCCATAAAGAGAACTAGTACCCCCCACATCCTGACAAAGGCCTCTCACCCAGTTAAGTCAGTTCTTTCTGCTCTGTACTAATGAGGTGTAGTCACTTTGACTCAGCAGACACTGGCTTAGCTTTAATTCAATAAACCAATAAGAAGCCACCATTTCTACCCTGACCACACCCATTTAATGATATTTTCCATCCATTGAATTTTGTATTGCTGAATGCATTTCACCTCAGACATTACAAATGCCATTATTTTTTGCAATCTATGCATTTTTTCCCTAAACCTGAGTTTTATATAATTATTGAATATGGCAGCTTTATGGATTCAGCCATAAATATTCCCAAAACGGCATTTTTATCATAATAAATTCTCCTTGACTGAGCATTTTTGGCTTCAGGCATAAAGTTGTTTGAGTTCATTAATGTCAATGCAGTCACTCAGGGTCTTTTTAAGCATAATAGCAAAAAAATGTAATATTGAGACATGCGGCGCTATTCTTTTATATCTAGCCTGTTGGAGATTAAATGGCACTCTTTGCATTTATTGTTAGAGATTAGATGTCAGGCAGCTGAAAGCATTGATCGCGATTCTGGGCGAGCTCCAGGAACTGCTTCATTTGATCATGTTTGCCCTTGAAATTACTTTACAATATTGTTTGTTACCAGGTATAAACTTGGAGAAAAGGAAAGGAAATTTGACAAAACGTCTCTTTCTGAGTTTGTTGGTATCTAGACTGTATGTAATGTTTGTATTTGGCCAATTTTACCTATAAATACAGGGGCCCAGTAATCTGGATAACACAGAACAATGATCGGTCTACTGATTTTTATGGTTGGCATTGGTCCACTTTCTAGGATAAAACTGGCATCTGAAAGTTCTGGAGACATTAAAGTTGATTATGAAACCACTACAAGGGCACTTTCACATATATTTGGTAGTAGAGTCAGTTCTTTCCATATGTAAAAAAAAAAAAGTCTGCTGGATGGGTACAACAAATTAATAGGCGGTGCTCATCCTTTCTATTCAGAAGGTCATTGTTCTTCACTTTACATAAAATGTCAGAAGTAATTTTGCATGAGTGCAGGAGATGTGAACAAGCCCTAACATAACCTTTATAAAGTCTTGTCATGTATTTAAGTATGATGAATGGACAGAGCTGCACGGGCTCTGAGGCTGGTATTCTTTTCTACGAGAATTGAATGACATTATTGTGCGGTTAGCATGACATTAGGTGGCGCGGAACAGACCCAAATTTACCATTCTGCCGTGGATTCACTGTAGGTTATGAATGATATAAGAACTATAGTCTTAATACAGAAATTTATAATGGGGCAGCTCTGCTAGGTTATCTTCATGACAATGTAGTTTCTGGATCCAATAATAACACCAGCAATCATGAAAATCCCGTTATTCTGCATAATGAACATAGTTTTGTCCAACACTTTTCTGTGTGTGTATATATATATATATATATATATATATATATATATATATATATATTTGCTTTAGAACACTGAATAAATATTTATAGCCATATGTTATAGCCCTATAGGTTTTTGATGCCGCAAGCTTAGTTTTCTTTGCAAAATCCACAGATCGAAAACTTTCTCTGAGAAGAACAGTGCCACCTTGTGGAAATGATGGTGCAATACACAAGTTCTGGATCTTCAAATGCCTGAATATAGTAAACGGTGAACTCACTCTCTGTGAAGGTTTTTGGCAACTACATAATGGAGCAAGAATGCTGAATATATCCTATCATTTCACCTTATGGTCTTTGCTGCTATTAGATGTAAAGGTTCCTCATATATTCATAACCTTACATGCAAGGCAGATTGACGATGATGAGGGACATACATTTGATCTGGGTTTTTCTCCCCAGTTACCAGGTAGGTGACAGCTTGGATTCTGTGCTCATCATAAATTACACGTGTAGAGAAGAGACACGGTTTATAAAGGTTTTCTTCTGTACACAGATGTCTAAGGGGCAGTGAGATCTTTTACGGGGTTACATAAACAGCGCCGTGGACTTGGTTACATTTCGGATGCCATATAAGGGAACTGCTGGCTTCAACAGAAGAAATTTCTCTATAAACGTCTGTGTGACTGCTTGATAGAAGTATGCTCAAGACACTGGCACCAACAGGACACTGAAACTAGGCAAGAACTTCTAAGGGAGATGCTTAAAGGGCACCTATCGCTTCACAAAACTTTTAACCTGTCATAGTAAACTTGTCAGAAGTTTTGATCTGTGGGGTCATGGTGCTGAGAACCCTATTGACTGCTGAGACGAAGAGGCAGAACATACATATGAACTCATAGGAGGGGATTTATCATCCCGCTGCAGCATGGATTTTTAAATTACATTGTTTTATGTGCAACTGCCATTTTTACGCCACTCTCACCAGTTTCCGAAAAAGGGGTGTGATGAGGGTGGGGTGTGGGAAGGGCCATTGGTCTTGGCACATTTATCACATCTATGCCATAAATAATTACTGAAATCTACGCAAGCTACGAGTTTGGCGCATGGACTGCCAGAGGAGGCAGTCTCCTCTGGCCTGCGCCTCCTCATAAATGAAATGCCTGCTCCAGCTGAGCAAGACGTATCAGGACCAGTGTAGCACACACCAGTCTTTACAAATCAAGCCCATAGTCTTTCTATGGATCCGTAGAGTGAATGCTCGCGTCTGCCGGGAGAGCTGAGCAAAGCCACTCATGGCTGAAAAAGAGTGTTTCTGATCCGTTGTTTTAGCCATCAGTGGGGTGGTCCCCCACCAATCACAACTTCTGATATGTAGCAAAGTTTTATTACGAGTTACAGAGATCGGCTGCAGCAGTGACTTGTCCCTCACTGCAGCAAGAAATGGATCAATAAGGTAAGTATGCCTTTCTTATTTATTTCCAACATGTTCATCCATTTTAATATTATTTCCCCATAGAAAACCCCTTAACCCATAATCACGTACATGTATATCATTATACTTAGGGGGTTGTATGAAACAGCCTGATGTGCTCAGCCGGCTCTATACATTCCACTTAAATGACCGGGTTTGGTATCATAGCTGATCCAGTGATTGAAGCCTGCTGTATTCATTTAACCCCCCAGATGCCGCAGTAAATAGTGATTGGGGAATCTGTGTGGTTAGGCAGAAATAGAGGGCACCCTCTATCTTCCGATCGGAGCCCCACAGCACGGGGCTCTGATCAGTTGCCATGGCAGCCTGGGGTTGTCATTCTTGTTCTGAAGGTTCCCAAGCCTGTCATGGTTAAAGGGGTTTTCCAAGATCTTTATACTGATGACCTATACTCTGGATAGGTCATCAGTATCTGATCAGTGGGGTTCCAACATGTTTGAGAAGGCACCGGCGCTCATAGTAGTGCCACGGTCTTCCCTCAGCTCACCAAGCACAGTGCCTTACATTATACAGCAGCTATGCTTGGTATCATAGCTCAGCCCCCTTCACCTCAATGTTGCTGAGCTGCTTCTACACCATATGACTGATAAACGTGACATCATTGGCCAAGGCAAAGCTACTGCAAGTGCCGGTGCCTTCTCAAACAGCTTGGTCCCCAACCAAGTCCCGTGTGTCGCACACTGATCAGATACTGATGACCTACCCAGAGGATAGGACATCAGTATAGAAGTCTCATAAAAGCCCTTTAACTGTCCATAAAACCATGAGGCATGGCTCAGCAGGCAGTGTCTCAGAATCCCATAGACCGCAATAGTATTCTATAAGTGATGGGATAAACGATCAGAAGATCGCAGGTTCTACTGTGGAGAATTAAAAAAAAAAAAAACCATAAAAATATTTAAAATTCAAATCACCCCCTTTCCCAATTTTACATATAAAAATAAAAAATAAGAAAATATAAATATATAAATATTTTACTAACACCATAATGAAAAAAAATGAAAATCCATGATTTGTCAGTTTTTGGAAAACCAGCCTTAATGTTGTCTAATATCTGCTGCTGATATATGTGACTCTATAGTAAAGAAATATTTGTTGATATTTAATTCCAATTATAGACCTCAGATTAGATCAGAATTATTGTCTATGTAAAGACTAAAGTGGACAGTTATGTGTATAGTCCTGTAATTAGTGTAATAGTCTGATCTAAGCAGAAACAATACATATACAGGAGAACCTCCATATCTGCAGCTACCACAAGGTGGTGCTATTTCACAACGGCTGTTTGGAAGAAGTTCATTCTCAGCTAGCCATTATATGATTATTATTATTATTATTATTAGACATGTATAGTATTGAGGAATTGTAGGTTATTTTTATGTTGTTTACTTATGTGAATATAGGCGCTAAGAATAGCTAAGTGAAATATTACTGCACGAGCCATTTGTTTCACCTTATGGCCTCATGTAAATGAGGTGCAGTCCAGCGCGATGAAATGTCTAAAAATAAAACGATTAAAACTATAATAATTATATATAACATTTGAAAATAATATTATTGTCTTGTATCATCTTGATATGATAGATAGATAGACATATAGATAGATGATGGATAGATAGATAGATAGATAGATAGATAGATAGATAGACAGATGTTGGATGGGGTTGAGGTCAGAGCTCTGTGCACAGTCATGCTGGAGACTGTTCCCACCAAGTTGGAAGCATATAATTATCGAAAATGTCTCAATATGCTGAACCATTGAGATTTCCCTTCACTGGAAGTTAGGGGCCCAGACCAACCCCTGAAAATCAACCCCATAAGATTATGACTCCTCCACCAAACTGTACACCTGGAACAGTGTCATCAGGCAGCTAATGTTCTCCTTGAATTCTCCAAACCCAGACTTGCCCATCAAAAACATTATACAGTATGTATGTATATTGTATATATAGCATAGTCCTAAATAGGCAACTGTAATATAATACAGAATGAGCGGGAATAATTAGAAAATTCCCAATGAAAGTCAAAATTCAATGGGCAACAATGTGGCTTCTGAAAAACCAATGCAGAGCCCACAGGAATCAGAGGTAGACAGCACTTTCCTAACAACCGCTGCCACTTTGTTCTAGTGATTGGCAGGGATCACCACAGTCAGTCCTCTGGTGACCGGGCATTGATGACATATGGCAGCCATAAGCCATCAACCTATGCGGTTGATTGGTTAGGTGATCATCCTGGTTATAGGGGTCAAAATTGATATGTCTATTGACAATATAAACAGTACTGCCCACAGTTGGAAGGTCTATCAAGGAATTACTATTAATGGGGAGTCAAACAGCTGGGACCCCCAATGATCAAATCTTATAGCCAGAAGGACTGCTAGGAAAGTTAATTAGCATTGCACAGCACCCATGAAATAAAGGGGTCTTTCCCAGTGAGGGCTTCTCTTTACAGGGGACCCCCATCTATTACCTTTACATATCCTATTAGGGTTTATGAAATGGATTGATCAAAGTGTACATTTCTCTTTAAAAGGGTAATCCAGTTATATAATGTTAGATAGGGGTTAATTATTAGACTACTGGAATCCTACCACTGGCACCCCCACCAATTATAATAACGGGGGCACCGTACCCTATGAAGTCCACCGAAATGAACAAAGCAGCTGGTCGAGCATACGCGTGGCCAGTCTATTCATTTCTATGGGAGCGCCAGAGATAGCTGAGTACAGCGCTTCTCTATTTCCAAAATTGCATCGTATGCCTGACCGACCGGCCACTCCATCCATTTTGTGGGGGTCCATGAGGCCCTTGTTCTCATGACCGGTGGGGGTCCGAGCAGTAGTAGTAGTAGTGATCCCCTATTCTGAGGATGGGGGATAACCTTATATAACCAGATTGACCCTTTAAGGCAACTCATGATAATGGGCTCACAATGGTAAAATACAAGAGGCACATGAGAGAAGAAACCTGGGAGAGCAGAACTGGTAATGCTAAGGATTACGGATCGCTGCATCGTGGGAAGTAACTGTATTATTTGTAAGCCGGAATAAGCACTATCTTAGTATTAAGTAGTAGCAGTTTTGCATTATAACATGTTAATTCCTGTATGAAATGGCATCTATTTTCTGTAATTAACCTTCTCTAAAAGCAAGAAGAGGTTTAATGCCCGGAAACCTGCGAGTCCAGACATCAGAGACGAGAGGAGCCTCAATGCTGGATCTGTGTAATGGAATAATGAGAAAGAATATCTAGCTGTAACTTGCTGGATATATTTGTGCGGCTCCCGGTGAATTTGCCATCCTCAGCTAATCTGCGGCCCGCACACTTCCTTCCTATAAGCTGAGCTACGGACAAAGCGATGTAAGACAAGAAACAGCCTCCCGATAGGACACTAATCTTACATTATAGCAGTGACCTCACCGCTCTACAAAGTGCTATTTATCACCAGCATTTTCCCGATCTCATGAATAGCTCTTTGTATGACCTTTGCTGGTGAAAATGGAGGACAATGCACGATGGACGATCCATCAAGCTGCTCCAGTAATTGGTAGAACAACTGGATAATGCTGGCTAATTACACCCTAGATGGATCAGTCTAATTACTAAATTATTATAAAGAATAATAAAGAATATTCAACATACTTCAAGGTGTCCTTTTTACAGAGGGTTGTGCTTTCTGACATGCTCACTGTCGCCCTCTGCTGAGTACTGCACTTTAGGGAAAGCACTAAAGGGTAGAAGCACCTGCTGGAAACAGATTTCTGTCTGAATAATAGACATTTTAATTTTCAATTAGCCATGGACCTTATAAAGTAAACTGAAAAAGCCTTAAAAATATGTTCTACCAAATTTTTGAAATATTCTAGTACAGGGATGCCCAACCTGTGGCCCTCCAGCTGTTGTAAAACTAGAACTCCCACAATGCCCTGTTGTAGACTGATAGCTGTAGGCTGTCCAAGCATGCTGGGAGTTGTAGTTTTGCACCATCTGGAGGGCAGAAGGTAGGGCATTCTTGTTCTAATCTATTCTGGACAATGAGATAGCGTTGGAAATAAAATATTTGTAAATATGAAACCCTGTTAAATGGATTTTCAGGCCACTTAAAGAGGCCATTCCAACATTACTTGTTAGTTTATTATAATTCATTCAGCATGAAAAAGTAAGTATTCTTGTAATTTACTTTCTGTTAAAAATCTTCCAGTTGTAAGATATTCTCATTTCAATATAATGGTGCCCCCTGGTGTTTGATTGGTATATTAATGTGCTTGTCCATCTACTAAGGTGGTCACACATGCTCATTTCCATGCTTCAACTGCCACCAGCCACATCTGCTGTTAGAAGCTGTGACAGTTACAAGGACAGAGCTGCAGCAGAAAGGATACACCCCCGAGAAAGGACATGTCTCCTGAGAAAGGACACACCTGAGAAAGGACACAACCCCTGAGAAAAGACACACCCTCTGAGCTGCAAGCCTGAAGACAATTTACCACAGCAATTGAAGCCATGAATGGGGAAATCTTTGGATCCATATGAGATACAGGGCTGGTTCTAGCCTATTTAGAAAGAGATTGCCTTTTACTATATGATGTCTGATTTGCATTTTACATGAATAATGGGGTAACATTCAATTTAGTAAAAAAGAACTGCTCAGACTGCTGTAAAATATAATAGTAATACACATCTTACCAACTCAACTACTTCCCTTCCTTTTTGAGTCTCCTGCTGGCCTCTACTTCCAGGTCCCTCTTGACATGACACACTACAGCCAATCACTGGTCACATATTCATGTCGAAAGGGACAAAGAAGTACTGGTGGGGGGTCCAGAAAGTGATGACTGGATGTGGGGGGGATCGGTGAGGCTTGTATTACTTCATTTATTATATTAACCATTTTGAAGGTTCTTAAGAGCTTTACATGACATGTTATTTGATGAATACGCTATGGAGGCACTGGTGTCCCATGCACAAAGATACTATAGATATACAGTGCCTTGTGAAAGTATTCAGCCCCCTGGAACTTTTCAACTCTTTGCCACATTTCAGGCTTCAAAGAAAAAGATATAACATTTTAAATTTTTGGTGAAGAATCAACAACAGGTGGGTCACAATTGTGAAGTGAAATGAAATTTATTGGATCATTTAAACTTTTTTTGTAATAATAAAACTGAAAAGTTGGGCGTGCAAAATTATTCGGCCCATTTACTTTCAGTTCAGAAAACTCACTCCAGAAGTTCATTGAGGATCTCTGACTGATCCAATGTTGTCCTAAATGACTGATGAAGAGAAATAGAATCCACCTGTGTGTAATCAAGTCTCCGTATAAATGCACCTGCTCTGTGATAATGTCAGGGTTCTGCATCACGAAGACCAAGGAACACACCAGGCAGGTCCCTGATACTGTTGTGGAGAAGTTTAAAGCCGGATTTGGATACCAAAAGATTTCCCAAGCTTTAAACATCCCAAGGAGCACTGTGCAAGCGATCATATTGAAATGGAAGGAGTATCAGACCACTGCAAATCTACCAAGACCCGGCCGTCCCTCTAAACTTTCATCTCAAACAAGGAGAAGACTGATCAGAGATGCAGCCAAGAGGCCCATGATCACTCTGGATGAACTGCAGAGATCTACAGCTGAGGTGGGAGAGTCTGTCCATAGGACAACAATCAGTCGAACACTTCACAAATCTGGCCTTTATGGAAGAGTGGCAAGAAGAAAGTCATTTCTCAAAGATATCCATAAAAAGTCTTGTTTACAGTTTGCCACAAGCCACCTGGGAGACACACCAAACATGTGGAAGAAGGTGCTCTGGTCAGATGAAACCAAAATCCAACTTTTTGGAAACAATGCAAAACGATATGTTTGGCGTAAAAGCAACACAGCTCATCACCCTGAACACACCATCCCCACTGTCAAACATGATGGTGGCAGCATCATGGTTTGGGCCTGCTTTTCATCAGCAGGGACAGGGAAGATGGTTAAAATTGATGGGAAGATGGATGGAGCCAAATACAGGACCATTCTGGATGAAAACCTGCTGGAGTCTACAAAAGACCTGAGACTAGGACGGACATTTATCTTCCAACAAGATAATAATCCCAAACATAAAGCAAAATCTACAATGGAATGGTTCAAAAATAAACATATCCAGGTCTTAGAATGTCCAAGTCAAAGTCCAGACCTGAATCTAATTGAGAATATGTGGAAAGAGCTAAAAACTGCTGTTCACAAACGCTCTCCATCCAACTTCAAAGAGCTCGAGCTGTTTTGCAAGGAAGAATGGGCAAGAATTTCAGTCTCTAAATGTGCAAAACTGATAGAGAAATACCCCAAGCGACTTGCAGCTGTAATCGCAGCAAAAGGTGGCGCAACAAAGTATTAATGCAAGGGGGCCGAATAATTTTGCACGCCCCACTTTTCAGTTTTATTATTACAAAAAAAGTTTAAATGATCCAATAAATTTCATTCCACTTCACAATTGTGACCCACTTGTTGTTGATTCTTCACCAAAAATTTTAAATGTTATATCTTTTTGTTTGAAGCCTAAAATGTGGCAAAAGGTTGAAAAGTTCCAGGGGGCCGAATACTTTCGCAAGGCACTGTATCAGTAATAATGATTATTTGATAAAGGGTATGTCATCAGGAAAGACACTTAAACATTTGGGAATCTTGAAGGCTACCAGGATCTCTAATATTGGCGATCTAGAGGGCATGTATTGCCAATTATGGGGCAAGAACAAACTTTGCTATGTATATCCCTTCCCTTTGTGAGCCTTCTAGATCATTCAGTGGCTCTTAGAGGTCACATGACAGCCCTACAAACCTAACACAAAGGAAACAGGAGTCAGGAGGTAGAGGTGGGTGCTCACTACTTCTGACCAACGAACTGCCACAATGAAGACATTCAAGGGCATGAAAATGTGCCAGCTAGTTCAGTTGTGAAGGAGCATTGAGCAGCTGTGCCCTGTTGAGAGGGCCCTCTAAATGATGAAAATGTTTCAAATAATATTTTCTTAAAAAATTCCTTAAAGATGTTTTCTGTGTAATCCCATAATTGTCTTCCTCTCAGGTATCGATCTGTCTTGTTGGACACAAGCTTCTGTTATGTGGAGATGTTGAGTAACGTTTGCTGTAGCTAGGCGAGTAATGAAGCTGAATAATGTCCAAACCTCAAGTTTGTGTCATTTCCAAATATCTAGAGTTCGGTTTCTAAGTGAGTCTGACAGAGTGGCAACGTGCCTGATATGTAGAGCGTGGACAAAATGCTGAGCTGTGAAGACCGGCTACAATTATTCAATGTGCGGCCTCTGCCAGGTACTGTTCTCTGGCACAACATACCCTCCGATCTGTCGAATGTTAGAATCATTAAATACCAAGATATGATGTTTATGGAAAAGTGGCGCTCGGCTCTACAGGGGCCTGGTCCCCGGTGCAGATTATATGAGCTCACAACACAGTTTTATGGCACGCCTTAGGAGGCTTTACAGCTGGGACATTGTCTGCTTTGTGGATAGCTCGAGTATTTACTGGCAAGATGAGTGCTGCGCCCGGCAAACAGCGGAGATACCTTATACGTGAGTCTTCTTTAAATGTACATGGAGAGTATCATATATGGAGTTCTTGAAATACATTGTGTAAGTGACATGGAACAAAAACTACATTTCTGCTTCCTTTCTTAATTTTCTTTGCTTTTAGTAATACTTAAAAAGTCATTGGGTTCATTTATCATGACCCCCTACGTCAGTTTTTGGCATAAAAAAAGTTACAAGACCCCTAGCTATAGGCGCAAGTGTCAGACGTATGCCTTGTCATAAATTTCATGAATTAAGCACATATTCTGGAAGCACAGGGGGTATCAAAGAGCAGAGTAAAATTTTGGTGACCCCTAGTAAGTCTAAGATTGTCCAGGGTTACATTCTAAGGCCAGGTCAGTGATTGTGAGTAAAAACCAAGTGCGGGTCAAAAACACAGAACAGGTTCTGATCTTTCCCTTATACCTTATCTCTGAGGAGGCTCCACTTCTGGATTTGGCTCACAATCACTGATGGAAATCACTGACCAAACACTGTGTGAAAACAGTCTAACTCCAGTAACACTTGCACACTGAAGTAGCAGAGTGATCCCAAAGTCTATATTTGCTGGTCCCACCTCTAGGACTTACACCTATGCGGACCCTTCTGGTGAGACGGTGGGAATTATGGGGCAGAACTGACGTGCTAAGAATGTCCATGTCAGGAACACTCTTTCAAAACAACTCTACAAAGTTTTGTATACTCTGTACAATTACAGTTAATAGCACATCTCATACAGTATAGAATGATGGATGAGTTGATATGGCTTTGGTGACTTAGGTTTAATTGGATTCATCAGGTTTCCTTCAGGCTTTACCAGGAATTAGTGATGACAAGATTAGTGCAATCTGCAGCATTATTCCACAAACATGGACAACACTCTGAAAAATTGATAAATGTGAACAGAGCCTAAAGATGCCCATACACCTCCAATAGTATCCCTCTCTACTCCACCGTACACATACACACATGGCTCTCCTCAGGGTGTATGTCTTTAATAGGGAGAGTGGAGAAGGTTCAAAAGGATCATGCAGTGAAATTTAATATCAAATATTTCTGTGTCCGCGCTGCTCTATTCTGAGAAAAACAGTATTTCTGAAGCACATTCTCCTCCCTTGTGTAATCTCAGAAATATTGGACTTGCAATTCTGGGGATTGGACCTATCTTCTACCATCCAGCAGGGGCTCACAAATCAAAGGCTAAAGATAAAGGACTATTTATTTATAAACTGAAATTTAACGTCCCTGATCCTACCCCATTGGAGGATGGTCAGCAGCTTCCCACACACATCAGACTGCCAAAAAAGATAGGTTAAGCCAGCAGTAGACTAATGTGTATGGGGACCTTTAGTCATAATGATCAGATCTGATCAGTGTGTCAGGGCAAATGTTCTATGGCATAATTGTTTATTTTTCATATTTTACATTGTGGCAAACATTGTAATCCAATTATGATAAATTTGACAATTAGAAATGCCTTCTTAGACTACTTTCACAATTGAGTTGTTGTATTCCGGTATTGAGATCCGACAGAGAATCGCAATACCGGAAAAAAATGTTTCCTTTTATTCCTCATTCATTCTGAGTGGATAGAGATCCTGTCAGGATGCATCAGGATGTCTTCCGTTCGGGCAGCATTCCGTTTTGTGTCCGGCACTGAAAACAATATAAGTCAATGGTTACGGATATATATTAGATCCGTCACCTATGGACTTTGAATGTATTTAGTGACAGATCCATTTTTTCCATTTTGATTTAACGCAACCACATCCTAACGGAACGGATGCGTCCTGATGTTCCAAATCAAAACAGATCTGTTTAATTCCGGTATTGAGATACTCTGCCAGATCTGAATATCGGAATTAACAAAGCAAGTGTGAAAGTAGCCTTAAAAGTCCAATTGTATTTTTTTATTTCATTCATTCATCTTATTTCATACAGAAGCCATTTATAATTCTTAAGTGTTTATATAAACGTTTCCAATTTTTTTCTAATTACATTACCAAGATCACTGGATAAATGCAGTTAGTGGCACCATAAAGACAACACCACGTGTATACATTCACTTACCAGTGTGCTGCCATCAGTCCAGCGGAAATCATGCTCAAACATCTTATCATTCAGACCAATCCACTGGTAGTCATGGCCCAAGCCTTGGTGAGAGGATATCAGAAAAGAGAAATACTTGTTAAAAAAAAACAGGGTACAGGACAGAAACCAATATCCCCATCACTGGTACACCAGTACTTACGGTTCACAAAGTTTTGTTCGTCCTGTGATAGGATGCTGGTTAGGTGACCTCCCTGTACACGACATTCTCTCTCAGCGGCATCCCATGTGCGTCGGTGAGCAAAGTACTTGTAGCAATGGCCTTGGAATTTGTGCCAGCCATAGTCACAGACTTCTGAGTCTAAAAGGCAACACAAAGATATTACCTTTCAGAAATGGTATTTATATACTGTGCACACCACTGTTAAAACACTGTAAGACATGCACTGCGCCAAATTGGAAATTAAAAATTGGACATAAATGGTACAATTTTCACTGCATGGGTTGATGGTTCATGTAGAAGATCAGGTATCTGAATTCGCCCACTGACTATATTGTTCGAGTATTCAGTCTGGGTACTGTCTGTCGGATAGCACCTGGACGTTATGAATAAGCACTACACATGTACATCATGGGAAGAAGGGACTTATGGTGCTCCTTAAAGAGCATCTGTCAGCATGATGAACCCTATTAAACCAGGTAGGGTTGATCATGCTGATTAAAACGATACTTTTGTTTTGTATGTTAAACAGCTGCAGAGATATCTGTGTTTTTATTCATATGCAAATTAGCATACTGGAGTTCTAGGGGGCAAGGCTGAATCATTGGAGCAGCTTTTGTAACATCCCTTTTTCTGTGCCCACTTCCCCCTCCCCTTGGTTGACAGAGCTGGGAGTCAGCATGCTGAGGGCAGAGCTGTGTCCTAGAGCTTTGTTATAGCATGTACATATCATATACACTATTTGCATTAGCTTTACCATATATAGAGATTTTCTATGCTTAGAAAGCTAAAAGAAAGATATTGTTGTAATTAGCACGATCAGCCCTACCAGTCTGTCTGGCCTAATAGGGTTGATCATGCTGACAACGTTCTGGGATGCAAGTGCAAATGCAACCTCTGCGCCCCTTGATAGGTTTCTGTATGTTAAAATCAGGGATGCAACATATGTAATGTATGGAGTGCAGTGATTGCAGTTTCAAATGCACCCAGGACCCTAAGATGAACCTAAATATCTGTCATATATTCAGAGACAGGTGCTAGCGTAACGACCCATGACAGCTGAGAGGATCCTGTGTTAGGCATTGGGGTGCGGGCTATGCCTTTGCATGTATAGTGGAAAAGAATCACAGGCAGTATTTCTTAGTCGACGTTCACACAAACGTATTTTGTTTCTGTGTCCGTTTCTTTTTTTTGCGGACCGTATGCGGAACCATTCATTCTAATTGGTCCGCAAAAAAACAAAAGTTACTCTGTGTGCATTCCGTGTCCATATTTCCGTTCCGCAAAAAAATAGAACATGTCCTATTATTGTCCACATTATGGACAAGGATAGGACTGTTCTATTAGGGGCCAACTATTCAGTTCCGCGAAATACGGAATGCACACGGATGTCATCCGTATTTTTTCCGGATCAGTTTTTTAAGGAGTGCAAAATACATATGGTCATGTGCATGAGCCTTTAGGCTACATTCACACAAACGTATTTTGTTTCCGTCTCCGCTCTGTTTTTTTTTTTCTTTTGTTTTTTTTGCGGACTGAATGAGAACCCATTAATTTCAAAGGGTCCGCAAAAAATACGGACAGCACACCATCTACTGTCCGCACTGTCTCTCCGTTCCATAGACCCGCAAAAATATACAGAGCATGTCCTATTCTTGTCCGTTTTGCGGACAAGGATAGGCATTGTTACAATGGATCTGCAAAAAAAAAAACGGATGCAACGCGGATGTCACATTGACATCATCCATATTTTTTGCAGATCCGCATTTTGCGGACCACAAAATACATACTGTCATGTGAATATAGCCTTATAAGAATCCTATTGATATCTATAGTGCAGAGTCTGCACATACAATCCCATATAACACAGCCAGCATTCTGTCACAAGTGCCTTCTAATTTTGGAGCCTGATATCAGCCGGCTTGTCTACTACCTGTTACTAACATTGTGTCACAAGCCTTGACGGAGATATCTGGTGCTGGTTTATTTGTGTTGCCTTCCCTAATATGAACTCTATTATATTCCCTGCACCTGTGTTCTTTCTCTTTGTAGTGTTAAATGATGGCTTCAGCAGTGCAATTTCGCAAATGTAGCACTTAAAGGGAACCTGTCATCTCCGAAACACCCCCTGAACTAGAGTAAGCGTTGTATAGTGTAAGTGATGCTGAATCCGTACATGTAAGTTTTATCTTCGTACTCACTTGCATTCTGATGCTGTGCTCTGACAAACCAGCAGTAAAATGCACTCACTGGACTCCAGTGCTCACTCACATAATGGAGAGGACTCAAAGAAGAGTCCAGTGAGTGCATTTTACTGCAAGTTTGTGGGAGCACAGCGTCGGAATGGAAGTGAGTATGAAGATAAAACTTACATATTCGGATTCAGCATCACTTACACTATACAACACTTACTCTAGTTCAGGGGGCGTTTCGGAGATGACAGGTTCCCTTTAAACTCGCCAGCGCAGCTCCCATCTGCCGCCGAGGGACACTGAGCTGGTACTATGTGATAATGTAAATTCTGCAAGCTTTGCAAATTTTACAGAAAGTAGTCTACAATAATGCAAAACAGCAAAATATGATTTTTGGATATTTTTGTCCTGCTCTGTAGCATGTCTATAAAAAGTTGAAGAAACATACGATCATAGAAAGCTAAGAAATCTATCATTTATGTCAGTGCTGTGTTAGGATCTGGTCGGTTTTCAGCATGAGATCATTGAGGACACTTCTAGGTGTGAAGGCAGCTTAGAGACGTAAAACACTTATTGTTCCACGTGAAATACAGTCTGACCAAACTGCAAGTAGTAAAAGTTAATCTAAGTATTAACCCACACCCATCCTGTGGTACAACGTGGTACATGATCAATCTACTTGGCAGTTCTTTCATTCCAATGAATTCAGGACTGACGCGGCAAAATGCAGTCTCCTGCCAGACAAGAGTGTCTACATCACTAATAAAGCTTTATTTTGTCTGGCAGAATGGAAATTTGGCTGGGGATACCTTGCTCTGTTCCCAAACCACGGCAGAGCCATCAAGTAAAGGAAAAAATAAATCCAGAGATGAGGAACCAAGAATTCTGTTACTGAATGATACAATAGGAAACTTCTAACCATCTATGGAAGCAGCGATGCTGGTCCGTGTTATCCTTATATGATGGGATATCTCAGTTAAAGGGGTTGCCCACAGTTTTCACTTCTGTAGACCACCAGTGAATTAGACAGATGTCCTTTGATTTCACACAGCCTTATGACTAGCTAGCCACTAAAAGATTTGCTCAATGAAAGGGAATTTCCAAAGTGGACAATCCTTTAAGATGACTGTAGACACACCAATAATTTAGTTGGCTGGTGCCAAATTGATCAAAATGGCTGTTAAAAACTATCCCATTGATTGTAAACTAGTGGTCTACAGGAGTGAAAACTGTGGGCAACCCCTTTAACTGAGATATCCCATCATATAACGATAACACTGATGGTGGTCAACGATGGGATAATTTCTTATTTATGGCAATGCAAACTGGGAATTAACGTACTTTTTTTCTAACTAATGAATATCTGTAATTTGTGGCAGATGTTTTAATGAAGCAACATCTCCTCATGTTCATATTTTGATCTCTGGTCCCATTCAGTATCACAATTGAGAGGAATTTCAATATACCCTTCATATTACATCAGTTGAATTCAATGCCAGCTGGCTTAGGGTCCACTCGCACGAGTTGGATCTGATGCATCTTTCGGCACAGATACAACCTCAAAATCAACGGCAAATCCAATGACAATCTGCATTCTACACATGTGTATGTGGTCTCTGCTGAGAACATAAGTAGTAGCTACTTATTTTGCACGGAAATGACGAGGATTGTCCCCTGCAAATAACATTAGGGGCCTCCTAAGGTTCTGCTGCACATCTGCATCAATGTGGATTCCTTCCATGGATCATGTAGTATGATATGTGTTAGATTTGCAATATGCAAATCCAAAAGGTATGAATATGTCCTTCTATTAGTTCAGTAAAAAAAAATATTTACATTGAAATCATTTATTAGCTTTTATGAAATAATTGAAATAAATTAGAACAAAATATTTATGATAAACTGCCTAGCAACAGGCAAAGCCATAAGCAGGTGACTACCATGCCCAAGGCTGCCAATGCAAGGAAGGGCGTCGGCTGGAATGATACATTTTGTATGGCTAAAAACTACAACAATAGGAATATATCAACCAATCGGCACACAGCTCCATACAAATAGAAATATTTAATTGGTTACTATGGGCTTCGTGCAGATTTAAGTAATGAGGTTGCTGGATTTGCTGATGATGTTACAGAGTGGGATGTGTTTTCTATTCTATCCATGGCTATTAGCGCATTATAACATCTGCCGTTCTTATGTGACCGATGCACCGCACCGAAACGTCAAAGCATAGCATGAGTCTGCTTCCTTAATCAAGTCTAATAATCCATTAAGTGAAACATGTCGAATGAAATAAAGATGTTCTTTCTCTTCCAGCATGAACGCCGGCTATGTGGAGCTGTAATCCTCAGCACAACAGGTGACATGCAATTCCTGTAATGTACTTTATATCAGGAAATTGTAATATATCATTGTATTTGGGAATGGTCTAGGGAGTAAATACAGGGTTAAGTATCCTGCGTTGTACAGCAAGAGCTGTCCAAATGTCACAGAGGTTTTTTGGAAACTAAGCACTTGAAAACAAGTGTTTCTAATAAAATTTTACATGTTGTAACCAAAGATTTCATCGGTTGATAAGAATTGGACAGTTTTAATCAACATGTTGCTCCTTTGCCAGCTAAAGGGGTCATCACAATTAATACACAGATGTAGCAGTGCTGAATTTGCTTGTTTAGCCTCTCCAACCTGAAGTCCAATGCAAAACCAAGATTAAAGCTCATCCATATTACTGCTACAAGATCCTGACCTCCACAATTCTGCTGAACTGAAGTTAGATCTCCCACAGAGTGATCACCGGGTGTTCAAAATTGATTGCTCATCCTCAGGATAGATCTTCAGTATCTGATCAGTGGAGGTCTGACTTCCAGCCTCCTGCCAATCAGCAGATTTAAGAGGCCTCCTCACAGTATACTAATACCAGATGTGCTTAATATTGCAGACCAAGCCCATTCACTTAAATGGGACTTAGTTGCAAATGGGCCATGTGACCCTGTGAACGTGAAGATACTAGCCTAGGAAGAAGTTTTGGTGCTCAACAGAGCACCAGGCATCTTTAAACTCAGAAGCCTGACAATCAGATAATGACCTATGGTGCACATAGGCTATCAATATTAACCCCAAAAAACTCCTTTAATTCTGGGAACTGAATTAATTACCGATTCCCAGTGATTATGTTATCTATTTCTCAAATGAACTTAAATAACAGTTATGGAATGAATTGAAAGTGATAAAAATTTTAAAGTTTTTGCTTGTTGTTAGTGAATGGAAAAACTCATGTGAAGAGTCTAAAATACAAATACTATTTCTGGTTGACACAGAGGCACAGCTTAATAAGGGGAAATTCACACACAGCAGACTTACTGTACTGCAGAAATTTCTTTCTGCAACTGCTGCCTTCATCTGAATAGGGTCGCAGACTCAAACTGCGAGGATGGAGCTTGGAATTTGCTCATCTGAAAGGGGCCTAAGGGTGCCCCATTCAAATTAACTACTGGCTACTTTAAAAGCTGTTCTCAGTCTGTAGTGAAACAGATATGGCATGTACAGTATATGAAGAACATTGACAAGCCATTTTTATAAAAAATAAAAAAAAAATTCTGATATGAAATAATTGGCAACCTTTATATTATTTTACCTTGTTCACAAAGCGCTCCACTGTAGCTGGGGAGACACATGCACTTGAACGAATTAATGCCATCAAAACAAGCAGCTCCGTTCCGGCAGGGGTTTGACTGGCATTCATCAATGTCTGCACAAGATAAGCTGAGTTAGAAATGGGTAAGATTAAGAAGAAAACTCTATTGGTGGGGACTAAAGACTGGTTCGCATGACATTTCCATCATGGAGGTACCCTGCATAGTGACGTCCCACAAGAAATTTCTTCCCAAGAATATAAAACTCATTTTAATCCAGGTTATTGTGGAGGCCAAATATTCAACATACTAAGAACTTGGTGGTTATTAGCATTACATGTTTCTAGACAGTTGACAATTTGAGTATTATAACATCAACAGATATGGGAGAAGATTTAGGACTCATGCACACAAACGTATTTTCTTTCAGTGTCTGTTTCCTTTTTTTCGCAGACCATTTATTTCATGGGTCCCCAAAAAAACGGAAGTTACTCCATGTGCATTCCGTTTCTCTATGTCCGTTCTGCAAAGAAATAGACCATGTCCTATTATTGTCCACATTACGGACAAGGAAAGTACTGTTCTATCAGGGGCGAGCTGTTCCATTCAGCAAAATACGGAATGCACACATACAACATTCGTATTTTTGCAGATCCGTGTTTCACAGACCACAAAATACATACGGTCGTGTGCTTGAGCCCAAAGTAAGAACATCTCGGAAATGGAGGAGGAAAGATCCATCTTGGTAACCTAAGCTTTAAAAGATGTAAGCACAGTACTTTATCATCAAAGGTGGTGTCCTATTTTGTGTTCTCACCCATATACACTGGAAGGGAGATATTCTGTTATGATCAGTTTTAGGGCTCATGCACATGACCATATGTATTTTACGGTCAGAAAAACACGGATCCACATAAAATATGGATGACGTCCATGTGCATTCCGTGTTTTGCGGAACAGAACAGCTGGCCCCTAATAGAACAGTTCTATCCTTGTCCCTAATGTGGACAATAATTGGACATGTTCTATATTTTTGCGGAATGGACATATGGAAATGGAATGCACACGGAGTAACTTCTGTTTTCTTGCGGACCCATTGAAATGAATGGTTCCGCATACGGTCCACACAAAAAATGGAACGAACACGGAAAGAAAATACGTTTGTGTGCATGAGCCTTTAGACAGGGGTTCCTTGGCCCCACCAGTGGTATTCTGAGGACCCCCACCGCATCTACACATCCTTTTTTAATTGCATTTTAAGCTTAGTTATCATTGCACACGTAGGGCACCAAAAAAAGTAGTCAGGTAATTTAAAAAAAAAAAAAACAACAGAACTTTGTGGGAAGTGACTGGCTCTAAAACATCCATGTTGGAATGTTGGAGATCCACTAGTACTATTTTGGGCCAGTACATGAGCAACTGGGTAACCACTGACCGCCCTGCGATAGTGAAACACTCTCTTTAATAAACCTTACATATGAATAGATGCATTCTATATTGGCCTCTCTATAAGGCTACTACCAATGAAATATGAGAAAGGTAGATAGGTATGAGGATCTTAGAGGTGGGATCACGTCTATCAGATATTTATGGCATAGTCTGTGGATATAATAAAAAACTAAGATCAGAATAACACTTTAAAATCCTGTCCATTTGTGACTGAGCAGCTACACATATATATTTCCTTTACATACCGATTTCACATAGCTCTCCAGTGAATCCGGGCATGCATGTGCAGACATATGAGGAAGCCCCACGAGCATAGCATGTTCCTCCCTGCTGACAAGGATTTATCCTGCAAGGATCTTGGGCTGCAATGAGGAAATATCAAGACTTTTGGTATAATACTGTATAGGTTAAAGGTTTTACAGTTTATCAAACTTCACAATATAAATTATACAATATATGTTTCACATAAACCATTAGCAACCATAGCAGCTATGCTTTTATTTTATTATTATTTATTTTATCTATTATTATTAGTGCTGATCGAGCATGCTCGGCCGAACTCGCTGTTCGGCCGAGCATGCCTATGCTGGGGTCCGCTCGGTGTTCGGCCGAACACCGAGTGTACTCGAGCGCAATGCTCGAGTCTCTTCCCCGCACGTTTGTTCGCTGCTATGCAGTGATTAAACGTGCGGGAAAGTACTGACATTCACTGTAATGTTGATTTGTACGCTAATGCTACGCATTGTATGGTAATGCGTACGAATTTGTATGCTAATGCTACGATTGTACGCTAATATGTACAAATTTGTATGCTAATGCTACGCATTGTACGCTAATGCGTACAAATTCAGTTAATTAGCATACTTTTACGAGTAAAACGAGTATTAACCAGACACCCTCCCCTCTTCCAAGCGGGGGGTGCCTGGTTTAGTCCCATTGACTAACATTATGCTCGGGTGCTCGGCCGAGCACTCGAGCACCCCCAAGTTCTCGGCCAGAGCATACGAGCACAGAGAGCTCAGATGTGCTCGCTCAACACTATTATTTATATATATATACTATATATATATATATATATATATATATATATATATATATAGATACGTCACTGTCAACCACTTGGCCTAAAATTAATTCAGTAGAAATTTCAATTTAAATTGCAATTGCTTGATTAATGAGATGCATAGATACATACACAAGAGAGCACAAATAAATGGAGACCAGTGAAAAACATTGCCAGTAAAGCTGTGCAAGCAATGATAATAACTACAGCACTGATGTTAATACTGTCCTCACACAGGAGGTAATGATTAATAATGAACACTGTACATACACATATATACATACACACACAGTTAAAGAGCAATCACCCACACAGGGTAAATTCTGGATGCTAACGTTATGATCTAAACCTATACTCAAAAGGATAAATAAAAAAGAATAAAACTGCATAAATAAAACAATATGCTTGTGTCTTACTTGTTATGCGAATTTCAGTTCCATCAACGTTATTACTAGTGGAAATCTGGATGTCAAGACCTGGAAGTGGTGTTACTCTCTCAGAAGGAGTATCTTCAGTTCCTGTTTCCACTATTTCAGTCTCTTGAATTTGCTGCCCAGGCTGAAGAGAGGTAGGAGCATCTGGGTCAGCTGGTACTACGTCAATACTTTCTGTAGAGTAAATCAGCAATGAAGGACCAGGTGTAGCCCCCTCTTCAGTGTCTATTTGGATTTCCTCTGTAACATCAGAAGGTTCCGGAGGGCTTCCTGTTGAATCAATTGATTGAAAGCCTACTGGTTTATAAGTTGCAGTAATATCTGCGCTAGCTTCTTGCCCTATGACAACATGGTCAGTTCCAGAACCAGAGGAAGGTAGAGTACTTGGAATAATTTTTCCAGTGTAATCTGATGCTCCGTTGACAAGAATGACAGTGACGGGATCTTTAGGTTCTTCAGTTACTGCCACAATAATGTCCTGCTCTGTTAAATTAATACTTGATGTTTTATCTTCATAATCTGGACTGCTCACAGCTGAAATTGAGTGGACAATTTCCTTTATACTTTCCGTTACATATACTTCTGGTTGCTTAGAGGTTTCAACCACGACATCAGTATCTTTTGTGGAATATTCTGGGCTAAATAATTCACTTTTAGTTATTTCAGTGGTGACTTTAGGACTGGCTGAAGATACAAAATCCACATCTGGTAGATCTGTGACAAGTTTCTCCTCTACTGTTGCAGAATCAGTGGAGTGCTCAATAGACGTAATTGTTGAGGTGGACTGAACTTTGTCTTCTTCAGAACCTACGCTTGTTAAGTCTTTATATATTTGACTAAAGTCCTCAACAGACAGAATATTTGGTGTAGGATGAACCTTGATCTTCTTAGTCTCCTCACTAATTGTGATATATTGCTCTGCTTCTGTTGTTTCTTGACCTACTATAGGTTCATCTATAGCTGATTCCAATGTGGTTTTAGTCCTAGGCAATTCAGTTACTTTTAGGTCAGCCATTGTTACCTCATCCAAATCCTTGCTAACAATTATTAGTATGGTGGATGTAGTAGATGTTTCAGCTGAAACAGCTTCCGTGATTTCTGCACTTGGTAAGCTGGTTGATATCCCAACTTTCTGAGTGGAAACAGGGAATGTAGACGCAAAAGTGCTTGTTTGAACTGGCTGGTGGGTTACATCTGTAGCTGTTGAAGGCTGTTCTAAGCCAGATCCTTCTGTTGAACCCTCCAATATATCAGGAAGAAGCACAGTGGTTTTCTTCTCGACATCAGAACTAACTGCTCCCGCTGTTGTGAAGTGGATAACACTACTTTCCTTCACTGGTAATTGTGTTGTCTGTTGCTGGAAATCATCATCACTTGTGATTGTTCTGGTTTCCATGACAGATAAATCATCTGTCATCTGGCTTAATGTGGCATCCTGAACCTCAGTCTGTTGTGCTGTTGAAAGCTCAACTAGATGATATGGTTGTAGTGTCCCTGTAGATATCGTAGTAGAATCAGCATCTGTACTAATTGAACTTAGCGTGGTAAGTTTAACAACAATAGGTTCATCTGTACGTGCCTCTTCACCAGAACTTAGTTCTTCTTGTAAATAAACCTTAGTTTGTTGTAAAGTTGAATGCTCAACTAGATGATATGGTTGTAGTGTCTCTGGAGATATTGTAGTAGAATCAGCATCTGTACCAATTGAACTTACGCTGGTAACTTTAACAATAACATCAGATTCCTCAGTATGTATCTCATCACCAGAACTTAGTTCTTTTTGTACACGAATCTCAGTTTGTTGTGAAATTGAAAGCTTAGTTAGATCATATGGTTGTAATGTCTCTGGAGATTTTGTAGTAGAATCAGCATCTGTACTAATTGAACTTAAAGTGGTAAGTTTAACAACAATAGGTTCATCTGTACGTGCCTCTTCACCAGAACTTAGTTCTTCTTGTAAATAAACCTTAGTTTGTTGTAAAGTTGAATGCTCAACTAGATGATATGGTTGTAGTGTCTCTGGAGATATTGTAGTAGAATCAGCATCTGTACCAATTGAACTTACGCTGGTAACTTTAACAATAACAGGTTCCTCAGTATGTATCTCATCACCAGAACTTAGTTCTTCTTGTACACGAACCTCAGTTTGCTGTGAAGTTGAAAGCTTAGTTAGATCATATGGTTGTAATGTCTCTGGAGATTTTGTAGTAGAATCAGCATCTGTACTAATTAAACTTAAAGTGGTAAGTTTAACAACAATAGGTTCCACTGTATGTACCTCTTCACCAGAACTTAGTTCTTCTTGTAAATGAACCTTAGTTTGTTGTACAGTTGAATGCTCAACTAGATGATATGTTTGTAGTGTCTCTGGAGATATTGTAGTAGAATCTGCATCTGTACCAATTGAACTTACGCTGGTAACTTTAACAACAACATCAGGTTCCTCAGTATGTATCTCATCACCAGAACTTAGTTCTTCTTGTACACGAACCTCAGTTTGTTGTGAAGTTGAAAGCTTAGTTAGATCATATGGTTGTAATGTCTCTGGAGATTTTGTAGTAGAATCAACATCTGTACTAATTGAACTTAAAGTGGTAAGTTTAACAACAATGGGTTCCACTGTATATACCTCTTCACCAGAACTTAGTTCTTCTTGTAAATGAACCTTAGTTTGTTTTACAGTTGAATGCTCAACTAGATGATATGGTTGTAGTGTCTCTGGAGATATTGTAGTAGGATCAGCATCTGTACCAATTGAACTTACGCTGGTAACTTTAACAATAACAGGTTCCTCAGTATGTATCTCATCACCAGAACTTAGTTCTTCTTGTACACGAACCTCAGTTTGTTGTGAAGTTGAAAGCTTAGTTAGATCATATGGTTGTAATGTCTCTGGAGATTTTGTAGTAGAATCAGCATCTGTACTAATTGAACTTAGGGTGGTAAGTTTAACAACAATAGGCTCCTCTGTATGTGCCTCTTCACCAGAACTTAGTTCTTCTTGTAAATGAACCTTAGTTTGTTGTACAGTTGAATGCTCAACTAGATGATATGTTTGTAGTGTCTCTGGAGATATTGTAGTAGAATCTGCATCTGTACCAATTGAACTTACGCTGGTAACTTTAACAACAACATCAGGTTCCTCAGTATGTATCTCATCACCAGAACTTAGTTCTTCTTGTACACGAACCTCAGTTTGTTGTGAAGTTGAAAGCTTAGTTAGATCATATGGTTGTAATGTCTCTGGAGATTTTGTAGTAGAATCAACATCTGTACTAATTGAACTTAAAGTGGTAAGTTTAACAACAATGGGTTCCACTGTATATACCTCTTCACCAGAACTTAGTTCTTCTTGTAAATGAACCTTAGTTTGTTTTACAGTTGAATGCTCAACTAGATGATATGGTTGTAGTGTCTCTGGAGATATTGTAGTAGGATCAGCATCTGTACCAATTGAACTTACGCTGGTAACTTTAACAATAACAGGTTCCTCAGTATGTATCTCATCACCAGAACTTAGTTCTTCTTGTACACGAACCTCAGTTTGTTGTGAAGTTGAAAGCTTAGTTAGATCATATGGTTGTAATGTCTCTGGAGATTTTGTAGTAGAATCAGCATCTGTACTAATTGAACTTAGGGTGGTAAGTTTAACAACAATAGGCTCCTCTGTATGTGCCTCTTCACCAGAACTTAGTTCTTCTTGCAAATGAACCTTAGTTTGTTGTACGGTTGAATGCTCAACTAGATGATATGGTTGTAGTGTCTCTGGAGATATTGTAGTAGAATCAGCATCTGTACCAATTGAACTTACGCTGGTAACTCTAACAACAACAACAGGTTCCTCAGTATGCGTATCATTGCCAGAACTTAGGTCTTCTTGTACATGAACCTCAGTCTGTTGTGAAGTTGAAAGCTTAGTTAGATCATATGGTTGTAATGTCTCTGGAGATATTGTAGTAGAATCAGCATCTGTACTAATTGAACTTGCAGTGGTAACTTTAACAACAATAGGTTCCTCAGTTTGTGTCTCATCGCCAGAACTTAGTTCTTCTTGTTCATAAACAACAGTTTGTTGTGAAGTTGAAAGCTTAGTTAGATCATATGGTTGTAATGTCTCTGGAGATATTGTAGTAGATTCACCACCTGTTTTAATGGAACTAAGAGTGGTAACTTTAGCAACAATTGGTTCTTCAGTAATTACATCATCTCCAGAAGTTTGCTCTGTAAAGAGCTCTGTAGGTTCTGTTCTCTCTGGCTCAGCTGTCGAATGTGTACCTTTATCTATAGTTTCTGTAACATAAATATCATGACCAACCGTTTCTTCAGAACTCTTTGTAACAATCATATCAGTAACTTCTTCAAGTGGTACTGAACTAGTAGCTGTGTACTGTATGGGTGATGGTGAATCCAAGGTTGAACTTTCTGGAAAATGGTCATCGGTCAAGTGTTGCGAGCTAGGTGTGATACTTTCTTGGTCTTCTTCTCTACTGGGTGAAGTTGATTTCAAATCAGTGAGATCCACTTGTGTTGAAGTGTAGAGTTTTATTGCAGGTGTTGTACGGATATCAGAAACTAATTCACCAGAGCCTTCAACATCATGTTTTTCAGTGTAAACAACTTTCTCTTCAGGTGTAGTGACAGTTGTCTTGTCTGACTCCAGAGTAGATGATTGAAGGTCTTCTGTAAATTGTGTACTAGATTTATCATCCACAATAAATTCAGATGGTACGGGTGTAGAACTAATTACTTCGCTTATGGTGTCATTAGGTTGTGAGAGACTCCATATGCTAATAGTACTTTCTTCTATTACTTCTAAACTAGGTGTTTTACCAGTACCAATCATGAACTCTTTTTCATCTTCAACACTTATAGGGGATGTGGTTACCACATTGGTTTGCAAAACTTCTTCTGTAAATGACTTTGTTTTATCTGTTAATAACTGAGATATGCTGGGGCTAAGACTGATTAGTGATACTGGCACTTCTGGTTTTTGGGTTAAATCTTGCAAATCACTAACAAATTCAGTCTTTGTTGTAGGTAGAGTTACTGTTCTAACATGCTCTTCTGAAACAGAGGTTGCAATAAAAGAACCTATGTGTGTTTCTAACTCCTCTCCTGAACCATCAAAATGTGAATCTGGTTTTTCTAGTTTCTTTGGTATATAATATGAGGTTGCTGTGCTTTCATCAGTGTAAACCTTGGTAGTTTCAGTCACATCTACTTCATATGCTATATCTGGTTTTAAAGTGTGCTCAGGTTGTAATGTTTCAGATTTTTCAGAAATCAGCTGAATTGATTCTACAGTTTTAGGGCTATAAACATAGCTAACTGTAGATACTTCTTCAGGCTCAATGGCTGATGTTGGTACAGAATGTGAAATCTCCAGCAATTCCCCAGAGCCCAAATCATGAAATTCGGTGCTGATGAGTTTCTGAAGAGTTGAGACAGTGCTATGCTCCATGATGACTTCTGGTTCATCTGTGGTTATGCTACTTGTTTTTATCTCCACTTTAGATGAGCCATGTTCTGTGCTAATAGGATCAGATAGCTGTGGCTGCCGGGTCTGTGTTATTTCAGTTTCAACAATGGGAGCAGTTGTACTAAGCAAATCTTCTTCCTCTACTCCAGAACCAGAGTCAACTAATGATTGCGATGTGCTGATCTGTTCCCTAGGCTGGAGTGATTTGGTATAAGTTTGTAAATCTTCCACTTCTGTAGTTGAGAAAACTGTTTCAGGTTTACTTGAAGAAGTTGCAAAAGTGACACTTGAGCCTCCTGACCCAAGATCAGTAAATGGTAAACCAGTACTTACTATTTCTTTTACAATGGCATAGCTGGTTTGTGTTTTCAAGCTTAGTATGGATTCTTCACTTGGCATAGGACTGGCACCTTCAGTACTTGTTCTAATTGAAGAGGTTGTAAACCGAATATCATCATCTCCACCTGAGCCATTTTCAGAACTGGCTGTGTCACTAGAACTGACCTCTGTGATCACCTGTGAAGGACTGATGGAGGACACAGCTGTAAGCTTTGACTCCAAGCTTCCTGATATTCCAGGTTCTCCTGTGCTTAACTGAATAATCACTTGTGGTGTAGTTGAAGATGTTTCTTGTTCAAATTCAGTTACTGATTCATCTACAATCTTAGATATTTCTATACTTGGCAAAACTGTAGTAGTATCTTCTAGTTCTGGTTTTGTTTCAGATTTAGAACTGGTTACAAATGAAACTGTGATCACTTTCTTTTCCTCACCTGAGCCTTCTTCAGCAAATGGAGATGTGCTGATAGCAACTGTGGCTTTAGTATCAGAAACAGCAGGTGATGATGTGACTTCTATTTTATCACTCTCAGGGGATTCAGATGTTACAGTGGAAAGTGATAATGGTAAACTAGATACTGTTTCATACAACTTATCTGTCTCTGTTTCAAACTGAAGTTCTTTCAGAGGGATTGTAGAACTAGTAGCAGGGGTTGATTGAAAATCACCAGAACCAAAAAAGTCTTTCTTTGTTTCAGATGACATTTTTTGGGGCTCCTCGACAATAATAGAAGATGTTGTAGTATATAGTTTGGAAGTATCCATTTCACTTTTTTCAACTTCAAAAGGCTTAGTAGTAAAAATTACCTCCTCTTCAGAGCCCTCAATTGCGAAAGGAGATATGGTGCTGATAGTACCTGAGACTGAATCTTTTGTGACCCTAGGAGTAAAAGTCTCTTCTACAAATGATGTTCTCTGATCATCTGCAGTGAGTTTTGCTCTTGGAGATGTACCATCTTTTACAGTTGACTTTGGAACTAGGGTAGAGAATGTTTCATGTTCTCGTACTGTTTCAGTATCTTTATCCAGCGGTTCAAACTTTGTTGTAGTTTCTTTATCTAGCAATTTATATTGGATGCCTGTTGGTGAAGTTGTAGCTAGTATATCCTCATCTGGTTCTTTTATATCTCCTGAGGCTTCCGTATCAAAAAATGTATGAGCACTTGTGTATTTTGGAGGTTGTGACTCTACAGCCTGTTCTGTTATAGTGATAGAAGACTCTGTTACGGCAGCTGTTATAATTTCCTTCTCCTTCAGTATTTCAGGTTTCGCTGTATAAATACTCTCTGTAGATGGCAGAGGAACACTTGTTTGCTCAGTGAAATACTTCTCTTTGGAAGAGATATCAGGTATAGCAGTAATTTGCTCTACTTCTATAGAATATTTCACATCTTTTGAAGATGTTTCTGTGGAATCAGTATCAATCATTTCTGTTTCAACCTGGGATGTTGTACTTAAAATGGATTCACTTGCAGCATCACCATCTACTGAAATCCCCCTTGTTATAATGGTCTCAAAATAAGTAGTTTTTGTTACTGTTTGACTCATTTCAGTAGTATGTATTTCTGTAATAGATACATCTGAAGCTGACCCCTCCATTTCATTAAACAGCAATTTTTCTGGTGCTTTAGTTAAAATGCTGTCTTCTTCACTTATTTCAGTAACTGTACTACTGGATTCTGCAACTTCTTCAGAGGGTGGTGGAGTACTCTGAGATAGAGAGTCTTGCACTTCTGCAGACAGGATAATCTTTGCATCTTTGGTGGCCTGTGTTGTATGTTCTTCACTGTCTTTAAATACCTGCACCGGTGTTGTTACATTAATGATGGTCACATCTACATCACCAGAACCTTCTGGAAGGAGAAGTGCAGTTGAGACTTCTATAATTTTAAGTGGACCAGTTGTTGCAACTCCTAGCTCTACATGTGAATCAGTAACTGATAAAGCATCCTCTTTTAGGATAATTTTAGTTGTAGGTAGGACTGATGCTGAACTTGAGTCTTGTGTTACAATTTCAGGAAATCCATGGGTTGGAGATGGCTTAAAGGAGAACTCTGCTGTTACTGGTTTCAAACTCTGAATGACTGGTTTAGCAGTGGTTACTAGAGGAACATCAGATTCGGCATCACCAGGTGATTCTATCGTGAATACAGACAACTTAGGTGTAGCGCTAGCTTCTAATAATGTTTCAGGCTCTTTTGATGTCAAGTCTTCAACTTCTAAAATTGATTGAGTAGTAGGTAAGTATTTTATTCTAATGTCTATGTCACCACTTGCTTCAGGTTCTTGAGTTTCAGCAGAAGTATATTCTGGTGTGTCTGTCTGAAGTACACTTTGCTCAGTAACCTCACTCAGCTGAGCCACTGATGCATTTAAGGATGGTGTAACACTTTCAATCTGTTCTCCTTTAGCCTCTTCTGTTTTTGAGTGTTTTGGCTCTGGTGTAATTTCTTGTTTTCCATTAATAAACTTTAACGATGGGGACGTAGCAACAGCAGTTGAATTGTCACAGTCCGTGTCCTCCTCAGAAGAACTTAAAATGGGTGGTAAAAATTCTATGAAAGGATATTGACTGGAATCATCGGTAGCATTGTGTTCTGGTATACCCAGTTTATGAAGTAGATGTTCCACTGATCCTGTTGAAAAACAAATAATGATTTTAGCTTGTGAATGTGTTAATTTACACGCATATATGGCTGTATTATTGCCAATGAACTGTGAATATAGTTAATGAAGTTAATAAGTGTGATATTTACTATGAACAAACATGACGAACAAGGGCAATGTAGCAAAGCAGACAACATTGTCAAACAATGAGGTGAGGCGTTTGCAACATCATCCTCTCTTCCTAATTTACATGGCTAATGTAAAACTTTGGTTTGTCTCCTTTTTTACTAATAAAGTATACTATTATTTTCTATAAACATACATTATTAGTTGGGCAGCGATACACTATGGAAGAAACAGACCACTAAGAAATTAGGACCAGGTCTAATGCTTCTATTCACACTGTGTCAAAAAAGCAAAAGTATCTCTGACTCTAAACGTTCCTTCCAATAATAACACAGAGGTCTCGAGGACTCACCACCACCACCTCAGAAGAGATCCTATTCAGTCCTGTATCTCCTTCCACTAACTTCACATACAAGCTTGGCACAGAAGTCTCACAATCACTGCTTGTCACACCAGCAGTAGGAAGTTACTCCCAGCTGAGCTCAGAATAGATGTTCTTACCCTCGATCTCTTCTGAGGTGGTGGTGGTGAGTCCCCAAGACCTCTGTGTTACTATTGGCAAAGATGTTTAGAGCCAGAGATACTTTTGCTTTTTTTATATAATTTTCAATAATCTCAACATCTCACTTTCCTTGATAATATATTTTCTTGCTGCTTTCCAATATAACTAGCAGTCACTATGAGAATATTAAGTAGCTTCTCAATGCAGCATTTTTGTGATTTGTCACATCATCATCCTATCGAGAACAGTGCTATTAGAAAAAACGGAATAAAACGCAACACATTTGAGTATTAAAGCTCATGCACATGGCTGTATTGTGAATCTATGCTGTACAAATCTGTAATACACAGCCATAATTACTTGTGTGCATAAGACACATTCAAGTAAAATCATAAATAGTAGATTTTTATCATAAACCTATGTAACTTTGTATACTATGAATAATGAGATTCTTAAAGTGTTACTGTCATCTGGGACATTTATGGCATATCCACATGAGCCATGTACTAGAAGCGGTACCCACACCTATCTACAAAATGGAGGATGTGTCATTTATGGCATATCCACATGACCCATGTACTAGAAGCGGTACCCACACCTATCTACAAAATGGAGGATCCCTGCTGTGAAGGGAGTAGAGGCCATGGCTCTCCGTTTACTTCTATGGGTGTTCCAAAATAGTTAAGCACTCCGCCATATTTGGAACTCCCATAGAAGTGAAGGGCGAGGGCCATGAATGCGTGGGCACCTCTCTGTTCACAGCCAACCCCGATTCTTTAGATTGGCATGTATGGGTAGCAAAGGTGGACCTGCACCTATTGGACATTTATGGCATGTCCTGTGGCATACCCTTTAAGCATTGTGCTTCCATAGTGCAGAATATCTGACTATTGTGACAAGACAAGAGATTTATCAAACTGTCTAAAGCAAAAACTTTTGTTCCCCATAGCAACCAATGCACAGCATTCATTTCATAGTCTGCTCTTGAAAAATGAAAACTGTGCTGTGATTGGTTGCTATGAACAACAGTGTCAGTCTGTGTTTTAGCCAATTTTCATAAATCCCTGACATTAATATAAATCCACAAATCTCTCTAGGTCAATTGAGATATACCATGAAACTATTCTAAAAAGATCAAATAATAAAAGGATTAGATGGCAGCCACGGTTAGGTTAAAACGTGGCCACAATGCAACAACAGTTTTCAATTGGGGAAAAGTACAAACATTAACAATCACTTCAAAAAGGGCAGATGTGCAGATGTTTTTCAGACACATTTTGACGAGACAGCAGCTACATCTTGTCTGCACCCTTAGAGAATTATTCCAAACTGTTTACAAAGAGGAAGATGATTGTTAGAACCCTCTGCACACATACTGGATATGATTTTCAATTTTGAAATTTGAATACAATGACCATATAATACTATGCCTAAAAACCCCCATAAAATAACACACTACGTGGGTGGGCAGTCACCTTATTATCTCCCAACTGCTAGGCTAGTACACAGAAGTACACAAGAGTCTCCATAAAACACAATAACCCTTAGTCTCTTCTTGCGGTGTCTTTCTAAATCACGCCCTTCCCGCAAGAACTAGTTTAAATAGATTGTTGTCTTGGAAGGCAAAACAGACACCTGTGTCAGTAGATATCACAAATGCTGACATCTGTTTTCCATAGGGTCTTTATAACCTGGGAAACACTTTATTCCATAGATGTGTAGTTAACTAGGAAAGACTCGCACCATCTTATGAAGTGGTATTTTTGCATTCAAAAGATCAAATTACTAATTGTTTGGTGTATTCTCATGTGCCCCTTTAGAAGGTCTAATTAGAAAGGAAGTAACAGCCAAAACCTCTGGAAAAAAAAGAACTTTAGCTCTGGAATTGTTCCAAAACTCTATGGCATATAGACATCTAGAACACAGAGACACCTCAGAAAGTCTCTCAAGTGTGAGAAATTACAATAGAAACAGCTTGTTCCTTGCTGGCATAGTATTTTATATTGTAGACCAGTTTAGGTTATCTTTTCTCATGGTTCAGAGTCCTTTCTCAATGTCAGTGAGTGACATTGATTCTCTACCAGGTGGTCCATGTCAACTTATTAGGGATTCTCTACAAGATATTTGTGAGTTATTACTTTTATACTAGGGGCAGGGTAGTTATATGAGTTCTTAACAAGGTAAACTCTTTAGCCCCATGATAAAGAGGTTGGATTTATTGACTTAAATGTAGTGTCTTGATTTGCCAATCATAAAATATATAATAAAAAATAAAACTACATTTTAAATATAAAAAAATAAATAGGGGACCACTAAAATTTTCATATTCAATCACGTGTCCGCTCTTGTCAACTGCACCTCAAGAACATCTCCAGAATCCGCCTTTTTCTCACAGTGGAAACAGCCCAAACTCTTGCTGCTTTGATTCATTCTCGTTTTGACTACTGTAACTCATTAGTAATCGGTCTTCCCCTTACTAAACTCAACCCCTTCTATCTGTCCACCCACTACACTGATGCATCTAGCCTGTGCCAGTCACTTCACTGGTGGCCCACCCACCACAGAAAACAGTTCCAACTTCTCAACCTCACCCACAAAACTCTCCATACATCTTCTTCATACATCTCCTCCCTCATTTCTGTCTACAACCCGATGATCTAGGATTAACATCCTCCATAATTCAAACCTCTCACCCCCAACCCTCCCATCTTCAAGACTTTTCATGAGCTGCACATGCTCTCTGGAAAGCAATGCCGTGGACAATCAAGTTAACTCCCAACTTCCATTGCAAATGTGCCTTAAAAACACATCTTTTCAAACAGGCTTATCATGTTCCCTAAACTGACCCTTCTCCATTCACCCTCCGCCCAGTACAAAGATTGTTGTGAACAGGGACCTCACTACTAGTGTATGAGTTGTATAGTAGCCTGTAATTTTGTGATGTCTTGTTTTGTACATGAACCCTCTGAGTTATAAAGCACTGTGGCTATGGAACCACTATATTAATTCCATTTATTCTATTCTATTTATTAATTTAAAGTGTGTCTTCTAAGGACATTGTTAGAACTTGACTATATATAATTATTGGTATATTTGGCTCAATGCAACTTTTCCCATGTAATACAGTGCACTCTGACTTGACAAGTGTGAAGAGCCATTGAACTCTGACAGCTTGTAAACAATGATAATGTCTTTCTGGAAACTGCTACTCAATGCAAACAGCAGTCAAAGATGTCAAACAATTCATCTCTGATTTCAAAGCGGAGCTCACATCTGTATTTCCCATCCTCCAGGCTAATGGCTTGGACGTGTGGTAATTGCTTTTGGGAAGCTCACCTCAGAGTCCTCACCTGGACATGAATATTAAAAGAAGCATCTCAGGCATGAAAAGTACCGACACTACTGTGGGAAAGTGAGATGAAAGGCGACGTGTTTATGCCCAGATAGACCCCATGTTAGTTATGCCTATATGCATTTAATCTCTTATTTCCCCTAAGAAAGTTAAACATTTGCTAATGCTTAAACAGCAATTCTCATACCAAAAACAAAAAGTAGAAAAGTAGATCCTTTTTTAGATTTAAATGCCTTATCAAGATGGATGTGCTCATATTAAAAGTGTTTTACAAATCTCTCTCTGCCTGAGTTGTAAGGCATGCTTTGTCAGAAGCCATGTTGGTAAATGCAGTCTTATTACACTTAGAAAGCTACCAGACAATTGCAGAGCAGTGGTGGATTCTATACAGTCCTGGTGTAAAAGGAATTAAAGATTACTTCAAGTGTGTAATCACTGCTAAAACATTGCGTGTTTGTATAATGGCCACACATCCTTGTCTCTAAGGAAGCCTACAAAAGACGCTAAAATATGGTGAAACTATCGAAACGAAGCCGACTAACTTGTGAAAGAAGACGGGTGATCTAATAAAAGACATTTCGGCTTGTTAAGCATTTTCAATACCGCGGTGAAAAGAAAAGAATTGGTCTATTCAGCCCGTTTTATGAATGTTTTTGTCTAAGCCGTAAATCCAATCCAGTGTCCCAGAGAAATCTATTCTATGGTGGGAGTCAGTAAAATCCAGTAGTGACAAGTTTCTAAATACCCCTCAGACGCCAGGACTATACGAGGCATGCCAGTAACATAACTCCGAGCATTGTAAAACCTTTTCTGCACCTTAACAGCTATTTAATGTGTTCATCACCTGTTATAGTCCTAATTAGAAGACTTAAAAGGATTTACTCACAAATAACATTTATGGCATTTTATGTCATTAATGTCTGATCACTGGGGGTCCCTGGTCCCCTGATTTGAACATATATGCACATTTAGCTATTTTACATATTTATGGACCACAAGGAACTGTGGATCCTGCACCTTTTTGTTGTAATTGGTTGGTGTTACAGCAGTCGAATCACTACTGTAGCAATAAAAAAATGCATGGCCTATCAAAGTAAAATTAGTGGGGGCTATAAGTTGGAGCTATTCTTCCCTAGAAGAGTATGACTGTATACAACATGGCCATCAGCATTTAGTCCTAAATGTTACCCTATAATAAACCTTTGCTAGTGTACACAGTACAATACAAGACACAAACTAAACACATGGTCAGTAAATAACATAACCAAGTCATCCAAGCCTCCCGTAATGTTTACACATGCATTAATCCTATACCTGCCACATTGGGAATCTGGAGAATTTATTTTACCTATAATACATGCACCTGCATGTACTGTGTAAACCATGAAGCTATAAAGATATGCTTCAATTTATATGAACCAGGAGCCAACAAAATTCCATCCAAAGTAAATCACTTTTAAAGCAGCTCTTCTGTCCAAACCAAAAACCTGACAATATAAATAACATTTGTGGTCAACATTTCTGTCACCCCCTGCTCCCCTTTCCAAGCTACTATTGCTCCTCTGTTAGGGATCCCCATCAGATTCTTTTGAAGAGGACTGCCACTTTTTCAGAATTCCCCATTCAGAACACTGTAGTAAAATTGGATGTAGTTGTCTACATTATTGGTGCTGGTCCACCTTGGCTGGTCCATCCAAGACCAATGGAAACAGATGTTTTAGACTTTTCCATTGTGTTCTGTATTGGGAAGTCTAGGCAGCTCTCCTGAAAGGAAATCAACAGGGGACAAGAATAGAGGGAAAAAACAGCATGGTGAGAGCGGAGAGCATCAGCTATATTGACTATACATGATTCAAGCATAGTCAAATTTTAGGCTTGAGGATTGCTTTACATTACTGTTCAATCATAGCATTACTGAAATACACCATTTTCTTAAAATATATTATGTACAGATGGATTTGAATAAAAAAGCCTATGAAAGTAAACTACCTGAGATTCAAGACAAATATAAGAGGAAAATTGTACCTGTGTAGTTTTCTGGAACATCAACAACAATGACATTGATAGCTGGAGGAACATGAATATCGTCTTCTGTAGAAACTGTTGTTGACACATCTTTAGAGTCTTCACAAGGTTCTTCAGCACTTGAGATAAATTCTGAATCAATTTCTCCTTCTGCCTTTTTACTTGTCATATCATATTCGGTGGTGGTTGTCACAGGAGAAACTGATTCTTCAATTACTATTGTTCCTTTACTAGTGTCTTCATCTGGTTCTACATCAATCAAGACTGGTTTTTTAGTACTAATGGGTAGAGGTAATAATGTTGTATGCCGACCTACAGTCTCATCAGGGGCAGTACTTCCTTCTGCAATTTGTATTGTATCAGTTACAGCAGAAACTAATTTGTGACTTTCCTCAGAATATTTTGTGGCAGTAGGAGTTTCTGATGAAGACGGTACAGATTCAGTAAGATATTGACTGTCTGGAAGCTCTGTTGCTGATAGTGTTACTGTGCCGACAACTATTTTGTCTTCTACCTCTGATGATCCTTCAACTTCTGACTGCAAATCTTTATCAGCCACTTTGATTGTGACACTAACGGGCACGGTGGAACTGATGGTGATGGAACGTTCTGTGGTTTCATCTTCAGTAGGTTTCTCTGTAGCGATGGCAGCAACAATTTCTTTCCCTGTTGTAACTTGAATTCTGTCTGTTACAGTTGGAGTTTCTCCTTCTTGACCTAGGCCACTTCCTTCAGAAGTCAAGTCTAGTGGTTTAATTGATACTAAACTCTCCATTGTAACTGATGATCCTGTTAAAACTTCAGATGTTGTGGGTGAAACGGTATATGATTCTTTACTCTCTGATACAGGTTCATACTGAACAGATATCTCAGATGTCAGGATCACATGTGCAGATGATGTTTCAGTTGAAATAGTTGCATCATCTGTTTTTTCTCCAGGTACCACAGTGACATCTTCTAAATCTTTTTCTAAAGTTTCTTGTGTAGTAAAATAGTGGGGAGCTACTGAAATTGATTCTTCAGTTTGATCCAAAATGGACACTTTAGACTGAGTATCATCTTCAATTATTCCAGACCCTTCTGTTTTATCAAATGGGGAAAGAAATGTTTCAGTTGGAACTGTCTCAACTGGTGATGGCTTTTCGGTTTCTGTAAGAACCTCTTTGGGTATGGTAGTAGTGTGATCATGTTCTCTTGCAGTTAAAGCCTGGTCAGTAGAAGTTTCGGATTCAGAAGTCAATAATTTTTCTACTTTATCTGTGAACTCCACATATTGCTTTGACAATGTGGCTGTGTCTATATCTGGGATTTCTGTAACTTGACTTGGAGATGTCTCTTTCTCATAAGATAGTGTGATATCTTCTTCTGAGGATGGCCTGCTTGTGTCAGGAGAGAGTTTGAACACTGTGAATACATCCACCTCAGGCTGGACACTGGGAACCTCAGGTTCTTGTGGTGTCAATGAGTCCCTTGTAGTCAAGCTAACCTGCTCTGAACTTGCTCCTGATACACTGAAAGACTCAGAGCTGCTAGAATATGCAATAGTTGATGATGCAGGTATTTCATCTTTTTCTTCAGTAATCCCATGTGGAAGAATAACTGTTGGAATAATTTCTGCACTTTTAGCTTCTAGAGTTTCTTTGGGAGAGTGAGAACTTAAGTGTAGGACTTCTTTAGTCAAGGTAATGGTGCTGAAGGTTTCTGCAGTGTCTTCTGGTTTCGATGTTACAACATGGATTTCAATTGTGGCCTCACGACTTGCCTCAGATGGTGGTACATCATCTTTTATGTCATCAATTGATTGAATACTTTCAGTTTCTGCAGTTTTCTCTAAGATGGTGCTTTGTGATGGTTCCACTGTATCAGTCTGTGCAATTGTGTCCCCCTCTTCTTGATTTACAGCTTCTTCAGACGTCACAGGACTCAATGTTGTTAGTTGTATGAATAATAGGGGGCCTTTTTCTGAGTCAGTTGATGTTTCAGTTGCTTGACTGCTAGCTGCCTGCACAGAACTTACTGGAAAAGTAGATTGCACAACAGTTTCTTTTACAGCTGGTTGCGTTGTAGGTATCCTGGGCTTTGGGGTGACTTTAACTGGTTGTACATCCAGTTTCTTTATGGTACTTTGCGTTATAGCTTCTGTAGGTAATATTAGCTTGACAGAAACTGATTCTGTGACATTTTTTCTATCTGTAAAGCCAAAACAAAAACTTAATTAAACACAAATCAAAATCATTCTGTTTATCGTATCTGACTTTCCAGCTATGGATTCCTATAAAAATGTGGAAAGTCTTACAATAAATGTGAAATAAAGTTAGATTTTATTATGTTGTTTCAGTAGCCTGTAAAGGCCTCTTGCCAAAATATTACTCAAAATATATACAATATTCAATGGCTTCCTTATTCTCAGGAGTTACTGCCAAACAATTATACTTTTATACTGCATTTCATAGTTTTAAACTGCAATTTCCTGTTCTTGTAAATTGTCTCAAATCATGTGGTAAATACCTGTGCCGCTTAAAGATAGACTTATTTTGTTTCGACTTCTATCTCTGTTGGGTTATTTTTGCAAGGTCCTATAAATTAGTTGTACCATAAATGTTGTGGATGTTATTTCAGGTTTCTGTATAACGTACAATTCCAATGCAGTATACTTAGTAAGAAAATACCAGTTTGATATTCACTGAGCAAGTATGCAATTACGTCTTAGAAAGCAGTCTCTTAAAACTACACGGTATGCAAGTGTGCACTTTCGTTCTCTCTACTTCTTTCTGTTCTCTTTTCATATATCAGTTTGTATGTTAACATTGTCAGTTGGACGAATGCTAAATTTAGTACTTTTGTGCAGACTCCTTGCATGAAATTCTAAACAAATTGACCTTTAACTATGTTATATAAAGTGGCTTTGATCTATGGGACACTTCCAAGTATTGATTTCTCTAATTCATCATTTGATATTGCAATTTTTGGAGACCAGACAATGCCACAGCTTTTCAATATAAGGTTTATATGTCTCTATGTATGTACCATATCTATTTCTAAACAGATGTGACTAGAGGATTGAGGATTATTCCACCAAAGGTGTATTGTACATTAGAATGGCTGTGTGGTAAAGATCCACACAAATTTTCTTCATATTTCATCAGTACATTTTTCTTAAGGTAGCCATACAAAGTAGATGAATGTTGACAGAACTCCTGAATCTGGAATGACTGGTCAATGATCTGATGTTTGTGGTGGTCAGGGAAAAGAAGGTTCGGGCAAGTTGCACTTAAAGGGGTTGGCCACTTTCTGGCTACTGTTGACCAATGTGTTTTGAGAGTAATTACTAATATAGCCTTTGTTGAAATTCTGTGCCATTTTCTATATTTCATAAGGTATGCCCCCTTTGTTGGCCAAGTCTTTTTTCGCTATACACATGGAGGTCTTGTCCATAAAATAGCTGCTGATGGAGAGTCATGTGACCAGGCAAACCACGTAGTCTCCTCTATTCAAATACATGGCACCTGCAGTGTTGGGAGATTAGTACAGGTGCAGTCTGTTGGTATGGAGGAGGCTGAGTGATGTGTCTGGTGACATGACCCTCCATCAGAGGCCATCTTATGGACAGGATCTCTGAGCAGACAGAGCAGAAGATTTGCCCAACAAGGGAACATAGCTTATGAAATATAGCAATATTATATTAGTAAGGGCCGTATAGTCATCTTACATACACATTGATCAACACTACCCAGAAAGTGGCCAATTCCTTTAAATATATCTAATCATTTTGGCCTGAAAGGAGATATGCAAAGAAAGGTGTATGGCAGTGACTTATTCTTCTCCCCCTATAGAGAAAGCATGCCCACTCGACCTAGCTGAGCATGCATGTGCATATGGGTGGGGCATTCAGAAGAAATAGCTGTGTCTTATTATTTTTCATGGACTGGATTGGTGACCACATTGTCTATACATGATAAATACATAGTGACCAGTAGTAGCATGCAGAATATTTTTTTACACAAACTCCCATAGCAGCTCAGTTGTCAAACTGATATATACCGATACTTCAGCTATGGCCTTATGAAGAACAGCAGATGGTGTCCAGATTAATCCAGCTGTGGTAACCAGCTTGGGGCCAAATAGAGCTCCATATGTCTGGACAAAAAGGTTTTCTCCTCAACTTAGTTTTTCAAGAATTGTAAGTGACGAAAGTATTTCCTCACCGTCTTGATTTCCTAAATAATCAGCTACATATGAAACAAAATGGCTTCCTTTTTTTCTTAGTTTTTTTTGTTTTTGTTTTATCTCAAAGCTTTTTAGAACTATAAATCTGATTGATTCTAAGAAATGCTTGCTTGAATCTACACTGCTTATCACCTTGCACCTTTTTAGTCAGTGTTTCCCTGCAAAAATCCAGATGTGAGTGATGTCATTGAATGATTACAAGACTGTAAAATATGAGGGTGTGTTAGAGTAAAAAAAGAGCTGTTAAAAACCTCCTTTATAGCTATAGACTATGGAAAAATGGTTGGCTAGCAATTTTTATCTTATTTCAGATCTTCAACAATTACACAAGTCAGGACTCAACCATACTAATAATTATTAAATGTTTAGTTAGAGGCGGGACAGTACCGAATTTCTTTTCTCTGCGCGTAGACAGAAATTAAGAGGAGATACGCTTAAATTATTTTCAGGTGCTGGTTCGTGGATAGAAGTATATATTATCTGCAGTGAAGGCTCCTAGACACACCTCATGTCTATGCATCAGACAGAAAGTGATTCAAGCAAGTAACACTCATGCAAAAAAAAAAAAAAAAAGATTAGTTCCTCTGTATTAAGGGACCAAACTCATGGGAAAAGTATTTATGAATCACATTTTTTCTCATACATTCTTAGGTAATTATACTACTCTGTGTTCCAATGTTTGACGTTAGTCTATATGAAAAGTTAAAGTTCTAACGGATTACTCAATACAGGGTCAAATGGCCACTCCTGATACATCTGTCTTGTATCATGTAAGGCATGCTCATCATGATAGTTCTAGTATATTCATGATATCACATACAGGAGGAACAACTGATGTATATTAACTTGCTTGATGTTTTTTTTTAGAGATTTTTGGCCTTTTTATTGTTATTTTTACCGTACTTTTTGCCTCTATTCAAAAATTTATATTGGCTAATAAGAAATTTGTAACCTGTACAGGATTCCTCTTTCCAGAAAAACTGCATTCTTAACAAACAAGGGGGTAAAATATTTGCCTACGTGTCATAAAAAGGATGCAGAGGGGTAAACAATCACTAGGCTCTTCTGTACTTGGTAGGAAAAAAACACTATCATGGGGGCATTATAATCTTTTCTGTGAGATGCATTCTCTTCCATATCTGCTATACTGGATACTTGTAAAATAAATGACATGAAATAGTTGAGGGGCCCAACTGAACATCAGGGCCTAGAAGCCTTATCTACTAATTCTGTATATAGAATCCTGTTTACAGGATAAATATGGGCATTTATGGAAAATTCACATTCATCTAATTTGTATTATCAACTTAAAGGGGTTTTCCCATGGACCTATACACATGTCACAAGAACAAAGGTCCCAGTGTGCCCTATGAGAACCACAGCAACCCCACATAATTGAACGGCGCACTCCAGGACCACTATTCTCATGACTGTGCAACTGAAATCTTGATCCATCATTTGTCCCTATTCTGTGGATAAGGGGTAAGTATTTTTAGTGAGAAAACTCCTTTAATATCTCATGTAACTCAAATAAATTTTTTTACATATATATATATATATATATATATATATATATATACGGATGTAGTACACACACATGCTTTCTGAGACGTGTTATCTAAACTAAATGCGTTAAACAAACACCTTCAATTGCTTTTCAATGGCTTTTGTTTCAAGATAACGTGATAAGTTAAGAAATTTGAGTTAAGAGTTAAGAAATTTGAGTTAGGGTACTTTCACACTAGCGTTTTCTTTTTCAGGTATTGAGTTCCGTCATAGGGGGTCAATACCGGGAAAAAACGTTTCCGTTTTGTCCCCATTCATTGTCAATGGGGACAAAACTGAACTGAAGACAACGGAATGCTCCTGAAAGCATTCCGTTCCGTCTTCAGACCGGAGAGCAAACCGCAGCATGCTGCGGTTTGCTCTCCGTCCTGGGCATCCGCACCAAGACGGATCCGTCATGACCCCCAATGAAAGTCAATGGGGACGGATCCGTTCAGTATAACACACTCAGTAAACGGATCCGTCCTCCATTGACTTTCAATGAAGATCATGACGGATCCGTTCTAGCGATGTTTAAAGATAATACAGATGTAGCGTGTGAATTTGTATGCTAATGCGTATGCATTTATATGCTAATGCTATGCATTGTACACTAATTGCGTACGCATTTGTTTGCTAATGCTATGCATTGTACGCTAATTGCGTATGCATTTGTATGCTAATGCTATGCATTGTGCGCTAATGCATACGAATAGCGTACTTTTACTGCGAGTGAAAGGAGTGAAAGAGGAGAAGCGCTGCTACATCTGTACAACCGGATCCGTTCATTACGGATCCACAAGGTTGTATTATCACTACGGATCTGGCGGGCCCCTTCTCCCGCCGGATCCGTAGTAAACTCAAGTGTGAAAGTAGCCTTAAGAGTTTGTATGTTAACCCTGCTACATCTGTATATAGATAGAGAGAGAGAGAGAGACGCAGTGACTTTCAGGACATAAATGATTAAAGTACTTCTTCCCTAATTAGTAAAATGTGTATATAGAGGAGATTAGATAGCTAGACAATATCCTTGCGATCTTGAAGAAAGCTCAAGATATCCTAGCAGTTGACCTAAATATGAGAAATCCTAGACAATGGTTTGTATTAGTTTCTGTTACTAACATTTCAGCTGAAGAAAATTTCCAACACTGGAATTAAAGGTCATAGGGATTCATTTATTACCATGGGAGGAGTAGAAGGTTTTTACTGTTAACAGCTGCAAAAGGTGACATCATCTTTCTTGTAACATCTGGATCACAGGCCTTAAGTATAGCTAATGTAAATTATGGGACGAAAGTGTGTGTTTGAACAATTGTTCTATCTCCACACCGACCCATTATTGAAAAATCTGTGATCTTATCAGTTCTGAAGAAGGAAATAGAAGTTTTTTATAAGACTCAAAGTTTACAATGTCTTAAAAGGTTCATGCCCCAAGCGAACACTTCAGTAAATACAAGATGCGTTAAGATCACAAAGTAAGTAAAGGGTCTATTAGACTGGATGATTTTCAGGCCAATTATTGGGAACAAGTGAAGGTTCATTCTCAATAACTGTCCCATATAATTGTGAGGCTCATTTATCAGCTGATTGGCATCTTTCATCAGGAGGAAAGAAGTAGGATTATAAGCAGCACATCTCCCTGTGTAATCATTAGAACCAAACGGGAGAAGAACGATGGCATTGGCCTGTATAATAGTTTGATGGAAACGAGCGCCGATCAACATGTTTCTTGTTGACCAGCGCTCGTCCTGTCACAATATCAGGCAGTCTGATAGGGTCCCAAATGATAAAATGAGGAGTGCATCGGGGTCAACTTGAGGACTATAGATAATATACATTTGTAATACAATTTTTTAATCTCTATGAGTTGGCCATGCTTATTTCTCATGTGATATTGTTGATTGATTGCAAAAAAAAACTTTCCACATCTATAGGTTTCATATTTTTCATGAACAAATTTGCATTGAAGGACAACATAACATTGGAATAGAGCCTTAAATATGTCTTAGTGTAGTCACTGACCATGGTGTCTCCCATGGCTTCCTTGCATATAGCTCTTGGGCCAATAGTTGCAAATACTATTGCTGATTTATGTCAAGCTGTAATGGTTGTAAAGAGAACAAAATATTACTGCCTTACTGTGAAATGTCATAAGTGCACTTCAGTAATATGAGGTTGGATATGTAGACTTCTTGCATGGACACTCATGATATAATTAAGCTATGCCTACATAATCTGCATTGGGCAGTTCCAGGGTTAGCGAATTATGAGAACCTAGGGGCAGAACAATAAAATAGCATAGCATTACTAGTACTAGATATAAATGAGTACTTACTTTGGACACAATATGCACTATATTTTTCTTTTGGTTGAGGGAAGTATGTTTGGTTGGTAAATCGATATTTAGTCCTCACCCCGAGGAGTCCACCTCCACACTGGGGCCTTGCCAAAGACACTGGGTAACGGACACTACCATCTGATAGCCAGCCGTAATCACATTGGTCAAAGCCTGCTCGCCATGCAGCATACATGTCTCCCACTGTTGCTAAGACTGCGCTCTTCGCCTCGCAAGCTTTTTTGGCTTCATCAAATGTCACCTTTTTGGGCAGGTGGAATAGGTCACCTGAAAAAAATATAAAGTTAATTACTGTCCCACCCAACAGCAACCATTCTTTACATTGATTTTATATAACCAATAAAATTCAGCCATGAAAAATAACAGAATCACTGACCTTTCTATAAATCAAATACATCAAAGTTTTAGACTATGATATTGCACATAATACAGACTGGTTCCCAGAGTAGTCTAAATAATCATAGAAAGTTAAATCAGGAACCAAAAGTCATTTTAGTCTCTCTCTTCCAATTTCAAGTTGCAGCTTTAATCTTAGAACAAACCACTGCTAAAAGCAGAAGCATCCCCAGCACACAAACACGAACAATGAGGTATTTTACTTGGGAAGGATTTTCTCCAGGAACTATTGGTAGCTGTTAGTTGTGAACTCATGTGTAAATACCAGGTTACACCTTCATCTTGTGAAATGAAGAATCAGACAGAAGGAACCAGCAGGAAAAAATGTGATAATTAAAGAAGCAGCTCTAATGTCTTACTAATCTCGTTAACGTTCTATAAATCATTATAAAACAAGAATTGTCTCATCTAAGTCCAGCATCTAATAGATTAATACATCAACCAGTAAAAAGGCCACCTCAAACACCTCAACAGGAGTTTCTGGAATTAAGAGGCAGGATCCACTATTTTTTCACCCAAAAACAGTGCCACTCTCACGTTGCAACATATCCCCATTCAAGGGCAGGGCTACAATACCCAACACAACCTATGTGCAAGAGTGGTGCTATTCATTTTCAGTTTATTCTAAAAAATACATGATGGCCACACCGCTTCTCAACTTGTCTTATCCACATTGTGTATTTGATAGCCCAAAACACATCCTGATGCCCTTGGATTGACCAACACTGCTCACATGAACAGTGCTGGCCAATCCAAGAGCAGGGCTGGACAAACAGGAAGGGTCTTGAGCTACCGATGCACAGGTCTGAGAAGACTGAGAAGTGGTGTAGCCATCTTGAATGGCAGAAGAGGAGCCCAAGAATTAGAGGATTTGCAACTAAAAAGATGAACAGGAGGCCACCATGTAAGTATTTTTTTAGTTTCCTACTTAATATGAGTCTATTTTCTTCTACAGGATGTTATTCCAATTCCTATTCCAATTAAATAAAACTATACCCCAATGATCAAGCCATAATAGCCCCAGAGTGCGGGGAATTAATTCCTTCCATTTCTATGTGACTCTTTCACCACAGTATAGGTTTCTAAATACAGCGGCCTGTATTTTTCCTATTTTTCTATTGAGCAACATACACAAAGCTGTTGTAACATAACCAACGGGTTATACTGTAGTAAATTCCATTATGTGGATACCTGGAAACTGAACTGACTGACCAATGTCTGCACACTGATGTAATAATACCACAACCCAGTTACTCATACATACTACATGTAATGAATTGTGGTTTTACTTATATATTGAATGCTTTTGCTATGATGTCATTTTGTGGCCAATGCCAGCATTGATAATAATTAAAAAAATAGTTAAAAAGTCTCAAAGAAGTGGTTGATATTGGTGAGTTAGGGCTTCCTGTCTATAAGTGAAAGGGGAAAGGGAAAAAGCAGAAACAAGGTTTTATAGCTGAATTTATAAAGAATTTAGCAAAATTGGGATGGAAGAATAATGCAAAAAGTCCATATGCAATACAGACTATAACTGCAGCTATAACTGCAGAGCAGAAGATGGAAACCATGACAGCGTTTATGTTGTAGACAATAATGCACTGTGTGTTAACTTTGGCAGGCTTTTCCATCCAGGTTGAAGTCAGCACTCGAAGAATTGACGGGATTTTCCTGTTCTGTGTATATGTAGTTTAGGATTGAAAGAAAAACACCTGACTATGTACGGTTCCTATTTTATGGCTGTTAAATACCACAGACTAGACTTACGAGGCAGGCTTTCTGGTCCAGACAAAGGCTAATTCAGAATCATCTCACTGGAAAGCGCTAGACGCTGTCTTATTAGCCTGTTCTTCAAAAGTCTGTCAAAGCTTAAGTACCCGGAGTTAGATTCTGCTTTCATGTTTCCTTATTAATATTATCCCACCTGTTTAGTTTGCCACTTTATTTATCCCCAAGCATATATGCATGTGTTTTATGATGCCAGGAGAATATTAAATAGACGGCTTGCAAAATCTTACATGCCTTGCAGTTTATAGTTGGGGTGCAAGTTTCTAAGCAACTTTTTTCCACTTAATTTAAGTTTGTGGCCAGTATTTTTAATACAAGACCTGCACAAATTCTCTAGGATTTAGTCATAAGGGTATCAGAGCAAGTAGTTAAAGGGGTTGCCCAGGCTTTACTAAATGATGACGTATCATTGGCTTATAGGTTCCAGCTAGCGATGAATGAAGTATTCAAAAATTCGGCTGGGTTGCTGAATTTTACAAAAAAATGCTTTGTGACGAATTACTTCATCACGAAGCGCATTTCTTTGTTAGTAGTGGGTGCAATGACAGAGTGCGGTGATTGCGCTGCTCCCCATCATTGCTCCCATCAGATGCCGCGTATATACATGATTGCAGCATCTGATATCTTCTGGTGTAAAATTAAAAAATAAATAAAAATGCAATCATACTTACCTCATCCATTTCCTTGCGATAGATCGGCTGTCGTCATCTTGATTGAAGATCTAGCGCAAAATCTTGTGCAAGATTTGGTAGGAGATCTTCAAGTCAAGATGGTGGTTGCCGGACCGTTGCATGCAAATGGATGATGTAAGTATGATTTTATTTTTACACTATTTCAGGGAAAATCAATTCGTTACCACGAAGCATGAAGAAATTCAGCTTTGTGGCGATTTGAATTTTCCCTGAAATTCAGATCGAAGTCTTCTTCGCTCAACACTAGTTCCAGCACCCCACACCACCGCCGACCCGCTGTTGTAGCTTTGGCGCTGGAACCACACAGATCCATCAACTGTGCAGTGCACAGAGCTCATCACTTTAGTGGGAGTAGTCCTGTAGTACAGAGCTCCCTACATTACACAGTTGATGAGGCCGGAGCTACACCCAAACATTTGATCGTCAGGGTTGTGGGGTGTCAGCGCCCCACGGATTAGCCAGAAGCTAGGCCACCACTTAATAAAAACTAGACATCCCCTTTAACTCGCCCCACATGTGTAGATCCCCATTTGTTGTGTCACTGAAAATCTTTCTGTGTCCAAATTTCACAACACATTCTTCCTAACATAAAATTGGTTGGTTAGATGGAAGCAGGTGACAGATGGGAAGCAGTATGACTGCAGAATCAGACTACACAGGGTTTATTTGTTGTCTGTTACTATGGAGATAAATACATTGGCATAGCAACTATAGACACTGGTCTATAAAACATGGTATATTGGTTAAGCACAAGAAAATTTTACCATAACTTTTTATTGGTTGATGCTAAAACAGTGTTTAGAAATTTTGCACTCAGAACTATAACTATTATCAATATTATTATAATACTCAAATATTATAAAAATATGTTTTGCTACAATAGATTTATATATGTATTTTTTAGCCCTAGCTTTCAGCTGTTAAATGTAATATAAACCCCTGCTGTCTTCTTCCAGCTTCCCAAGGTACTTTTTTATTTTTATTAGGGATTTTAGCTGCACAACCTCACTTGACCTCATACATTAGCGCAAAAGAAACTATTTTTAGACCATGCGCATTAACTGCCAGTATTAATTGTCAGAATGAATCCCAGGATGCCAGTGAGGGATATCTAATATAATATGCTAATTTCTAGCTGTGGATTTTATAGGAAAACTCAATCTACCTGATTTACTGTAGATATAAAGGTATCCATATAAGGACCTATTCCTCATGATATCTGATATCTGCCTATCCTTGCGCCACCACAAGGGGCTCCCTGCAGCCATCACAAAGCCATAACTTTTTTTTTTATTTTTTTCATTCACATAGCCATATAAGAGCTTGTTTTTAGTGGGACCAGATGCATTTTCTAATGGCACCATTTATGGTTGAATACAATGTGGTGGAAAGCGGGAAAAATCGGGTTAAATTGAGTGGTGGAAAAATTCTGAATTGGGTGAAATTATTTTAAAAATTCATTCCGCCACTGCTTTATGTTTAAAGCTTTTTTTACACCATTTCATATGTGGTAAAACTGATCTGTTAATTTAATTTTTGTCCATGGGCTGGGTCTGTTATTGCAGCTCATTCCTATTCACTTCAATGAAGCTGAGCTGCAATACCAGACACAGCCTATGGACAAGGGTGGAGCTGTTTGTGGAAGAAAGCAGCCACATTTTTCTAACCTTATACAACCTCTTTAACTACAGGTCAATTTATGCTATGAGTTACTGCAAGGTAAAAGTGGCAGCTTACATAACGACCACAAGGCTTTTCAGAACAATCACTTTTCTTTATTACGCCAGTGCCAGAGTTCAACAGAGTCGATTACGGCATACCCTCTATAAAAATCCTATCAGATATCAATTATTTAACAAAGTCATGAAAACAGCCCTTACTGACAATACACTGCATAAAAGACCAAACCTTAATAGTGTTTTCTAAATCCACTACGTACTCAGCCTGCTTAAACTGAAAGCTAACTGACCACATAACTATAGGGTTGGGTCAAGTGTTTTTTTTTTACTCAATATAAATGTAATGCTCTGAAGTGAGGCTTCCTGACCCTCAATTCACTGGTGTCTTTAAAATAAAGCAAACAGTTTTAGAATCTCACCATTTGGTTCATCCACAAAACAGTATACATCATATTGCTCCTCAGCTGGACGCCTTCCGTAGGTTCGTATTCCCTCTTTCCCTTTTTTGTCACCATAACAGCCAGCTCTTGGATTACGGATTGGATACCTTAAAGAGATCAGCAACAGGAAAATATTACTTGTGCTTCTTGGTTGCTGGCTGTCATCATTATTACAGTCATTTATTCCTCTACCCTATTATATGCAGATCAATAACTCCGACCATAAGGTGACACTAAATCAGCAGCTAAAACATCTTCACAAACATCTAAAAAGTCAACTATTGTGCTACAACAAAAATGAACACAGTTTAAATTATATTAACTATTTTCAAACAGGATCATGCACTCTTAAGATATCCTGAAACCTCTGAAAAATGTACTGTATAATGTAGAGATGGTGGCAGATCACTTTTAATACAACGGATTGCTTAAAGGGGTAACCTGGTTGAGAAAATCCACTTTCTAATAATAGTCCGCTTTGAGGTGATAAATGGGGGCCCTTCTTCAGGAATTCAGTTAGCTAGACCAGAAAGTGGTAACAGACTGCAAAGACCCAGCATATTTGTGCATTAAAGGGGTTTTCCAACATTAGTTGTGCAGTGAACATACTTATCTGGTCCCCCCCACTGGGTTCAACCTCTATCACTCCCCAGCCTGCTCTTTATCGCCCTGGTGTGCTGATATCAACATCCTGTTGACGGGGGGACACATGACCATTGTGGCTTAGTGCTGGCTGCAGCAGTGACCTGATCACCTTGCGTCTCTTAGAGATGAGCGAACGTGCTCGAAACAAGCACTGTACCGCTTGGCTCCCCTGCGCTCGCATAGGCGCAGGCAGCCGCTTCCGTCCTCCTGAGGAGGACGGAAGCGGCTGCCTGCGCCCATGCGAGCGCAGGGGAGCCGAGCGGTACAGTGCTCGTTTCAAGCACGTTCGCTCATCTCTAGTCAATTAATGGTCACGTAATGCAAGAGGTGAAGGTCCACTTGGGTTTAGCGGTCACTGTCCCCCCTCCCCCACCACCAACAGGATGTTGATATCAGCACACCAGGGAGATGTAGGCCAGCTGGAGACCGAACACAGCGGCAAGGACCATGTAAGTATGATGTACTGTTATTTACCATATGGCGCCATTGTCAGGAAATTAAATTCTTGTTGCTGGTTTTCCCCGTAGATTACATATGATCTTTAGCAGGAGTCCCAGCAGTAAGGCAACAACAGGGTTTTTTGGGGGAACTCTTCTAACACAAAGGGACTGCAAAGAGGGGACCAGTGCCCGTATCATCTAAAATTAGACTCAAGAATCCCATCTATTCCAAAACATCAATTTGCAGGCCATAAAGTACATAGTTGTAGCATTTTGCTCCTCAAAAACTAAATAGTGATTTCACTGATTAGAAAATATACAATGGAAAGTGAAGCGTTATAATATTTTACCTAACAGTTTGGTCAGAGAGCCAACCGGCATCACACTGCTCAAATCCATCTTCATAGGCCGCTCTCAGTTGTCCGGGTGATGCAATTTGGGCACCATTGTCGATACAAGCCTTTTGGGCACCTTCAAAATCTAAAATGTATTTGTCTACCGATGCCCGATAGTGAAACACAACACCTATAAAATAAGAACATAAGAAAGTCAACACATAACATGAATTATATTTTGATGTAATTAAATTATCGATTTGTTATATTAAAGTTTAGTCTGTATGCAAAATGGCTGAAAATGTTACCAATCCATGGTGCTTTACAGTTTTAAGGTAAGATATAATATTCTTGTTTAGGAAATGGATAAAATATAGTAAAAAGAACCTTTGCTTAGTAAAGCATGATGGATGTAAGTGGTTAGCAGTATGTGTAGACTATAAATGTATTGATCGTGGTGAGGTAACTACTCCAGGAAAAGTGTAACTCTCACCTGAAACGTCCAAAGAGATGGTATCTTGAGTATCTTCAATTCCAAACAGCACCTCGCAGCGGTAAGTACCAGCATCACTAGCACGAAGTTTGACCACTGTTAATGATGCATCACCAATGTCTTCTGGATGACTAGGTACAGACACTCTACCCCTATAATTTTGGCCAATTTTTATTCCACCACTTTGGGCAACTAAAACTGTAGTTTCCTTTGGATCTTTTCCATCTCTACTTTTCTCAATTTTTGTCCATTTTATCCTTAAAAATTCAGTTGTAATGTTGTAGCTTGGTGGCAGCGTAGGTATTGTTGAGAAGAAGCATGGTAATGTCACTCTTCCAGACAATGATCCTTTGACAGGAGGACTTTTTTCCAATTTAACTGAAAAGATAAGATAAAGATAAGTTATATAAGAACCTAATATGATAAATACGTTATTTAAAGTTAAAGGCTATGTACACCTTTGGGGGCATTTTTTATTATTATGGCATTGTACTTATTTTGAGCTAAAAATCATTTTTTTCAATTGATCTTTCTGTATAGAGCCCTTTTTTCTGTAGATAGCCGAGATGCTCTAGTAGCATCTTCTGGATTTCCTCTTGTTTGCATCAGTTAGGGAGCTGACAGACTCCTTATCTCTGCTCTCTGGCCTTATAGACACCCATTAAAGCTCAGTTCTTATCTTACTGATATGAATGTGGCTTAAATAGGTGTTTAGGACCTCTTAGTGGTTTAGAGATAAGGGTTATTAGATGACCGACACAAAGACAAAGTACCAGTCACACAGCTAGAAAACAGTTAACCCTTTGTGACAGAATGTCTCAATATTTTTAATAAAGGCCAATTGAAAATATGAGTTTTAGACAAAAATGAGTAAAATGCAATCATAAACAAATATTGCTTCCTAAGGTGTACATAGCCATAGGTATACATAGTGAAATAATCTACTCAACATATAAAAATTTCCCTTCACTTTCCTCAATTTTGCATTTTATCTTTCCAAAAGCAAACCACAAGAAAAAAAATGTTTCTGCCCACACGGAATGCAATACCAATGCCCATCAGAAGTGATTGCCCATAATCATCGGTTGGTAAAAATAAAACAGTCATAAACACTCAAAAGTGGACAGAACACTCTCAACAACAAAATTGTGCTGCATGTGCAATAACCATCCCAAGTGACCCCCAGATTGCCTACGTATAAAGTGCTTTATGTTCCACAAATCAAAAGAATGTGGTTTCATTATTTTCCTACTTTGCTTCAACAAATTACATCATATTTGTCTGGAATGTATAGGAAGTAAGTGTGGGCTGCCAAGTGATTTGGATAATGGTTTAACTACTCTGCTCAGTGTAAATGCATAAAACAATAATCTCTATTGTTGTCTACTAAAACCCTTATGAATACTATTTTCCTTTGTAGCCTCAGGACCCAGAATAGTCCACAAGGAGAACAATGATACTACAAATACTCCAAGAGTAATTTATATCATCTTCCAGCTGAGATTTGTGGCTACAAGGCGTTTTATCTGGGTCTGCAACTGTATCCAGCAGCCAGTGTGTTGTCCTTGAGTGAACTGTATGTAAAATTCATATGGATTTTCATAATATAAAAAAATACTATTTAAAGGCATTGTCCAGGATGAGAGTAAAGTGTCTGCATTAATTCCATAAACCGTACCATTCTTTTCAATGGACTGTGTCTGGTATGGCAACTAAGCTCCATTCACTTGAATAAGGATTACCCAACACAATCCATGGACAAGAATGACATCATTTCTGGGGAAGGGGTTATCAAGCAACCCCTTTAAGGGTAATAAAATTTAGTCAAAGTCTGATCCTCAGTTTCTCAAGACAGTCTTGACCAAGTGTTTCCTATTTTATCAGAAACTCAACATCTGATGAAGTCTTGATTTTTAAAAGCAGATTCAATAGTTTGGTCCATGGTAAAATGTTTGACCACAACCATGGTCAACAGGATTATATGGAAGCCAAGGTTGACACATAACAGGTAGGAAATAGTGTTAGGTTCCCGTCCTACAGAGATCACCTTGATGATTTGGTGGACAGGCTCAGATAATTTTGTACAAAATATATTTGCCAAGAATCTCTAATTTACTAAACAAGCACAGCATTAGCTTCAGAATACCTCATATTACTATGGCATTTTGTGCTTTATCTGGTTGGCAGTGTGCAGTTGCATTGTATGTATTTTTCTTTCCTTGTGCATTTAGCCATAGCAACGTGCACCTGCGCACTGGGATGTGCTGACTGAAATCCCCTTTTTTATCTTTCTGATCTCAGTTACCACTGTAGTGTGGAGTTTGGTGAATGCTTCTTTGTGCTACACATTGCCATGCATCGGTTATGACTGTGGATGTGGACCCACTGGATCAACTAACAGGTTTGATTCTGGGCTACTACTACTAATCTTTCCCTTTTAGGGTATCTTATAGGGTGTACCAGGGCAGTTTCGGGGACAGGGGACAGGGTACCCCCACGATCAGGGGGTAATCCATGGGCTAAGGGCATAACCCTAGGGTCTCTAGGGTCAGTTCCCCCGTCCCGTCCTTTTTCTTATACATATGGAACTTTGTGATATGAGCTATTTAGTTTTTTATAGGAATCATTAAAAGCTAATTTTTAGGAGAAACACCACCCTGATACCCCCTGTAGTACTCTCTGTATGATTAACAGCTGACTCATGGGGTCAAGAGACACAGGTGCAAGGCACCAAGGGGTCAAGCTAAATAATAGCCAAGGGCTAGCCTAGGTCAGGACAGGCATAGTATGTTTAGCATGCTAAATGGTCCAAGATCAGGGCTGGCAAGTTTCAATACGGAGTTCAGGCAGCAGAAGCTCACAACCCAGGAAATAGAGAGAAAGTCATTACAAGAGAAGAAAACAGAAACAGCACACTTTCACATTAAACTAGCAAGCTAGGGAACATATTGCTCAGGCACCTTCCCATAGGGGAAGTTGCCTTAAGCTCCACAAGGCCGCCTGGAGCAGATTAGTGTGCGCAAGCTGGCCCTTTAAGAGCACATGCACATGCCCTATGAGCATGTGAGTCAAGGTGAGTCAAACAGCGATGTAGTGCATATATCCAGCACTACATTAAGTAACACAATAGCATTAGAGGCCTGTTAATAACGTACATAATTTATTAATATTATGAATGATTAGTCCCAGTCTCTTGTTGCTAAAGCAAACATGTCCATGACATGTAATAGGTCTGGTTACATGGAACCAGAAGTTTGGTATGCTTGCCTCAGTCACGTATAGTAAGGAAAATATTCCAAACTATACATATGTTTCTTATTTAGCAATACACTTAATAATGTAGTATCACAGGCAAAACCTACAATGTAATCTACAAATAATAGGACTTTTCCGCAAAGCCCTGAGAAAAGGGAGGTTCATAATAAACATATCTTTAAAACACAACATTAGTAGATATGCAAACAGATGTTAAATATTAGATATTTTCTTTTTGTTATGTTTTTTTTTTTCTTTTTTTTAACTTTGGGTACCACGGAGTTGTAAAGATGAAGTTCTCCCATTCTGGCTATAGAAAATAACTGGGGATGGCAAAGCACGGTGAAAGAGATAAAAAGAAAAAAAAACAATCATATGTTCTGGATGTCCCAGTTCCTGTGGTATGTCTCCATCCCTGCCACTGCCAGCTCCTGCTGGCCAGAGGTGAGATGTGTCACCAAGTCAAACTCTTCATAGACATTAGATTGTTGACTGCTTCTACTGAATATGGTGGGTTCTGTCAATAATACTCTAAAGTGTATACTGGCCTTCAAGGGGTTCACCCATCTGGAATGGCATATCACTAGGATGTACCTTCAATGTTAGATGGGTGTAGATTCCATGTCTGGGACCTGCTCCTTTGTCCAGAACAGGGCTCCCGAAGTGAACAGAAAACAGCTCATGCCCAGCCTCCTTCTCTTCATGGAAATCATGCCGTGCAAGTGCGGTATGCCCTCCTTTACTTCAGGGGCCTTGTTCTGGAGATAGAAGCAATCTCCTAGGTGGGCCAACCCCTTTAAGACGTGATTTTTGGAGGAAGAAACTTCTGTGTGTGTGTAACACTTGAAAATGGTTAAATGTAATTTCTTTCCACATTACTTTGTAAGATTACGAGGTGGCTAGACATTCACTATGGGAGTCGGTTTGTTCAAGCTTTCCATTTCAGTAGTAATTAAGCAGAGCCATGAAACGTATGCACCTTACAGCCTGAAGGCAGATACAATGACACAATTACTTTCCGTCTATCACCCACATCACCGCACGTGATCACTGAGATAATGGTGTCTGTCATCATGACACTTCAGGACTCTCAATAGTAGACGATTCCTTTTCACCCTCCATTCACCTTTATAACTGCAGATTGAAACGTGCCGCATTTTATGCATTTTACTGAACAGTTTGTAACCAAACATGGAAATGAAACATTTCTAGAAAGAAAATAAGCGTAAATGCAGAAGAAAACCCACAAAACATTTGTTTCCTATTAGTATCATTAGGGATCTGCTAGGCAAACCCCATTGGATTGTCCATACGTCTGTAAGAAACAAAAGAAACAAGTCTCGTTTTTATGTTTAATGCACTTTGGCATAAAAGCTATTGTTAGATGATGAAATACTAAATTCTTTTTAAATGAGAGGGTTGGATTATTTTCTAACAAAACTAACTTATAAATCACTTTTCAGTCTGTTGCTAGAATTCCCCATCATTAATGGCAAAGTAGAAGTCTTAATTGGACTTCCTTAGAGACACTGGTAGGGATTGTAGCTATAGTAGAAGTTACTTCCATTAAGAGTAACATATAGTCGGGGACTAGCTAGAATATATATGTTCAGTAGTGGAGAACAATATAAAAGACTTCATTAAGAACTTAACGGTGTCATTCTGTAATCACAATATCACACGCTGACAAGGAAATAGCTGTCAAATACTTACCCAGCTGAATAACATCACGCCAATAAAAACAATAAAAAGTGATTTACATCTACAATCCTAACCACAGCATATGACAGCCAGGGCCCATTTCTTTTCCAACAGTGAAAAAGCAACTGCTGTGCCAAGTCAATGTATCTTACATACGGTACTGCATTTATGTGAAATATCAACACCCACATTATCATTGTGTAGCACCTAAAGCTACGTACAAGTAGGAGACCAGCAGCTAGAGAAGAATTTTTTAAACTATCTTACTATAGATAAAGGGTTTTCCAGGAGTAGAATACCGATGACCTATCCTCAGGATAGCTCATCAATAACAAACAAGTGGGGATTTGACTAACAGCTCCCCACAGCAGCTGCTTGAAAAGGCTGCAGCACTCGCGCGAGCGCTGCAGCCTCCTCCAAGGCCAGTGACGTCATGCTCATTGCTCAAATGGCCTATGTGCAGCTATGGCTCATTCAAGTGAATGAGGCTAAGCTACAATATCAAGCACAGCCACTATACAATGTACTGCGCTGTGCTTGGTATTGTGAGAAGGTCACGGCAGTCACCAGAACGCCTCATTCTAAAAGCTGAGTCAGACTCCTAGCAATCAGATACTGATGACCTATCCTAAGGATAGACCATTAATATTGTATTCCAGGAAATAAAAACCTTTAAACAAACCACAAGCTTTCCTAGAAGGTCAGAAGATATGTCATAAAGACAAGTTAAAAGCCCATTGAAACGATTTTAGCCTTGGTCGTCTGAAACTACATGTATATGGCATGACTGAGCTTGAGTCAAAAAAAAAATGACTCCCTGGTGGACCCATCTAGTTTGGCACGTTGCTAGTAGGACACTTGTGTAGGGCCAGCTTAAGAACCTTACACCTGGAAAGTCATCAGATCATTAACAGCAGTCCCATAAGCCAATTGGTTATGGTCAAGGTATAGCATAGTCATACGTTTTTTAAAGGTCCCCATACATATTTGTCTTGGGTTGAACAAAATGGATGATTTCGACAAAAAAAAAAATGTTTGTCTGATGAGATCTAACAACGAATGAACACTTTAGATAATTGATGACGGGCCATCATCATCTGAAAAGAAGTTGGCCACGTTGAAATTTTTCTCCAATGGTCAGATGATCCTTCATTCAAAGAAAGATTTTCAATGATGAAAAATCTTTCTTCAAAAAGGTGTTTATCTTTGCCCAGTGTCATTGAATATGTATGACCAGTTTCAGTGACTGTAATGGCCAAAATGAACTATAATGTACAGTGGTACTGTAAAGTTTGTGAACCCTTCAGAATTTTTCACATTTTTGCATACATTTGACTTAAAACTACAATAGATTTTTACAAAAGTTCTAAAAGTAAATAAAGATAACCAAATCAAAAAAATGAGTCAAAAATATTAGACTTGGTCCTATTATAGAGGAAAATGATACAATATCACATACCTGTGAGTGGCAAATGTATGTGAACCTTTGCATTCAGTGTCTGTTGTCACCCCCTTGCACAGCCATAACTGCAGCTTAACATTTCCAGTAATTGTTGATTAGTCCTGCACATCGGCTCAGAGGGATTTTAGCCATTCCGCCATAAATCTCTGTTATTTTGGTAGGTTTCTTCCCCTAAACTGCTTGCTAAACTGCATATCTATTGGATTAAGGTAAGGACTGTAACATGGCCATAACCAAAACTTTTAAAGGAATGTGTTATCAGTAAATGACCTATTTTTGAAATCACTTTTTTATAGTTTATATTTTTGTTGGTTATTTTTTTTCAGAATTGATGGCTAACTTATTTTAATTTTTACGTCATTATCCATAAAATTGTAAATAATTCAGCTATTTTCACACTTCCTGTCTTTTGAGAGCAGCCTTCCGCTGGATCAACTTGCAGGATAACAGGCTGAACTGGATGGACTATGTTACTATGGCCACTCTCACATTAGCGGCAGCACGGATCCGGCGGGTGAAGGGTGCCGCCGGATCCGTGCTGCCGCAAGCACACGTGAGGAACCGGAGCAGCGCTCTGGCCCCACACGTGTCACATACACATACACACACACATAGACATACACATAGACATACACAAACATACACATACACAGACATACTTACATGCTCCCAGCAGCTCCGGTGGAGGAGGACGGCGTGCACATAGGAAGATTCCCCACAGCGCCCTCTGCTGGAGGGAGAATCTTCCTATGTGCCCGCAGTCCTCCTCCTCCTGTGATGTGCGGAGCTGCTAGGAGCATGTATGTATGTCTGTGTATGTGTATGTCTGTGTGTATGTCTGTGTGTATGTGTCTGTCATGTGTGGTGTGCTGTGGACGGATCCGTCATGAACTCCATTGAAAGTCAATGGAGGACGGATCCGTTTACTGAGTGTGTCACACTGAACGGGTCTGTCCCCATTGACTTGCATTGGGGGTCATGACGGATCCATCTTGGTGCGGATAAGTCTTTTATTTGTTTACCTTACCTTAGGTTCCTTTTTAACCCTGCAGATTATTATATGCCTTGCTCTTAGCCTGACGTTTCGATTGTTGGTCGACAAACTACTGGGGATGGTAATAATGGTCTTGAATTACCTCTTTTTGTCAACAATCTGTCTGACTGTGGATTGTGAACTGTGGATGGTTTTGCAACCTTTGCAGCCTAATGATCAACAATAGAGTTGAGCGAACGTGCTCGTAACGAGCACTGTACTGCTCGGATCCCCTGCACTCGCATGGGCGCAGCCATCCGGATCCGTCCTCTTCACCCGACTGCACCCGATGGATCCGGATGCCTGCGGCCATTCAAGTGCAAGGGGTTCCGAGCAGTACAGTGCTCGATACGAGCACGTTCGCTCAACTCTAATCAACAACTCTTCTGAGCTCCTCAGAAATCGCCTTTGTTCATGTCATGATACACTTCCACAAACATGTGTTATGAAGATTAGTTTTTGATAGATCCCTGTTCTATAAAAAAAAAAGGTGTGTACGGACACATGATCATCATCCCATTGATTGAAAACATCTGACTCTAATTTCATCTTCAAATTGTCTGCTAATCCTAAAGGTTTACATTCTTTTGCTACTCTCAGACATGTGATATTGAATCATTTTGCTCAATCAATAAATTACCTAAGTCTAATTTTTTTTACTCATGTGTTTAAGTTGGTTATTTTCTATTTGGTTATCTACTTTTAGGACTTTTGTGAAAATCTGATGAAGTTTTAGGTCATATAGAAAATTCTTAAAAGTTATAACTTTCAAGCATCACAGTATATGGCTTCCAAACAATCATTCACCAGATGATCATTCATTCTGTGGTTAGTCAACCTACTTCTATCTAATTTGTACAGCCATTAGATGTTATGACCTCTAAGGCTTTGTCTATATTGTAGAACATTTTGTATTTAATGTTTAATGAACTAGTACTGCCAAAAAGAAAATTCTAATAAAACTTGCTTCAAGTCAAGATAACCGCGCAAAGGGGCAGGGAAGGGGGCGCGGTTACCTTGACTTGAAGCAAGGAAGCCACTGCCCCCTTGACTTCAAGCCTGACTGGAAAATAGCGGAGGATAAAAGAACATTTTTCATACTTCTGCCTCATCTGAATGCAGCAAGAAAATCATCATTAGAAATTAACTGCTGGCTACTTGAAGGTACTGCTGGCAGTTTGGGATAGCTTTTGCCGCTGACAGTGTCGCGGACATTCCTGCGATAGGTATTAGGAGGTCTGTCAGATTGGCAACCCGTGGGTTAAACTGACAGATTCTCCTATGGTTGTTTTGTTGCTGGCATTCACCACACCCTCCCCCTTCAGGTGTAGGTGTTTATCAATTATCTTTGTCTATTTAGTGTTGCTTCTCCCACCATGCTGTGCGGTTTATATTTTCTGTGGTGTCTGTGGTCTGCTGGTGTGTGTTTCTCTGTGGAGATCCCATTGCTGCCATTATCTTCAGGACGGTTAAGTGTCTTCTTTCCCTTTCGTTTATTTGTGTATATCTTCCCTGTGTTTTGGTGTTTGGGCCTGAGGGGAGACTACTGTTCGTCCAGGTTCGTGGAGGAACAGTTTGTCTCATTCCAGTCACTGGCTTCAGAGTCCTTCAGGGACAGTTAGGGTCCCAGGTTTGCAGCGTATGAACTCGCCTACATTTTAGGCCTGTTCATACTGTTAGTAAGCCAGGACTGGAGTCAGGGTTTCAATAGGAGGTGACCATCTGCCTCCACTAGTTCCAGGCCTAATCCTATTTCCTTTCCCCCCCTCTTCCTCCTGCGCTTGTTGTGGAATATTCCCCCCACACCAGAGCGTGACAGACAGGTTCCCTTTAAGCATATGGTTACAGACGTTCAGAGTTTGTGCTATGTTTACAAAAAATGACAAAAAAATACCAAAACATGCACACACAAAAATTTGAAGTGTGATTAGTATTTGACAAATGACTAATTATGACACGTTTTCATAGATTAGCTCATAATTACTTATCCTTCACTCTTACTTGATGTTATATAAGTTACCAGAGCTCAACACAGTCCCACCTGCTCAAATAACATTTCTAGGGGAGACTTGGCCAAAGTGACCGAATCCAACCTGTACAGGAGGTTTTCTTCACATAAACAACTGATTTATAAAATGACCTAAGAAACCACTTAGTTTCTGATGAAAAGTACACACTGCTAATATTTCTTGGAACACCACCACAGATGGTCCATTTTCTCAATCTTGTTTTTTTCTTATTACCGGGCATAAGTTCTTCCCCCTGTTTTGGAATTTTTCATTTCCACTGGTTTTCAGCTAACAGCAGAATAAGTATGTTCAGTGTATAGTTATGGTCTAAAGCCGTTAACTCAGTACTACTCAACAACTGACAATGCAACATATTTATCCTATCAGTACAGGTTAAAGGGGTTTTCCAAGACTCTTATACTGAAGACCCATCCTCAAGATAGGTCGTCAGTATCTGATCATGGGTCCAACACCCGGGATCCCCGCCAATCAGCTGTTTGAGAAGGCAATAGTAGGCACAATAGTGCTGCGCCTTCTCTCGGCTTTTCCTAGGCCAGTGACAACACGTTCGTCAGTCACGTGGCCTAGGAGCAGAGAAGGCCGTGTTGATAACAGGAGCGCTGGTGCCTTCTCAAGGTATTGGATCCCCACCGATTGGATACTGATGACCTATCCTGAGGACAGGTCATCAGTTCTAAAATCCTGGAAAACCCTTTTAAAATAGCTTTTGTCATATGTATAAATCAATATTCATCCAGCTGTATAGTCTGTTGACTGCCCACATATTCTTTATTGTCATGTGGCATGCCATTTGTACATCCTGACATTAGTGTAGGAATGGCACACTAACTAGCTCCGGGCCAAGAGCACCAATATTCAGCAGAAACTGCATCACTTGGTATCCAGTATAGTAAATCCACACGGGCATTATACAAGAATCTAAAGTGAACTGTAAGGCTAGTTTCACATCTGCAGCGTGTATTCCGGCATGCTGTTCCAGCACAGAACAGCCTATTGGAATTCTATGGATCCGGCACTGCTGGATACAAACGTAATGCCCGCCGGCCCCATTAAGTATAATGGGGTCCAGCAGAGATTCAGCCACATTCCAGTAAAAAAAAGCAGGGAATCAGCCAGATAAATAGTGCTGCACGCTGCGGTTTGTGTCCAACCGATTCCCAGCATTGTCTGTCAGATGAGACGGCTGGATCTACGTGCCGTAGATGTGAAACTAGCCTCACCTGGAAAGGTCAAAACTGTGTGTTGAATAAAAAAATTGTATGGCAGTGAACTACACCAACTGTAGTGCTGAAACAAAAGTAGGATGACAGTTCACATAGTAGGCCATTTTTAAAGGGATTGACTAGGATTAGAAAAAACAGCGCCATTCAAGTAATTGGTGCTAAGCTGTAAAACTTGATATATAGAGGTAACTGTTGGCCAAACAGTTGTTTGGCTAAGAGCTATCTCTCCTAACCCATCCCCATACACGTGCATGACCAAGTGAACATGCACCTGTTGTGATTGGAAGAGTGCAGAAAGCTACTATCAGACATCTCTGGTGGATTGTTTATCTCCTGAAGAACAAAGAGTCGGCCAAGCTGATTTTATGCTTACCCTTCTCCTCTCAATATCTGATGCTGAGGGAGAGTACTGAGGCTTCCATACACATTACACGGCTTGGATCATGCATGTTAGGTGTATGGCCAGCTTAAAGAGAACCTGTCCCCACGAAATGCAATGTGGTCTGCAGGCAAAAAAGGCAGGAGGAGCAGAGCAGATTGATATATAGATTTGTGGGAAAAGATTCAGTAAAACTGGCAATTTCTATATTTAACTCTCTGCTCTTCCTGATCTCAGTTGTACACAGGGACTATCTTTATCGGTGATTGCTAGCATTCCCTGTATAGTCACTCATAGTTGTGCATGGGGGAGGGAAACTTAATCTGAGAAACAGCCAACACTTTTAAATTACAAATTTTTTTTTGCCCACAAATCTGTATATCTGCTCAGCTTCTCCTGCTCTATAACATGCTGCCTGCAGATTACATTGCATTTCACAGTGACAAGTTCTTGATAAAACCAGACATAGCCATGACTGTATCTTTGGGGGGAAAAGGGGAGAACTAACATTAGTCTTCATTATTATTATTTAATGATTTTTTAATTATTGTTCTATTTATTATTAACTCCTCATTAACTTCATTCTGGTCTCACATATAGCAGAGAGGTACAAAGTTTCGCTATGCTACTACTGCCATAGGTTTCCAAAATGGCCGTCTATACTTTCTAATGTTAAAAAAAAAAAGAATCCCTGAATTCTTGATTTCTCCAAATCCTGTGATCAGTAACATACTTGATTAAAATACCACTGGCTAAAAATCACATTGTCTACGTTTGCCTTATAAAAATGTACATTGCCCTCTTGCAGGTTTTAGTTATCTACATGAACATGTTTAACTAATCTCTACCCTGTTTAATCAAAAATCCTTTTCACGCATATATTTATGGCTCTGTAAAAACTAGAATTGATGCCAGTAAAGCGTTCTTGCTGGAAATGTTTCCATTTCCCCAGCTAAACACACAACAGTTCACTATTTTCTAATAATTGGGAATTGAATTTTCACACTTCAGAGCGTAACAATTTGTCATTCGCAGTTTGGGAGAGAGAGTACATCCAATGGGAACGTAACTGGGGTTTGGCCTTGAAGGTAATAAATAGTAAGGGAACAAAAGCCTCAGTGTTTTCACCAGATGGATTGTGGCAAAGGCTACTATACTGTAAGGAGGAGGATGTTAAACAGGCATTAGGTGCTGAGGGATCAATTACTTGATGTAGACTCTCTATAAATCATTGAAAACCAAGCTAATTGAAATTCCATCTGCACACTTCATCTTAACTTTATGACCATTAACTAGTCCTAGAAAGACACAGCCTGAAAGGCTACTGTGAGGATTAACTACAGAGCAATGGACTTCAATACGCTTCTGTGTATCCCACCTTAAACCTCTAAGACTGAAACTCAGACGGGGCGTTAAACTTTGAACTCTACTTCCAATGTATGGAGAAGGAAAGTTGGCACTGACTTTCCTGGACTAAATCCGTATGTAAAACATTTTAGGAGAACTGTATTGAATTATAAAGGTTTTTTGGTCCTTCACAAAGTCACAGTTGGGGTCAACAGCAGGACATTCTACGAGTCAGCTTAGGGAAGGTACTGGCTCTCCTGAGTGGAGACCTACTCAAAGTGCTGGAGATATATTGGCAGTGCTCCATGGGAAAACAATATGCAGAGAGGTATCTCCTGAGAAAAGAGAACCCTCTAGGCTTGTTAAAAAGTTGGATTGTGACTCGTAGGGAGCTACTTCCACAAGATGGAGCTAGAGAGATGGTTCTCTTTTTATTTTTCCTATGGAGCATTGCCAGTAAGTCTTCATAACATGGAGCACTTCCAGAAAGTTTCCACTCAGGGCTGGTTCCTTTAAGGAGAGCAATCACCCTGCTGTATCCAAGGAATCGCACTCAGCCAGCCAGAATTCTACTGCGCACTGATGAGGGGCAAGCAGCCTGAGAACAGCTGTCTACAGATGGTTTGGCTATTTTCCCATATCATGTCCCAAGGCTTGTTAAAAAGTTGGATTGTGATTCACAGGGAGCTATTTCCACAAGGTGGCGCTAGCAAGATGGTTCTCTTTTCTCTGGAAATACTTCTCTGCATATTGTTAGAAAGAGGTTGTCATGTATTATATGATATCTGATTTTCAATTTTTAGATTATTTGTGGAATAACCCCTTTAAGACTGGAGTTTTAGACTTCGATCTTAATAAAGCCCCATAGCTGGCGGAGGATCCGCTGAAGTTATGAGGAGGCGCAGGCCTCTCCATACCTTCGGTGCATCCAGCAACAGTTCTAAATTTAAGGTGGCTTCCGAGCTGTCTTACATTTACACCGTTTTCTACACCTATAAAAGGCATAGAAAATGATGAATGAGATGGACATGCCCTTCCCTCCCATGCCCACGATTTTAGACCTGCCATGAGCGGGGAAAAGTCACAGATAGCGACACAACTAACTGTCCAATCAGAACTGGTAGTGCCCGAATTGTAAAGACACACCCCTTTTACAGAAGAATAATCATGCCCAGTCATCAAAATATTCATACATTTCTAATAGGGATAACAGAGGAACAGCACAAGGCAGATTTCTAAGAAAAGGTTCTCCAGAATTGTTATATTTACAAAAACAGACCTCATCTAGGAGACATACCTTCTTTAAAAGACAGATCAAGTATAATGTTGCTCACAGTTACTTGAAATAAGGGTTAAAAGTTATCGGTTTTGTTAGGGGCCATGTATAATACATATTGGCCACCATAACAGATGGTGCATATACCTATAGCATGCTGTTCAAGTGTCATGTCCCCTTAGGGGCAGACTGGGAACTTAAAGTAGTCCGGGAAAAAACTTAAAGAGGACCTTTCATCACTCCTGACATGCCTGTTTTAATAGCTCCATGCATTCCCCATGTACTAACAATTCTGGAACATCTATTCTTATGTCTGTATGTTGTGCCATTCCTTTATTATTTGCACTAGAAGTTATGAATGAATTGCTATTTGTCTTCAGTAAAGAAACAAAGGGGAGGTAACCAGTTGGGGGTGTGTACCTGTACAGTCTGACTCTATCCAATCAGTGCTGTCATGTTCACACTGTGCAGGTACACACCCCCAACTTGTTAACTCCCCTCTGTTACTGAAGACAAATAGCAATTAATTCATAACTTCTAGTGCAAATAATAAAGGAATGGCACAACATACAGACATAAGAATAGATGTTACAGAATTGTTATTACATGGGGAATGCATGAAGCTATTAAAACAGACATGTCAGGAGCGGTGAAAGGTCCTCTTTAAATGTGGCCCCATATAGGCAGGGTCAGCAATACTTTGGTGCAGTACCAAATACCACAATGCTGCATAAAAAACTGACCTATCACTATACTGAGGACAGCGATACAGTTGAATTCAGGAGGGCACCTTCAGCTGCTGGTCAGGCACATAAGTAACTTAGAGCTTAGAGCATCAGATAATTATGATTCCAACCAGCGACCATTAGGAGGACTCGGGCAGTCCCTTGGGCATTGGCCCACTGGGAAATTTCTTTGTAGGGTCTATGGCCAGTCTGCCACACATGATCTATTTAATATTCTTTATCCTGTAGACATACACTATATTGCCTTATGTTTCGGGATGTCCTTTAGGGGAGTAGAGGTCTAATTTTTTAGGTTAATAGGAGACAAGGTTGGGTTAAAGGTTGTGTTAGTTTCTTAGACCTTGGATTCCTCATATTGGCATTGAATGACATTGCACACTATTCCTATTAACTATAATGAATGTTGTTTCATCAAACGTTTAATTGTATCCATGACCAAACCTAAAAATCTAAGAATTTTCTTTGATGACATCCATGACCTCAGATATCGAGAAAAGAAGCCCCACCAAGTCAACACATTTCTGCTGGAATTTAAAAACCAACATATATATATTCTTGTTGCTCCTGCATTTTAACAAGATCATCGGAGGAGGGAAAGCTAGATATACAACTTTTCACATCTTCTGAGATCTTTACCATTTACGTTTTTTTTTTCAAAACACATATTTTCTGCTTAAAAGCTCAATGAACAAAGAAAAGTATTCTTATCCAGAGGGGATGAAAATAGGTTTCCTCTGAGAACTGTCTTTTGGGATAATGACACCTGCCACAAATTAAGTGGAGGAGGAAATCCATGGCTATAAGGCGAGGACATTGATTCACAATGAGAGATAACAATTGAGGTAAAAGGGAGATAAGACTCTAGACTGTGAGCAGACAGCATGTAACAAACACAAAGACTCTTTAATAATGGAGACTCTGCCTATTATCAATCACTAGCATTTACCTTTTACACATCTCTGAAAGAGCAATAATGTCAATTGTGTGTTAATTAAAATAACGACTATTGGGTCAATTATCAGGAACAAGGATTTGGATGATTGCCTCGTGTCAATGTGCCACTGATCACTGAAAAAAATAGCAAAACTCTTGTTTCTAAGGTGATCTGTTGTTTACATGACAAATAAAATCATTGTTTCTTAACAGCACATGAAACGAATGATCGTAGTAATGATTGTTCATCCCCATATGAAAGGGAAGATGCTTGCTGCATTTGAATAGAGTTTAAATGAGAGGGCAACGATCAGGAACAAATGGTTTGTTCTCAGTCATTGCCCTGTGTGCATGTCAATGGGGCCTAGCACAAAAATGACTTAACTTGTAAATTCAGTAAAGATCAAAGTGAGACAATAGCTTAAAATACAGATTGAATTATATTAGTAATTATTTTAAAAAAAAGGTAAGGATGAGAACAATAGTTATTGTAATCAAAGTGACAAACATTTTTAGACACCTTTTGGGTTTGTTTTGGTCCACCCGATTGTGAAGGCTCACCCTCTATCTTTACAGACCCTGCACATGGCCATTTTTAATTTAAGCATTATTGTTATTATTACACAAAAATGATAAGTCATTGATAAGGTCTAACTGCTTATTTTAGGAATCATGCCATAAAAAATAGTCCCAGGTGGCCAGTGGCTACAAAGTCAACTCCAAGTTGGTTTATCTTGTGCTGGACCCTTGGGTCCATTATTGTGTCAGAGTATGGGTTCACCATAAGATCCTCTGGTTCTCATGTAGGCTCTAAGAATCATTCATTTATTGTAGGACAGTTTCTAAATTATTTTACTTACATACCAAGATCAGTTTTACAAAATTCATCATAAAATGTATGCAAAAAGTCCCCTAGCAGCACTTTACATTTGTAAAGAATATGCTTCAGATCCAACAAGTCCAACTCGTACAATACCCTCCGTGCTGATGTCTTAAAACTATAATTATATTGATGTCACATAACACCATGCCCTTTGTCTGTCTTCTTAACCTCTGACCTCCGTGAAAAACTAAACAAGGAATAACATCTCTTCAACTGTCCAAGTCTCCTTGTAGACTCCGGTTCTTGACACATGTGGATTACCAAGTTGATTGAACTGAGTGTTGGCTATCAGAAAGATTAGCTGGATCACATTGAGCTGGCCAAAATGTTTTTGACAACTGATGGATGTTCTGGAATCACACATGTATATTAGATGGCACTTGGGATTAAGATGGTCAATTTAGCCATCCAAATAGCTGCCATTTATGGGTAGCTTCAATTCCACTGATAAGATTAGATTTACCTCCTCTGTTTATTTGTATTAGAATAACCTTTCAATGGAAATCAGGAAAACAGGTCATCTACCCACTTTCCGTAAAATGGTTGGATACCGAAGCACAAAGCAATAACTGCTGAAGTGCAGCAATGAGGGGAATAGCACTTAATGTGGTGATCAAGTTTATGTTTATTGATCTTCATTAAATTCATGATCATCTCAATGTGAGAGCAGGTGACTTGGTGATCCAGTGTGAAGCATAGGTTGCCTAGCAGCATTGAAGTTCTAGCTTCCAAAATATATATGCATATATACTTGAAAACATAAGTTAGTCATAAGCTTTCGGTTGTCACTCTTTTATCTTCTATCCATCGCTTTTTTTCAATGTTCAAACTTAATGCATGTGCATATCCAAAAATGAGTTTGTTGGAAAAAAGAATGATATTCCCAAAGTTCAGCCTCCGGTGTTCATCACACCTGCCTTATGCCGTAATAGTAAAGGTGGACACATTCTATTTGGATATCTTCAAAAAGACAGAGAGGAATTGCATTTCTATAATGTACAGTGAACATTGTTGATCGCAATAAGGTTCCCAAGAAGGAGGACCAACTATTTGAAACCTCAGGATAGGTCAATATCTGATCGGTTCCATTATCTGTCACCAACACTGATCAGCTGTCCTGAGAATAGGTCATCAATATTTTATTCCTAGAAACCACTTTAATGTCCCAGAAAATATCTTTACGCACAATTTGCCAAGCAGGAAGTAGTAGTTTCCCCCTGGTAAGATGTAAAGATCGTACAGATGGAAATGTCCATCAAGTCTATAGCAAGAACTACTGAAACCATTGATAGTGGTTGAGGCAGAAAGTGAGAAGATTAGTGGAACACAACAAATTGTTTTAAGATACATAAAAGGGGTTGTCACATTTAGAAAAATACATTTTCAGATATCCTATGTCAGGGAATTCTGAGTTAATAGAGGGGATCCTCTGTTTGAGGTCCTCATCTCATGGACAGGTTGTAGAGTGGTTACAAAGATGGTCTCTAGCTCTGGAGGAACTGTCCTGTGATACACAGACAGCCCATTGATTTGAATGGACACTGTGTAATGCTTACTTTCTCCTGTGGTGGCACTAGGGGTCTCAGCATGAGGACACTGTGATCTTAGTATTTCCAAGGAACCCTTCTAATAAGAAAGGATTGTCCAAAGCAGAGAACCCCTTTACAATATAATTTGCTTTCCATAATCATCACTAAAGACATTTTGTTTGGCTCATTAAGCTCTGCTGTGAACTGCATTTTTTATCCAATACTCCGTTGCCTAATTATTGAGTAGATCTTTTCTTTCATATCTGGCAGCATTTGAGGAATTATTGTAGCTCATTCAATAGATGTGGCTAAATCTGTATGCTTTGTCCTTTTAACTAGACCTCTGCATGTTATTAAATTACAGCCTTCGTTCTCTCATGCATAATTCAATCAGGGATTACAAATATGAACACAACTGTTATTATTCGCTCAATTTTACCCATAATAATATTTCTTTGTTAATTAAATTCATTAAAACACTAGTGTGATGGCATAATACGGTCAAGTGCCTCTTATTACTTTATCACATTTAATTATTTTCATAAATTTCAACATAACCATTAGATCGCCCACACACTGACGGCCTCATGTCGACAGTTTCCAGGCTTAAAGGGTTTGTCCAAGTTATGAAAACAAAAAATATAGCACTGTAAACCTGATGTGCAGCAATATATAACTAAGTTAAGCAAGTTTTAGGCAAAAAAAAATCTATATTTCCTCATTTCCCTGGTTCTCTTCTGGCCTTTGTTTACATGCAGTAATAACAATCTCTGCCCCTCCCCCTTCCTGCTCTGCAAAGGGAGTGCATACAAGTGCTGCCCTGAGTGAAACGTCTGCTGGAATAGTATTACAGCAGCATGTTGTATGTGCAGGACTACAAGTCCCAGCTGTACATTGAAACTGCTGATGTACACACTGAACTTCCCACTACCTTTCTTGTACAATACCCTGCAGATCTCCTCCAGTGTCAGCTTTGTGTCTATACGATGAGGAGGGAAGATTCTGTGTGTCTTCATTGCCTTCATTGCTACTGTTGTAAAGCCTTGAGCCATGTGTGTGTTCTGGCTGAAGGGGTTAATGTTTTATCTGAAAGAATCCAGGCAGAGAGCAGGAGCCGGCAGCTCAGCTAGTACCAGGGGGAAGGGGTTGGGGGGGGGGGGGGCCAGCACAGTGATGTCTCGTGTACAGACTCTTATCTGCTTGTGCACGAATATGAGAATAGCAGGCAGAAAAGCTGACATCACAGGTCATGTGACCCTGAGTGAAATCTGAGAAACCAGCAAGTTTAGAAGCAGAAAGTATATGGAAAAGCTGTTGTATTTGATTAGTTAGAAACATACAAAGGATAAAATAATAACTCGGACAACCCCTTTAATTTTTCTTAGGTATTCCTATCTCAGACACTGATGGCATGTGCGGTTATCCTCTGTTCACCTCTACAGAAGATCAGAAAACAGCTGACTTGGCTATTTCCAACAGTCCCATAGCAGTGAGTGGAGATTTGGCTGTACATGCGAGGCCTGATTTCCATTCAATGCCATGGGAGTAGAGATGAGTGAGCATGCTCGGCTGAGCGTACTCGGGAGCAATTTTCGAGTAGTAGCGTACGCATCTTCTAATTTGTACGCTAATGCGTACGCATCTTGTAATTTGTACGCAGCGTACGCATTAGTGTACAGATGATAGGATGCGTATGCATTAGCCTACAGATTATAAAATGCATACGCTACTACTCGAAAATTGCTCCCGAGTACGCTCGGCCGAGCATGCTCGCTCATCTCTACATGGGAATTCTGAAAATAGCCGCGCAACAGCACACAACTATTTTTGGAAGTCCCATAGAGGTAAATGGAGAGGACACAACGCATGCACGTCCAACTGTTCATTCATTGCTACTGGACTGGCAAAGCTCCCACAGCGGTGAACTGATGGTGGCCACACACGCATGGCTGATATATAGCTGGTTCCTAGAGGTGGCATAGCCTACTGATATGCCATCAATGTCTGGGATGGGAATACCTTTTTAAAGGGACCCATCTTTCCATCCTGAACTTCCTAACAGAGCCCTTGAAATGGGATTTCTAAAGCAGAAACGTCTTGAACCTACATAGATGTTTCTTTTTTTTATTATTAAAAAGTTGTATGCAAAAAATATATATAAAAGAAAACACAAAGCTAACCACATCTTTGTCCTTAACCAGGTTCACATTTAATCCTTATGAACTGCTGTGTGTGTAACGAAGGATGGAAAAATATGAAATGTTTAAAATTGGAAATAATGTGTCGGCTACTTCTTGCTCAAACAATCACTTTAGTTTTCCAGATACCAAGGAAAGATTTTTCTCCCTGGCATGAACCTAACTGTAATTGCCAGAGCTCAAGTCATGGAATACTTTAGTAATTGGACATTCTCATAGAATGATAACATATTAATCCTTTTCCAAGCGTCATAACACTAGATCATTATTACTGTATAATCTACATGAAAGGGACAATGGGACAAATGACAATGAATGTTGGGAATATAAAGCTATAAATATGTACAATGTTGGTAACCTTCTAATCCAACCTCAACATTCAGCAAGGAGGCACCATTTGTATGAATATCTAGACCTACACTACATGACAGCTCATTCAATCTTAATGAGCTCTTGGAGGGATTTGTTCTATGGCCATACAGTAATTCACATTAATGTTGGCCAATTTGACATGCCCAGCTGCAATTTCACGTGTGTATGGGTGTCCCAAAATTCCTTCATGGGAAACAAGGATCAGGCTGTTGGATTTCAGCATGTCTGCTCCTTTAGACTCAGGGGAGATCAGACACCACTAGAGGTGTCTGGCTGTAGCTTACTTCCCTCTGCCCATTCAGTCAGTACACAAGCATACGGGACCGAATCACGCATGTGTGCATATGGAGGAGGGTGAGGGGAATGGCTGTCACCCAAATTAATATTTGGCCAGCTTAAGTTATTAGTCTTATACAAGGTTTCTAGAGGCTCTATATAAGTTAATGAGCACTTGGGTAATTAAAAAAAATGAGTGCACCCACTCTTCTTAAGTAACGTATATGAGCAATGGAAGAGGAACTATAAATGTTAGAGGATCCTACCGTAGATAGGTGTCAAGGTGTTCAGCTGACACTGAACAGAGATATTGTCCATGTGTGGAGGTGTTTAGGAGATGGAAGGAAATTGGGGCTATGTATTATAAATAAGAATGGTGGAAAAGAGGGGAAAATAGGGGAAATGAAATGTATGATCAGCAGATATCATCCTGAGCTTTAGGAACCAATGATGGACGGTCACATTCTTAAACCTCTTTTATGAGTACCTAAAGAGCAGATCAAGCCCCTGGTGGCATGAATACAATGCCAATGCAATAAATCACTGTAGAGGAGTACCAATTCAAATGAAATAACGATATCCCTGTGCCATGTAGTTTAGATTGGGCATCAATCTCTGATTTATCTAGAAAGGAAGAGACTCCGATCTACTGTCTACACAAAGCAAAAGGCAACGGGTAGACTACTTGTAGCCATTGGCCCAGATTTACTAATCCTAAAAATAATAATTATAAACTTAGGCTGTCTAGACCCATACCAGGTTTATCCAGGCTCAGGCTGGATGATAAATGTGGTGAAGGTACACTTTTATCTAGCCTCATACCAACTACTGGATAGCTTACTTTGAGAACTTTCACCTGAATTGTAGCCCAATTCTGGCCATAAGCATGGCATCTTGGACCACACTCCTTTCATGTTGAGTTCCGGTCCTCACTGACAAGCCCATCCACTTTTTAGGAATATTGTAGAAACCCTATTTGCACCACTTTTACACAGATTTTTAGGTGCAGACACATTAGCAAATCTGGGCCATTGTGACTGCAGGTTCTCCAAAAGAAGACAGTCCCATGACTACAGGCTATTCTATGATAATCATCATACTGTAGTATGAAAAGAGCAGATGGATACATGACTATGAAAAACTGTTCATCCTGAAAACAAGGTTTCATTAAGAAATTATCCAAGTAAATAAAATGCTTACCTGAACGGAATGCATTAGAAAGATGGAATGCTGAGCATATCCAGAATATATATTTCAGATCTAACAACATATTGACCTGGAGAGAAAAAAAGAAAGTTTGCATTAAGTAAAGCTTCTCAGTCTTGGGTTTGATATTTTAGGAACAAACAAACACAATTTTGTTTTATGGCGTCTCAAAGCTGGCGTGCATTTTCTAGCTCACAATGACTGATCTGTGGGAGCCCTAGACTTCTTGACAATCAGCTGCTCTGGCCTGCGCCCCATGATGATGTCAGAGACGCGAGCTGAGGGAGAGGACGGCTGAGAACCTCGTGTTCTGGTCACTGACAATAAACAGATGTGAGGGAAGGAAACACCTTGAAAAAAATCTGCGTTTTCAAGTAAAAGTCATTTCATTAACGGGACTGAACCCATAAAATGTACTTGTATTATAGCTTGTTAAATGGAAAAATCTTAGAAATACTGTGTATTAATACCCAGGTGACATTAGTTGACCTCGTGATTTGGATATGATAACATGAGTACCCTGGCTGCTCTCAGTAGTGAACCCATAATGCATTTTGTGCTGTATTATTTGAACTATATAAGGAAAGAGATGCAAGGCAAGGAGACTGGTTCCCTCAGATTACTAAAAAGAGCAAAAATAAAAAAAGGCTCTATAGCATGGTCTGACAGGTAACTCTTTAAGAGAGAACCTTAGAAAATGACAATTATATCGATGTTATCATAAAATATTTCAAAATGTCAGATTTTGGCTCATAGGGAGCCACCACGACAAGGTGGCGCAAGCAAGATGGTACTCTTTCCTTGGGAGGTACCTCTTGGCATATTGGTTTCCCATGGAGACTTGCCTATAAGTTTCCATACTATGGATCACTTCCAGTAAGTCTCCATACACAGCTGGCCTTTTTAAGGAGAAACAATCCAATGCCTAAGCTGTACCCCAGGTATTGTACTCAGCCAGAATCCTACTCTGTACAGGCTAGGGGCAAGCACCCCAAATCAGTTGTCTACAGATGGATACTTGGATACTATTTTCTCCTGTCATGTCCCAAGGCCTGTTAAAAAGTTTAAAGAATTTTGACTCATAGGAAGCCACTTCCACAAGGTGGCACTAGCGAGATGTTCTCTTTCCTTGGGAGAAACTTCTTCGCAAATGGTAAATTATCAAAAGCAGGGGCGGATTGGCCATAGACCTTACAGGGAAATTTCCCGGTGGGCCGATACCCAGGGGGCTGTCTGGGCCCTCCTCACGTCCGTCCAGTGGAAGTTTTTGGGGATGTATTTTGTGCTGCTTGCAGTATTCTGTGATGGACTGTGGTATTTGACTCTGTTTGGGTGGTATAATGTGCCACAATATGCTATTGCTTGTCCTCCCTTCCATCAATTTGGACACAACTACAAAACGGGGCCACTTTTAGTATTTCTTCCAGGGCCACTTAAAGTTCCCAGTCCGTCCCTGATCAAAAGCTAAGAGTTTAAAAAGTAAAGGCTCAGCATTGCATCACACCCATCTGTAAATGGTCAGGACAAAGCCTGTTCCGAACAAGCAATGACAAAAATGTGCATGATCTACATAAAATACTGGATCAAACTAAAAAGCAAAATGCTTAGTGGCCTATGTGGGAGTGATTCAGTCAGTACGATTGGTCATTGATGGTTTGAATTAACTGAGCTCTTCAAGCTCCAATACAGACCACATGTAAAGATAAGACCGATTGTCATGGGGACCATGTTCTGACATCACTTTCTGTTTCTCTGCTGACTCTTCAAAGATACCAGAGAGTTAAGGTGGATTTAGATGACAGTAGGCTGCTTGTTCAGTGAAGAAGACCGCGCATTTACATGCTTCACTTGCTTTACTTCACTGTATGGGGACGGGGGGACAAAATCATGGCTTTTGAGCAGCAGATCGCTGTTTAGACCACACAATCTGCTGACCAGAAGCCATGATCGGTGGTGCCCGCACAAGAGACAAGATTACCTGATGAATGAGCATTTCAGTCATTCATGGGGTGACTGGCAGCACATTTAGATGCCCAGATGATCGGGAACGACCATTCGCAAGTGCGTCTAAATGCACCTTTACACTACAGCAAGATACATGTAAAGCGCTGATTCCAACTTTTGGGTGGTACATTTTACAAGTCAGTCTTTCCTCTGTTTCCTGCCTTCCTTAGAAATTCCTGAAGAGAACCTGCACAAAGAAAGGCCTGATTTACAGCAGAGCACTTCTTTTGTTACTATTTTCACCACTGTTTTTTGACTATTGTGTGATGTCCAACAGTAATAAAGTGGTACTATGATGTTAGGTATTTATGGTATAAAGACCTACTGATAGGGAACTTAAATTGTGAGCTCCACTGGGGACAGAGTGATGATAAGCGAGTAAAATAAATAAGCAATAAAATAATTAAATTATAAATAAGTAAATAAACAAACAAATCAATATTAACAGGCTAGTTATAAATGCCTGACTGGGACCCGCACTTATTGGGAGAATGTGGTTCTGGTGAATCTTGATTGAAGACTGTTGGATGTCGCACTCTCCATATAGTCCAAGAGAGGTGTCCACAATTGTGCATACCTTCTTCCATAAAACTATATGCGAGTTATGGAAAGAGTGAGAAATGCTTAACCCTTTCGCGCCCGGAGCTTTTTTCGGTTATGCATTTTCGTTTTGCGCTCCCTGCCTTCAAACAGCCATAACTCTTTTATTTTTCTGTTCACATAGCTGTATGAGGGCTTGTTTTTTGCGGGACAAGTTGTACTTTCCAACGCCACCATTTAATATTGCATACGGTGTAGTGGGAAGCGGGAAAAAAATTCCAAACCGGGTGAAATTGCAAAGAAAACGCTATTCCGCTACAGTTCTACGGGTTTCTTATTTACAGCGTTCGATGTGCATTAAAACTGATCCGTTACTTTCATTCTACTGGTCAGTACGAATCCGGCAATACCTAATATGTATAGTTTTTCCTGCGTTTTCATAGTGATAAAATAATTAGAAAGTTGCCCTTTTTTTTTTTTTTTCCTTGTCAAATCTTGACCCCTATAACTTTTTGGTATTTATGTGTACAGAGCTGTATGGGGGCTCATTTTTTGCGGGACGATCTGAAGTTTTTATTGATACCATTCTGGGGTGTGTATGACTTTTTGATCACTTTTTATTTATTTTTTTTTAGAAAAAAAAAGCGTCAAAAAACGGCAAATCGCCATTTGGACGCTTTTTTCCGCCACACAATTCGCCGTATTGGAATTTTTTTTTTATATTTTAAAAGTACGGGCATTTTCGGTCACGGTGATACCCATGATGTCTATATTTATTGTTATTTAGGTATTTATTTTTTACTTATACGGAAAGGGGGGTGATTTGAACTTTTACATCTTTTTTATTTTTTATATATTTTTTAACATTTTTTTTAAATTTTTTTTTACTATTGGAAAGCTCAAATATGGGCTTATATATTGTGGCTTTTTTTTTTGAGCAATTATGGATTTTATAGACTCAGAAATCCATGAATTGCTCATTTCTTATCCTGGCCTGCCATCTAGTGGCCAGAATAAGAATTGCACTTTGAAAATTGTAATCCTCACCAGCGAGGATTACAGTTTTCATATGGTGTACAGACACCCCGATTGGCCACACGGGGTGTCTGTACACCACCCGGAAGCGAATGCTTCCGGGTTGAGACGCAACTAGATGCCGTGATCACGTGTGATCACGGCATCTAATCGCCCAGGAAGACGCCGCCGATGTAGTAAGTAGCGGCAAGTCTCTGCTGTTAGAAACAGCAGAGACTTGCCGGCCATGACGTCCGCCGCACCCGCCATGTGCCCGCATCGGCGCGAAGGGGTTAAAGGGGTTCTCCGGGAATTAAAAAAATGAAAATATGTAAATATTACTTTATAATAAATATATTCCCAAATACCTTTCATTAGCTATAATGCTCATTTTGTCTGGGGAGCAATGATTAGGAGAAATAAAATGGCCGCCGTCCTATTACTACACATAACCAGTCCTAATCACACAGGAGGACAAGTTACTTCACAACAACACTGAGCTATAGAGCTATAGAGCTGCCTCATCTTCCTCTCCTACTTGTCAGGGATTATGATCCTGAATACAGATGATAAGATCTTAGGCTGAATCTCTGTGGGAATGGAGTTCATGAGGAGACATGAAGCACAGAGGACGGACAGACTGGTAATGTGGGGCTGTAGTAATGGAGACTGCATACAAGTGCTGCTGCTCATTAGTCACATCCCCACCTCCTCTCTGTATTTCATGTCATAATCCCTAACAAGCAGAGCAGAGAAGAGGATGAGGCAGCTCTTTAGCTCAGTGTTGTGAAGTAACTTGTCCTCCTGTGTGATTAGGACAGGTTGTGTGTGTACTAACAGGACGGCGGCCATTTTATTTCTCCTTATAATTCCTCCCCAGACAAAACAAGCCATTATAACTAATGTAATGTATTTGGAAATATATTTATAATAAAGTAATTGTTAAAGGGGTTGTCTCACTTTAGCACATGATGTTTATCATGTAGAGAAAGTTAATACAAGGCACTTACTAATGTATTGTTATTATCTATATTGTCTAGATAATCCATCAGTGGTGGTCATGTTTGCACACTATAGGAAAAAGCACTAGCCTATGTGCAGTCCTGTAGTCCTAGCCACCAGAGAGGCCAGCACTTTTTCCTATAGTGTGAAAGCACGGCCACCACTGATGGATTGCAGGATGGTTGTAACCATGGAAACGAGCAGTGTATAATGTGATGGAAAAATGAATCCAGCCAGCAAAGGAGGCAATATGGATAATCACAATACATTAGTAAGTGCCTTGTATTAACTTTATCTACATGATAAATGGAAGTTACTGAAGCGAGACAACCCCTTTAAAGTATTTGCAGTTATTTTATTTTATTAATTCCCAGAGAACACGTTTAAGGCTAGGTTCACGCTAACGGTAAATTCTTCCAACACGCTGTTCAGGCAGACGAACCTCCTGCTGAAAGACATTGTATCCGGCATAGCTGGATAATACCTGACCCCACCAGAGCCCATTGACTATAATGCGATTTGGCGGGGCTCTGGTCTGTTTCCGGCATTAGTGCTGGGATTCAGCTGGACAAAAACAGAGAGACAGAACAATAGGACCACGTGACTGATGAACATGACATCACTGGCCTAGGAAAAGCTGCTGCGGCTTTCTCAAATAGCTGGTCGGTAGGGGTTCTGGGTGTCTCATCCAGTCATCCAGTCAAATACTGATAACCTATCCAGCGGATAAGTCATCAGTACAAAAAAAGTTGGAAAACTCCTTTAAACTGAGCTATGGACAGGGGCGGTCTGGGAACTTAAAGTGGCCTTGGAAAAAAAAAAACTAAAAGTGGACCCATTTTGTAGGAGGTCCAAATTAACAGAAGGCGGGGCAACACAAGTAGGCGGGGTCATAAATACCATGGTATGGTGCAAAATACCATCCCAGCAGAACCAAATAATACCAGCACAATATACTGGCCCAAAAACTGGCCCTCTGTGGTGGCCATCTTCTGTCCTCCTCCTCCAGTTGTCTATGGAGCAGGGGGCTTAGGAGGTGAGATGTGGGCCACAGCAGTTGAATTCAGGAGGACATGTGCGGACGCTGGCTGGATACATGAGTACCTGATTGTCACAACATTAATTACCGTTGAGAGCCCTGTGGACTTGGGTAGCCCCTGGGTCTGTACAGTCTATGGCCAATCCGTCCCTGGCTATAGACCTATACATTGCAAATGTGTTCAAATATAGATTTGTCCAGTTCAGATGCAAATTAATTGAAATGGCATGTATTATGCATTATACAATGGCTTCCACTATTTGGTCACTATACATATAATCAGTCCACGGAAATGTGCAGTAACCCTGGCAGAATGCCTCCAATCACTTTCTAATAGTGACTTCTAATACACTGCCTATACAATTCATCCCAACATGTGCACAGCTCTAAGTACCTGGCAAAGTTCAAGACCACTGCAGACTATTAGGGCATAAATGACCTCCCTGCTATAGATAATGGGTGCTGCAGAGAGAGATGAAGCCACTGGCACTCTTAGTACATAGCTGTGGTTGTGCACAGGGCTGCTGGTAACCCTGCTGCACTATTCCAAAGTCAACAAGAGAGTTAAACAATCCTGTCCCAAAGATAACACATTCAGCTCTGCTACATCTATATAGTCAACAGGTCTACTGCTTATTAGCTAAGCACACTGGGACTGAACACAAAAGAAGCTGGAAATGGATTGCCTACCTCTGGTCTCTATGGTATAAGTTGTGTCTCCAGCTCCAGCCTTTGATGTCAGGGTCATTCACTGAGGTCTACACACTGAGGAACCTTAAGTGACAGCCATTCCATTGTAGGCTATGGAGCTGCTCCAGTGACCCAGTCTAATCCTTACCTCTCCTTCTGGAGGATGAGGAGCGCTGGCATCCTTTTTAACCCCCCCTTAGCACCCTCCTCCTTGAAGCCTGCACGTTCACACAGCCCCCTCCTCAGTGTTACTGGTGGTCTTTAACAATAAGCAGTTGTCGAGCTATGTCCTTTCCTCCAAGTGGGTGGTGGAGAGGTGGACTTCTAGGGGCAATCCCTGTGTTTTTCCAGAGGTGGTGACCCCAATGCATGTGGCTGACACTGGTCATACAATAACGCACTGTGTGTAACTGGCTCCATCAACACTGAAAAGGAAGAGTTTACTAATACATATTACTGGGGGAGGGGAGGTGCCCTGTCTAAGGCAAATCAACATTGTGTCTGTGGTGGTCTACGATGGTCTGCCCCGGACAGCTAGTGACAACCTATAAAATAATGGCATCAATCTAAATAGACACAAAAAAAAGACAACTATCATCTATATATTATCCATCTATCTATCTATCTATCCATCATATATCTAATGTCTATCTATGAATCTATCATATATATATATATATATATATATATATATATATATATATATATATATATATATAGTATATATACTACTCTCATCATCTTGTTCTTTGTTATAATATTGCCATGTGTCATAAGATATAGAACTATATCTCACATTGGGCTCTGTTCATATAGAGATGGATCTGGTAAAATCGCAGCGGGCGGGCACAGGACACATGATAAGAAGGCTTTTCTTCCCTGCCTCCCGCAGAACTTGTCAATCGCTGCTGATGAATGGAACTCAGCTATCCGTGATACGGCTGTGGTCCACGTGGCGGTTGATAATACGGATCTTCCCGGGCCGTTTTCCCAGCGCTGCTTCCCTCCCACTTCAGTTCACCGTCCTCGCCCTATCTGTGGCTCACGTAGACAGCTGGCTTTTGTTACGGCAGACTGACATGGGGCTGCATCTTCTCAGAGGTGAAACCCTATCCCGGGTCCCTGCAGTCCGCGGACTCCTCTGCCCGTCTCTGGGGTGTCACTGATGTCTTCCGTCCCTGCACAGCCTCACACTGACTCCTACATCCCTGGGAACGGGTTGGTGACACAGGCATTCTCAGAAGACGATGCACCACAAGTCCCAGCATGCACCACCAGTCAGAGACTGTAGTTTTACAGTCCAGGTGGCTGATGCTTCTTATGTAATATTTCCATTAACCCATTAGCTACATAGAAAAGCCTTAATAATTCGCCTCCATTGACTTCTATCAGAAATCAGTGATCTGACACAAAGGGGGTGTGTGAACACCGCGTGCTCCCGGCGCTCTGCTGCAAGATGTTGCAGTAAGACTGCAGTTCCCCTCTCCGCCAGCAGAGGGCGCGCCTCCCATTAGCACAGCAGTAACCTACATTCCTAGACATCCCAGTACCAGGGTCTGATCCAGAACAATACCCCCAGAGCTGTGATCCCCCCATCTCAATGAGCCCTTGTAGAGCCATAGGTCACATAGACTCTTGTTTGACTCTTTTTGTTACAACACTGTTTTTTTGTGTGTTGCTTGTCTTAACCTTAATCCTTAACCCCATAAAGTCACCAGTGTAAATGCTACACTTCGGTGGACTCCCAGGCTGTATTGAAATGCAGCAAGACAGTGTAACATCTGTGGAGTCAATATTGCCTGTAAGGATGGGCATTGTTCACAGCATGGTCAATGTACACAGACTTTGGGGGGTGTATGAGAAATGTACTCATTAACTTGTACCAAGGGCTGACCCCTGCCCTAGGGCATCTGGAGGGGCAATGTTTAACTTGGTAAGTACAGAACTAAAGAAACTACTGCCCACTGCTGCAATGATGTGTGTGTGTGTATATATATATATATATATATATATATATATATATATACACCATTGCCCTAATATATTTCTTTGTCTAGTGCTCTACTTCATGGGGCACTCCCCCCTTGTGCTAGGCACCTCCATTTTCATGTTCCTTGATGCTATTTCTTATAGACTTTTGGGGTGTCCCAGCATCAGAGCTTTCCAGGAACAGCAGCCCAGAGGACCTGCCAGATGTCACCCCTGACAAGCACCTTCCCATCCATCCTGCATCTCTATGGCACTCTGACACATTGTATCACAGAACAATACAGAAAAAACCTTGAAAGCATCTATATCCTACATTTAACCCTTTCCAGCTACAACCACTTGTTTCGCAAATTTAGTATTTATTTTATTTTTTCATTTTGCTGTAACTAGAATTGACCCCTTATCGCCATGCACAAAATGACAAAAAAAGTAATGTTTTAAATTTACCTTGAAAGGTGACTTAATATTGTCTTAGCTTCATCAAGTCCAGTTTTATACAGGGATGTAGTCCAGAGAGGCTGCTGGATGATGCCTATGTAGTTCCCCGGGTCAAAGGATGCTATAGGGCTATTGTCTTTCCTGTGCTGCTGTTATCAGTCGCCCTGGAGTGTAGATTTCCCAGCAGATGGCAGAGCTCTCTCCAGCCTGTGTCTGTACAGAGTCCTAGTGAAAGAAGAACCAGAGTCTGTTTGGCTGCAAGTTCAAATGCGGGATCTGACACCCCTCATGATTATATCATTACACCGTCAGCACAGTGAGAAGGAGGGGCACTCAATGTAAGAGGAGGGCTCACTCACCCTCCCAGACTCTAAGGAGATCCTAAATTCAGCACCAGCCCTCCCCAGCACTTTAGACTTGAATACCAGCCCTTCACACTGCATTCCCCAGGATACTGCTCCATCCACTCACAGAGGAGCTTGTATCAGAAGAACCCAATCACATCTATTGATTACAACTAACATCTGTAGAATATATATATATATATATTATTGTTATTATTATATACTCACTTATATAGACCTGCTTTATTCCTCAGCGCTTTGCAGACATTAGCATCAACCTGTCCACAATGGGGCTCACAATCTAATATATATATATATATATACAATCTACATATGTTAGTTGTAATCAATGGATGTGATGTATATACACTATTACTATATTAATATATTATTGATTTTGTTATAAAAGAACTACAATGTCACATGAACAGGAGAAATTCCTTATAGCGCTACTATATTCTGCAGCACAGGAAACCCACGCAAACAGAGAACATACAAACTCCATGTTGTCCTTGGTTGAATTCGAACCAGGACCCTAAGTGCTGCATGGCACCAGTGCTAACCCCCGAGCCACCGTGCTGCCCATATGTTTACTGTAAAGCCGATCATTTTTTACACAATAACCACCATTAGGATATTGGGATCAACCTTATTGATGATCATATTGATTTATTAGAAAAAAAAAATATGTATTAGAGGTAAATTTTTAGTTTTAGGAGTACATTAGACCAGTAGATTGTATGTGAATGCAGTAGACGTTCACATTAGGGCAGATGATTTCTGTGAATGGATTTTGGAACGGCGCTGATCAGAACATTATTGGACCACTTTTTTTATTTCCACATCCCCTTACCCCCTTTTTTGGGATAGCCTCTCTATCATCTCCTGTGTGACAGTCCAAGAAAACGCCCAGACATTCAACCCAGAGCCAAAACCATGTCTTCCCCCCACCACACACACATCCCTTTTGGCCTCTACGTTATGCAGATTGTAATACACATTTCGTACATCTGGTGATTAAAACTTCTGGCATCCCCCGCTCCTCAGCATTTACATAGCGACTGCATGGTCTCCCAGTACAAACAGGACTTCTACTGGGAAGGAGAGCATTGATTCCCATGATGTAAGTATTGTCTTTGCTGGCTTTGGTTACTGGAAACACAGCACTGGTATTTCTTAGAGGTAACACCTCCTGCTAGAAACCTAGATGAATGGGATGGGTTTTGCCTATGTACCTAATGTGTTTTTAATGAAACATGAGTCTTTTCAGCTGTCATCTAGATAAACCAATGATCTTCTAGTAAAGAAGAAAGAGAAGTTTGTGTAACCGCAGACGGAAGACTGGGAATGAAGCCAGGACGGTCGTGTAATCGCTTTGGATTCGTTCATGAGAGACATCCCAGCCGAACGATGTGATCTGACCACTGTGATTGCTATAAACACGATTAGATGGAAATCTCTGCATTGTGTGTATTATCTGCATTGACTCCCTGGGGAGCCTGCCACAGACGAGCCTTTGGTTTACTCTGTACACCCATGTACTTTAAATATCTGCAGCCCTAGAAGTTGTGTTCACACCTGTTGGAGTGAAAGCAGGGCAAACAAATAAATGAATTTAGTGATCCTTGTTAACAGGCGCTCTTCCTCTGACTGTGGCCCGCACAGTAGTAAAGCATTCATTGTCTGCATACAGCCCCATACAATGATGATTCAACCCAGAGGTTAAGCAAGCAGTGCTGATCACATATACCTGAAGGTAAATAGACTTGGAATGTCTTGTGGTCAATCTCCTATTCACTCTCACACAATGATGTAGATGCTGCTAAAACTTGACTCATCACAGATTAGGTGGAAGCGGCTCTCCAGATGTTGGACAACCAGACATTCAATAACAGTTGCCCAAAGATCTTCCAGCAGAAAGTTTTCATCTCAGCTCCGTAGTTGCGCTTTGATTATTATGCCCTGGGATGAATCTTCTTCATCACTCTTCCAAAACTTATACAATGAACGTGATACCTAGCTACTGCCTTAATTTGAGTTGTATGTCATGGAGAAGGAGCACCACTGCAAGAAATGTCCAAAAATTTTCAAGCACCACCACTTGTCGGAAACTCTGAGTTTATTGTGGCACTTTAAAACGGCACACAACAGGTAATAGTGTGTTTCTGGCCTCTTAGGAGGATCCTTGGTCATCTTCTCAAACCTATAGCCCATTTACATGACCTGTATTTGGTCAGTCTTGTAGTGAAAACCACAAGTGGAACCTGCAGAGATAACTAATTTTGAAAAGATTGTCCCCTCTTTGATTTTGCAGCTATTCCAGGTTTTGACTTATATACCAACCAAAATACCGCTATGTGAACATGGTCTTACTCAGGAAATGATCATATTTGGACAGCTCAAAATCCAATGTCCAGTTTCCATTCCAAGAGAAGATCTGATAGCTCATTAGACATCAGAATGTCGGCTGAGATTGTAGTCATCTGCTTTCAGTTATTTGACCTCTATGATCACACTGATCAGCCATAGACGTAGAAATTTTCTGTTCTAAATCTATAGGTGCACAATATGTCTGCTATAGACTAAGAGATTAACCTCCATGATGAAAAAGACTTGGTGGTCTGCTTAGAAGTTCTTGACCAGTAGGCCATGGTTAGGCAATTATAAGGTTTCTGACTGAACATATCTGATATGACTATTATTATTAGCCATATGGCTGGAAACATTGTTAGGGTATGCCCACAGTGTCAGGTTTCCTGATGCAGTTTTTGAAGCCAAAATCAGGAGAGAACACATAAAGGACGAATATAACTTCTCCCCTCTTTTTGAATTCACTCCTGATTTTGGCTTCCAAAACTGCACCAGGAAACCTGATCCTGTGGCCTCACACTTTCATCTCAGACCAGCATCAAAAGTGAGTTTTTCAGATTTTTTTCTACACTGTTCAGATTAGAACAAATATAATGCAAGATACAGTATTTTTATAGAATTTCTGGCCACAGACAGAAAAACATTATTTCCAGTAGCATAACATGCAGTAAAATGTAAGGGACTAATGATGCAGACAGATGTCAGGTACTAAGCTGACAACTACCCCCCATGTGGAATTTCTGTCACCAACTGGTTTCCCACAGTCCCTCTTGGAACACACCACAGACCACCACTGACTCTCACACTCTCCCTTATAACAGTGGAAAATACCAGCCCCTGTGCCCAAAATAGTCCAGGCTGTCCTGTAACTGAAAGTGATAGCTAAAAATAAGTGTCATGACGTCAACATGCTGTCTGCAGTGTATGGAGATACAACGCTACGGAATATGGTGGAGATATACGGACGTCCTGTGATAACATGCCCTGTATACAGGTTCTGGTGCTTAGCGCTTACCTTCACTTGACGTGTGCAGGTCTTCAATAGACATTCTGATTTTTCAGTTTTAAATGAGGAGATGACATTGGTTGTCTTATTGCTTAATGGCCATTGATCTGTGCAATACAAGAGCGAAATCAATGGCTGCTGTGCAAGAGCTGACAGGATCCAGTAGTGAAGGAACGCTGCGCTCCTGTCTCTGCCTAGACACCAATATACCCTAGTGACCACAAGGGCAAGTGTAAATGTGTCTATGTCTATATCTATTTATCTATTTATCTATCTATTACATATCTATCTATCAGTTATATTATATATCAGTCTATCTGTCTACCTACCTACCTAATATCTATCATCTATCTGTCTTATACGGTATATCTCTAACAATCTACCCATCTAATATCTATCTATCTATCTATCTATCTATCTATCTATCTATCTATCTATCATCTCTTTTTTTTTTAGTATACTCACTTATATAATGCTGACATATTCCACAGCACTTTACAGACATTAGCATTATCTATCTATCTGTCTATCTATCTAATATCATCTGTGTTTGTCTAATATCTACCTATCATATATCTATCTATCTATCTATCTATCTATCTATCTATCTATCTATCTTTATATTACACATAGTGCTTAGGAAGCTTTATTTGTAGACGCGTTTCGCACGTGTGTGGTTATTCAATTATGAGGAAAAACACACTTGCGAAACACGTAAGCAATATTTATATGGTCTTAATTTGTGCACTCAATTTTTTGGATTTTATTCCTGAAATTGTTCACTAATAAAGCTTCCTAAGGATTTTACAACACTGGATTTCTTCTTTATACTTTTGATGTCTCTACACTCAGAAGCCAGGAGTTCCTAATCCAGTGACGGCCAGACTCATGATACGTGGTTGGGTTCTACTATGTTTTTCATATATTATACATAATATCTCTCTCTAGCTATCTATATATTTATATTTTTCATTATCATTCTATATATTACATTATCTATTACTCTATCTATTGTACAGTCTCTCTCTATTATACAGTATATATATATATACAACTATCTATATATGTATATCTATCATTATCAGTATATCTATTATACAGTAAGTATCTCTCTATCTATTGTACAGTCTCTATTATACAGTATATCCATCTATCCATTGTATCTATCTATTTGGGTATCTATCAGTGTATCTAAATGTCCATCTAGCTATATGTTATCTATATATTATCTATAGGCCATCCACAATGCTATAGGGAAGAATCTCAAGCAGCCACCAAATGTGACTATTTGCTTCTTGAGTTTTATGTTCACTTACTCTGGGCATCTGAACCCATTTGTAACTCCTCATAAATGTATAACCATTGACATATTAAGCCAAAATCTATGACACAGCAGTCATTTTCTATGTTCTTGGACACTTTATAACATGAAAGTCGCCCCTTATTGAATAGTTTGGGCTGATCCTCAGCATAGTGCTGTGACTTCTCCTTCGTCCTCCGTAGATCCAGGGATGGACTTCTTCACTAGCTGTATGAGTTAGGCCTGCATCTGAACACAAGGAAGCAGTAGAGATCTGAAAACAGGAGGCTCTGTCTCCATTGTAAGAGGTCGCTTGGCTCTCACTGTACATAGCAATTAACTGTACACGTCCCTGCTGCTGAGGGAACCACAATGCATTAAACCAAGCCAGAGAGAAGAAAAGACTAATTTAACATGCTACTGAGGTGGGATGAGGAGGCAGAATAGCCCCCCAGTGCAGCCCTGGCTAGATGCGTCACATAGCTAATTAATGACAAGGTTACTGATGATGCAGCCAGCGAACTCCTTAAAGGGTTAATGCGTAGAAAGGCAGACTCTTCACCATTTCCCTCTCTTTCCCTTCATATCCTTTGTTGTCTGTTAATCTCCCTTCTCCACAAATCCCAACACACCCTGAGCTCAGGGTTTTGTCTCCCCTGTCTCCCGTTTTGCATCAAGTCATCCAGTCACATCAATCAAACACTATTGCATCTCCTGAGCCCTAATTACTTCCTATTAACCGTCGCTGCTAAGTACAATGACACAGGCAGAAAAGAAAGGTTAGCGCTTCATAAGCTGTGAAAACTTGTTAGCGTTAGAAATGGAAACAAAAAAGCATTAGGAATTTAGAAAAATGAGCTTGAGCCTTTCAGCCAGGTATTAGAATGGATAAAACTGTACGGTGTGACGTCATAGAGATACAGTATAATTTTATTATGTTTTTTTTAGTCTGACGCAATGTAATTATTAGATCTATGGTATCAAATGACTTGATACAATCAATCGGAAACTTGTGATTCGTTAGGAAACTTTAGCAGAAATTCTTAACTTTTTTTTATGGATCATCATAATCAAGAACTTCCAAAATCTGTGAAGCACACGGACTGTAGTAGCACAGTGAAATTTATATACGTTATAAATATAATATATATAATATAATAAATATAATATAATATTCATTTGACACAACAGTGCACAGATCAACAAAAATCAATTTATAGTTTTTAATAAAAAAGAAGGGATCACCTTAATACATGCATTGGAAGTGGCAGACATCATCCAAACCGACTATTTAAAAGAGGGTTCCCGTCATAAAAATGTATGGCATATTCACTGCATATACCGTAGATCAGGGATGGCCAATCTGCGGCTCTCCAGCTGTTGCAAAACCACAACTAGGGGTCAGGGGCGGACTGGGAAATTAAAGTGGCCCTGGAAAAAATACTGGAAAAGTGGCCCCGTCTTGTAGTTGGGTCCAAATTGATGGAAGGCAGGGCCAGTAATACCATATTGTAGTACATTATACCGCCCCAACAGAGCCAAATACCACAGTCCATCACAAAATACTGTCAGAGGCACAAAATACATCCCCAAAAACTTCCACTGACCAGCACTGAAGAAGGCCCAAGCGGCCCCCTGGGCATCGGCCCACCGGGAAATTTCCCTGTAAGGTCTATGGCCAATCCGCCCATGCTAGGGGTGCACCGCTAATGAGGATAGGTGAGGTAGGGGCAAGAGGGGGGCAGCAGAAGGGCCGTGGGCAATGAGCGCTTTTATTATGGCAAAGATGTTAGCTTAAGAAATTGGCATGGGGGGTGTGGGCACTGTTTCAGTTTTAGAAAGGCTAAGTGCACCCCTGACTACAACTCCCAGCATGCCCAGACTGCCTATAGTTAAGAAATTGGCATGGGAGTGGGGGCGCTGTTTCAGTTTCAGAAAGGTTAGGTGCACCCCTGACTACAACTCCCAGCATGCCCAAACTACCTACAGCTATCAGCCTACAGCAGGGCATGGTGGGAATTGTAGTTTGACAACAGCTGGAGAGCCTCAGGTTGGCAATCCCTGCCATAGATACTTGATAGGTTTGGGACCCTCTACACTGAAGAGTTGCCAAAAGAACAGAGCAAGCAGCATTTTGTTCATTCCCTAATTCCATGTTCCATGGAAAGGGCCACCTCTCCACACAGCCTCCAGGCTGAATCTTCAAATAGGGGTCATGGGCGTTAAAGGGGTTGAAGGAAAGAAATTGGCAGCAATGGGTTCAGAAGGGGTTAAGGTAAAGGAACCCTCTTTTTTTTAATGTAACTTTCTAAAAAAAAAAAATTAAGGTGGTTTTCTCATGAAGATACCTCTCTCTATATGCAATATGACATATGGAGATCATAGAGGGGAGCCTCTCTACCAGTCAAAGCAGGGAGTTGCTAATAAAGAGTGTTAAAGACAGTGGATGTGGACCCAGCGTGCCAGGCAAGTAGGCAACCAATTTGACTTCGGACTAGTCCTGAGGGGGTTATCCCTAGTATTCACCCTTTAAGTCTTATACAGAGATGTGGCCTTCTCTGTAGGGGAGCTACCAGACCACTACCTCTTGGAATAGACCTGATGTGGTTGGCTGCTGATCAACAGGGGTCATAGGAACCAGTATGCGGCACAGAGAGATCAGGCAATATGAGGAAACAGGCAGAGGTCAGGGCTGGCAGAGTTTGTGTAAATCTGTGAAACAATCCAAAGGACAGGGCAGGGAGCCCAGGATCAGTACAGTGAACAGGCAAAGGTCAGGAATCAGGAAAGAGACAGACAAACGGATTATAGCTCTTTTATAGGCTCCAGCAAGGTGTAGAAACCTAGCATGACCAATTGCTCATGCAAGGAAGTGAGGTCAGCAGCACAGTTATATAGGAGAGTTGATCAGCTCATTAGTCAGGCAGCTGAACACAGGATCAAAAGGAAATTAACCCTAGCAGTGCTGCAGAGAAAATTCTCTCTAATACAACTTCAGGAAGAGGCCTTGCAGCCAAGTTATGGCCTGCTGGGACACAGGAATATGACAGTTGGGTAGAAGCTAGCTGAGTGAAGTGGCAGCCGTGCCCACTCCAGATAGCGGGGGGCAAAAAGTACCACCATGACAAAGAGTGCCTTACAATCTGGTGGGTCCAGCATATCAGTGTATTGCATGGCCAGTTGTACATTTGATAGCCTCTAACAAAACAGTAAATGTACTATCTGACTATAATATGCATTACTTAATACAATTGAAATATTAATAGTTGTACAAATGTAGTCATCATTTGAAGGATACTGCTTGTTGAGATTGTCACAATGGGTTAAGCAGTGGCTTTAGTGGGGGAGGGGAGTAGTGTTACTTTGCGTGCACTATTACATGTGAACAAATACATAAATTCTTACCAATGAGATACATTAATGAGAACACTTATTCCTCTCCATTAAAATCACCATTCCCCAGATCAGGATATGAACATCAGAGTTGCAGAAATTTATGTAATTGTCCTATTCAACCGAATTAGACATGAGAAATTCATGCACAGGATGCAGAAACCCCTAGAACTGCAGCAGGGAATGGATTGTAAGGCCCCTTTCACACGAGCGTGACGGATTAGGTCCGGATGCTTCAGGGTGCGTTCAGTGAAACTCGCACCATTTTGCAAGCAAGTTCAGTCAGTTTTGTCTGTAATTGCGTTCAGTTGTTCAGTTTTTTCCACGTGGGTGCAATGCATTTTGATGCTTTTTTCACGCGCGTGATAAAAATTTGAAGGTTTGCAAACAACATCTCTTAGCAACCATCAGTGAAAAACGCATTGCATCCGGACTTGCTTCAGGATGCAATGCGTTTTTCACTGAAGCCCCATTCACTTCTATGGGGCCAGGGCTGTGTGAAAAACGCAGAATATAAAGCATGTTGCGTTTTTCATGCAACGCAGAACTGATGTGTGAAAAAAAACGCTCATGTACACAGACCCATTGAAATGAATGGGTCAGGATTTAGTGCGGGTGCTATGTGTTCACGTCACGCATTGCACCCGCGTGGAAAACTCGCTCGTGTGAAAGGGGCCTAAGTCACAGACATTTCCACTACAAATAACATTCATCTATCAACAGGATAGGTCATAAATGTCTGATCTCTGGAGGTCAGACCGATGGGACCCAAATGAGAATGGGGGTCTCTAAAGCCTCAGTATGAAAGGAGCGGTAGTGTGCATGTATGACCACCACTCTGTTGACTTCTATGGGACTGATGGAGATAACGACCGCTGTATTCATCAGTACCATACACTGTGAATGGCACAGGGACCCTCAGTCTCATGATTGGTGGACGTCCCAGTGGTTGGGCTCTGGTCTTTTACTATTCTTCTCCAAGAGCGTTCCAGTCCATCTTATGATAATAGAAGGAGACATCATATTTCCTAAGTTGTGGTAACTGCCAGGGACATAAAATGTAAAGAATCACCACATCACTCAAACTATGCAACATAAATCACTTTATAACTGAACGCAGCCTCACGCCAGGTGTCTGCACTAGGCATTCATCTGATCTGCAATCAACATGGCTGGATACCTAGGGAGCGGTTTATTCATTTATCACTGTCTGATGACTGACAACGTGGCATGTCTGATAACACTGGTCAAAAGCCAAAAAGGTTTCGACATGAAAACAGTTAATCTTAACTAATTTTGGGGTGCTGAGATCGAAAATGATGTTCAAATTTTGAAATTGGCTCTAATTTTCAAGATATAGACGTACTTTCTATATTTCTCACAGCCTATGATAACCCTGGGAAAAGTTTGCATCATCAGTATTGCATCATCAACTGGTATACTGCATCATCTTAGAATGACCAATAGAAGGATATAAAAGACCATGGGGGAGATAATCAAAAACTGTCTAACAGTAAAACTGTCTTAGTTTCCCATGGCAACCAATCAGAGATCAGCTTACTGCTACTGGTGAAATGAAAGCTCCACTCTGATTGATTGCCATAGGCAACAAACACATTTTTGCTGTTAGACAGTTTTATCTCCCCCCATGTGATGCAATCCTAACTAAAATTGCATAACACAGCTTTATATATTCTCCCTTTATCAGTAATCCAGCAATTGTTACAGTTCGTATTACGTCTTTCAGTCTGTATACGTTCATTACAGTTCGGTTTATATCGTTCAGCCTATTTACGTTTAGCGATGCCTCGGACCTGCCATAATAAAGCAGATAATTTCTGCTATATATGTGGTTAAGTCACCTTTTTATCACAGAAGCGAAGTCTGACTCCTTTGGTTAAGAAAGCCTACCACTTGTATTTTGGCTGCAAAATAGGAGATCAGGACAAGAGTTGGGCTCCACACACATGCTGTAATAGATGTTCATCATACCTCAGACAGTGGTTGAACGGGAAGAGACAATCTATGCCTTTTGCAGTGCCAATGATCTGGAGAGAGCCATCTGACCATAGTGACAATTGCTACTTCTGCAAGGTGCCTCCAATTGGGAAAGGAATTTCGAAAAAAAAGAAGTGGACTTTACAGTACCCAAATATTCCATCTGCGATACGTCCAGTAGCTCATTCAGAAGAACTGCTAGTTAAAAAAGCACCAGAAACATTCTCAGTCGATTCAACTGAGGAGGAGGAAGAAGAAGGATTTTGTCATGAACCATCTACCTCATCAAATACAGATTTTATTTCATCAATCTCCACGGAACCACACCTGATATCGCAAAGTGAACTGAACGATCTGGTTAGAGATCTAGACCTGCCCAAGAGTAAGGCAGAGCTCTTAGGTTCCAGGCTTCAACAGTGGCATCTGTTAGCAGATGATGTTAGGATTTCTTTCTTCTGCGACCGTCAAAAGCATCTTGTCCAGTTCTTCTTCATGGAAGGTGATCTTGTTGCATGCAATAACGTCTGCGGTTTAATGGAAGCCCTCAAAATCAGCTATAACCCCGATGAGTGGAGGCTATTTATCGACTCATCGACGCTAAGTCTTAAAGCTGTCTTACTGCACAATGGCAATGCACTACCTTCAGTTCCAATTGGTTATGCAGTTGACATGAGGGAAACATATAACAACATGAAACATCTGTTGAGATGCATAAACTATGATCAACATCTGTGGTACCTTTGTGGTGACTTGAAGGTGGTTGCGCTAGTGCTTGGTCTACAGGGTGGATACACCAAGTACTGCTGCTTCCTATGTGAGTGGGACAGTTGTGCAAGATCAGAACATTACAAGAAAAGAGACTGGCCACTCCGAAAATCACTGTAGCCAGGGACTAAAAATGTTATGTATCCAGCACTTGTTCAACCAACAAAGATACTGCTACCTCCATTGCATATCAAGCTTGGTCTTATGAAGAATTTCGTAAAGGCGATGGATAGAAATGAAGAGGCATTCAAGTATCTCCTATGTAAGTTTCCAAGGTTAAGTGAAGCAAAGATAAAGGAAGGAGTCTTTATTGGTCCCCAGATTGGTGAACTTCTTAAAGATGATGAGTTTCATTGTTTACTGCATGACAAAGAAAAGACTGCATGGGAAGCATTCCGGTTAGTCGTGACAAAGTTTTTGGGAAACACCAAGGCAGATAACTATGAAGAGTTAGTGGAAAATCTCCTCAAGGCATATAAAAACCTGGGATGTAACATGTCTTTAAAGATTCATTTCTTGCACTCTCATCTAGACTTCTTTGCACCAAACTGTGGAGTGGTGAGCGATGAACATGGTGAACGATTTCACCAGGAAATTGCGACTATGGAAAAAAGGTATCAGGGTAAATGGAACCCATCAATGCTTGCAGATTACTGTTTGACAGTTATCAGAGACATTCCCATGTATGAATACAAAAGACAAGTGTAAATGCACCGAGTAGCCATTGAATAAGGACCTACATTCCAGAGTTCAATAAACATAATTAATTTGTAAAAATTCTTAGATATGCCTATAAATTGTAGTTGATTTCAGATAGAACTAAGTTTCCTATGAATATATTTCAAAAGTTTATGAACAGTAAACTTGCTTCCTTATGATTGAAGAAGTAATAAATATGTAGGCTATTATATTCTATACAATTCACAAAACAGTAAAATGAGAACTCTTCGATATCATAGAAACTAGAGCCAATTAACATTTTTCCTTGTGATATTTGAATTCAGCACATAAAAATCATTAAGAAATGGATAATTTTATTTCTGAACCAAACAACTTTTGAAAATTTGTTGACCAGTGTAATTAGAGATGAGCGAACGTGCTCTAAACGAGCACTGTACCGCTAGGCTCCCCTGCGCTCGCATGGGCGCAGGCAGCCGCTTCCGTCCTCCTGAAAACCACAGCTTAGTTCCCTTCCTTCGTTCTAGTGAAGGATCTCCCGGCATAGGGTGGTCAAGAACTTGTATTACCCATTCCTCCACCGCGGTTTTATACTCCCAGGGGGTCTGTGCACAGGCCGTCACAGATGCCGGAACAATGGGGTTCTGGCTTGAACTCCTCCTGGGCAGCGAAGTGGACGCTCCAGCCATTTCCACTGAACAAGACAGAGCGGACCTTCCAGCCACTCGAACACCAGCAGATGCTCCAGCTGTCTCACTAGTCGCAGCTTCAGTTGATGATGATGATGGCCAGGCAGGCACTGAAGCTGGGTTTCTCTGGCACAGTTTAACCTGTGATGCTCTGATGTCTTTGGCGGGTGGTGGTTCTGGAAACTCGTCCCCAAAACACATCTCATTCCAGTTGGGCCATAGCAGGTAACGCTTCATTTTTAGAGCCATGCTTGCTTCCTTGCTTGCTTCCAGGTCAGCAGTCAGCACTGGTCTAAACTGGTTCAGACTGCTTAACTCAGAGGAGGGTGGAGTACTGAGGGAGAAGTCTTCAATCCCTATACGTGCAAATAGTAAGATCCCCGGTGGGCTGTTTTTTTTCCAGTTCGAAGGGGGGCGTATCTTTACTTTCCCTCTCTCGCGAACTTGTCCCGCTCACGTATAATGCGTACGTTTCATTCAGTTCTTAAGTATCGTACGTATAGTTATCATGTAAAATTTTGCGTACGTTGACGAATGATACGAAGCGAATCCAAGGAAATTCGGATTCGCTTCGCAGCTGAAAAATCCCAAGATTCGATACGAATCAACAAATCGACAAATCGCTTCGCTCATCTCTAATCCAGATCCATCTGTAGCAGTGTACTGTCCTCTTCTGTGTTAATTACTTTACACAGTTTTGTGTCATCTACAAAAATTGATATTTTACTGTGCAAGCCTTCTACAAGATCATTAATAAATATATTGAAGAGAATAGGGCCCAATAATGACCCCTGTGGTACCCCACTAGTGACAGTGACACAATCTGAGTGTGTACCGTTAATAACCACCCTCTGTTTTCTATCACAGAGCCAGTTACTTACCCACATACAGACATTTTTTCCCAGGCCAAGAATTTTATATACTAACCTTTTATGTGGTAGAGTGTCAAATGCTTTGGAGAAGTCCAGATATACGACATCCATTGATTCACCGCGGTTAAGTCTAGAACTTACCTCCTCATAGAAACTGATTAAATTAGTTTGACATGACCGATCCCTCATGAAGCAATGCTGATATGGAGTTATTTGCTTATTTTCTGACTGATGTAGGCATTACAACATAAATGTGATTATGGCTTTATATAGGGCTTGTTTTTTATTATCTTGTACAGAACTTTTTTGTTTCACATTTCTGCTGTACATAAATAGGTGAACCACCATATCCACCTGGATTGCTGCATACACATATATCCATACACCCATACATGTATACATTCATTCATACACTCATAAACCCATTCATTCACACTCTTATATACCCAATAATTCATACACTCATATACCCAGTTATTTATACTCTGATATGCCCATTCTTTCATATACTCATCAATTCACACTCATATACCCATTAATTCATATAACCACTAATTCATATATTTATATACCCTTTCATTCATACACTCATATACCCATTCATTTATACTCTCATATACCCATTTTTCCATACCCTCTTATGCCTATTCATTCATATGCTCATATTTACATAAGTACATCCCTTCACCAGTCTGCCTTGTCAACAACAGCTTTCCCAATATCCCTTTCCAAATATCATTAAATATAGCATGGTACCTTGTTAACCAGAAAATGTAATATCAATCACTCTTACTGAACATGGTGTATGGGTCTTTGTTAAAAGAAAGCAATTGCCCCCCCTTACTCTAATCCATGGGTTATGTCAATGCATACAGTGGTCTAAAGGTTAAAGGAAGATTTAGACGTGCTGATGGAGCGGCCGATTGTCAGGAAGGAATCGTTCCTTCACGACAGGAGACAGCTCATATACATGCATCGATCTATTCCACAGTATGAGGACGAGGGATCGCTAATGCCATCGCTTGTCCCCACATAGAATCATTGTTTCTGGGCTGCAGTTCGCTGTTTAGACGATCTGCAGCCCAGAAGGTGGTGCCTGCATGTTTGACAGGACTACCCAATGAACCAGTGTTTTACTCGTTCATCAGGTGATTGGCGGCACTTTTAGAGGGGCAGATTGTCTGGAACAATCGTTCACAGAAAGGCTCATTCCCGATAATCTGGAAAATTATTGGTTCATCTACATTCACCTTAAGGTTCCATAACAGGTTGTCCTGCCATATTTGTGTGATAGAACTGTTAGGTGATTTTACTCAAGCAATCTTGATCATCTGACTTTTGAATAGATATAGCATGCATCCCAATGTATCCAGTTGTGAATGCGGCAATAATACATAAATACGAGGTCTTCAATATAATAAGAATGACACATTTTCCTTAAATTCGAATGATAATTCTTTTTCACAATATGTTTTTTATTTCACTAGGGCACATAAGTGAAATGTATAGCAGACATCACTAACCTCCACAGCAGGGGGACCACACAAGAAGAAAACATTTTGTTGGGTTCATGTTCTCCTCCATATTAGACATCAGGATCCCCAATCGGCACTACTTGAGAAAACTTCTAGCTATAAGCAAGTCACCAGTACATACTAAATGGTAAAATATTGGGTAACTCTGACATGGAAAAGGACCTAGGAATTTTAGTGAACAGCAAACTGAGCTATAGAAACCAGTGTCAGACAACTGCTGCCAAGGCCAATAAGATAATGGGTTGCATCATGCCGTGATGAGAACATAGTCCTGCCACTTTACAAATCACTAATCAGACCACACATGGACTACTGTGTACAGTTCTGGGCTCCTGTGAACAAGGCAGACATAGCAGAGCTGGAGAGGGTTCAGAGGAGGGCAACTAAAGTAATAACTGGAATGGGTGGACTACAGTACCCAGAAAGATTATCAAAATTAGGGTTATTCACTTTAGAAAAAAGACGACTGAGGGGAGATCTAATAACTATGTATAAATATATCAGAGGTCAGTACAGAGATCTCTCCCATCATCTATTTATCCCGAGGACTGTGACTGTGATCAGGGGACATCCTCTGCATCTGGAGGAAAGAAGGTTTGTACACAAACATAGAAGAGGATTCTTTATGGTAAGAGCAGTGAGACTATGGAACTCTCTGCCTGAGGAGGTGGTGATGGTAAGTTCACTAAAAGAGTTCAAGAGAGGCCTGGATGTATTTCTGGAGGGTAATATATCCAGGGAATTATTCTGATTGCTTGATTGGAGTCGGGAAGGAATTTTTTTCCCTAAAGTGAGGAAAATTGGCTTCAACCTCACAGGGGTTTTTTGCCTTCCTCTGGATCAACTTGTAGGAAAACAGGCCGAACTGGATGGACAGATGTTTTTTTTTGGCCTTATAAACTATGTTACTATGTTAACTATGTTACTATAATCTATAACAGTGGTGGTGAACCTATGGCACTCAGAGCCCTCAGTCTCAGAGCCTGAGACTCTTCCTGCCATTCATCTGCGCAGGGCGCACTATGAACAGCACAGGCAGTGCAGTGAATGTAGGCAGGCTCTTATGGGTTTTGGATTGCAGTTTGGGTACTCTGTCTCTAAAAGGTTCGCCATCACTGATCTATAACCCTTGTGACAATTTGAGGGTCACTTAGTTTTCTGGGATAGCCATCTTCTGGGTAAGATGGTTGGCAGATATCAAGAAGCCACCCTAACACCGTTGATTTGGGTACAAACCAGCTTTATTTGTCCACAAGCCAAAAGGTGATCACATCACAATGTACACTACACTATTCAAAATATACAAAGGAAATTCTTGGCTGTCTGGCCTCTAACTACACCTTAGTTTTCCCTCACTACCAGGACCTTGGTCTACCACCCATTGTCCCCAAATCTTGTCACAGTTCAAACCATAAATCTTGTGCTGTGGCTCCCATGGACATCTGCAATGCCTGTCTTCTTCCCAGAGTGGTAGCCCTGAGGGAAGAGTTCAGGCCTCTTCTCTTGAGCTCTTCCAGCAGGCTACTAAAGAGCCTCATCAGCTCCAAAGCAAACCAGGCCCTTTGTAAAAACCTCCAATACAGCTTTGCTACACAGTTTCACCCCTGGTTGCTTAAATCTCAGTTTCAGTGACATAACCCTGCCATCCTGGGACAGTCATTTCTACATCTTGGACACTCTGACAGCCAGGGGCAGACTGAGAACTTAAAGTGGACCTGGGAAAAATACTAAAAGTGGCCCGTTTTGTACTTGGGTCCAAATTGATGGAAGGCAGGGCCATCAATACCATATTGTGGCACATTATACCGCCCCAACACAGCCAAATACCACAGTCCATCACAAAATACAACCCCAAAAACTTCCACTGGCCGGCCATGAGGAGGGCCCAGGTGCAACTGGACCCACCAGGAAATTTCACTATAAGGTCCTGCTGACAGCCCCACTGCCAAACCATCCTAGGCCCCACTTACACAACTGTATTTTTGGTTCGCATCCAATCCGCATTTTTAAGGATTAAATGCAGACCCATTCATTTCTATGGGTCAGCAAAAATAAAAAAAATAAAAAAAGAAAAGCACACAGTGTGCTGTCCGCATCCGTATGTCTGTTCTGCAGCCCCGCAAAAAAGATAGAACAAGTCCTATTGTTGAGTGTCACACAGACGCATCAGTATTTTTTACGGATTCGCATTTTGCGGACTGCAAAATATATATGGTCGTTTGAATGCCCCCTAAAGCTAGACAAAGCCTGATAATCGTAATAGTGCATTTACAGGGGGTGCTGTTCTCTTTGAGTGGAGCAATAATTTCAAAATAGCCATATGAGAGATTTCTCATGGTAGCTGTATTTCACAATACCTTTTTATCCGAGTGGTTCTGTTCTTTGTCTGTTGGACCTTCCTTTTTGACTCATTTTATTTGCTACAAAGCTGAATAAAACAAAGTAAGAATTATAGTGATAGGAAGGGTTTTTCCTCCAAAATGACTAAGACACCATTAAGTCATAATTTCCATAGTAAATGCCTAGTATAAGGTCAGGCTTTTATATTTTTACAGCACAGAGAAGTCCAGAGAGAATGGAAGCATACTGTATCTTTTCATAAGTGGCTCAAAATCATACAACGTCCTTCTTCATGAAGCTGTACTTTGTAGGTTTTTCTCTTGCCTTATTTCTGAAATTTAATATGTTGTCATATCAACAAGCAGGGGTGGACTGGGAACTTAAAGTGGCCCTGGAGGAAAACCTAAAAGTGGAACCATGTTGTAGGTGGATCTACACTCACAAAAGGTGGGGCAACACAGGTAGACAGGGTCAACACCTCTAGGCAGGAACAACAGAAGTAGGAGGGGCCAGCAATACCATAGTGCTGAAAAAAATACTGCCCCAGCAGAACGAAATACCAAAGTGTAGTACAAAAAACTGTCGCATGTACCCTACTATGAAACTGTATCATCGTCTTGAGGACATTGTTACAGTTGAATTCAAGAGGGCACCTGAGGCTGCTGGCCATGTGCATAAATGCCTGATGCTCCTACATTAATGCTGAGAGCATCAGATCTTTATGTACCTGTCTGGCGGCCATGAGGAGGACTAGGGTGGCCCCGTGGGCATTGGCCCACCGAGAAATTTCCGTGTAGGATCTATGGCCAGTCCATCCCTATCAACAACTAGTACATTGTACGTCCATTATATGAGTTATACTATTTATTACAATTATGGTTAGAAGCATTCATTAAATGAAATCATCTATTATCATTATTTTTATTATTTAAAAGATTTGTTATTAGATTAAGGCATCCTCTCAAATGGTTGTGTTGTACGGCACAACACAGTTTTCAACCTATTTAGCCCAGATTAGGAATGCATACAGGGCTAGCCTTAGGGGTGTATGACCTGTGCACAGGGTGCATCAACCCTGACTCCTAAAGGAGGCGCCAGATGATTCCCTCTCCTAGGCATCTGGTCACCGGGATGATTTACCCGGATTGTATCTGCATCAATAGAAACTATTGGTTCCCTGCCCTGCCACTCGGCGCTTTGTTGTGCCTCTTGTGACATTTCGCAGATGACAGCCTGGCCTGAAGGGCCAAGGACTTTATCGCTGGAGGATGTCCTCAGACCAGGGAAAGGTAAGTATTACAGCATGTACACTGTATACTGGGGCAGTGAGCATGGGGGCACAAATCAGGGGGCACAGAGCAGAAGGCACAGGACATGGGTGCACAAAACAAGGGGGCACATAGGAGGTACGGAGCATGGGAGCACAGAGCACGGGGCATAGAGCATATAATACTATAAATGGCACAAAGCATGAGGCACAGTATATAGGCACAGAGCATGTGATACAGAGAATATAGCACTATAGAAGGGCACAAAGCATGTGGCAGAGTATGGGGGCACAGAGCATTTGGCACATTGTAGCACTATGTAAGGGGCACAGAGCATGTATCACTATATAAGAGGGCACAAGGCATGTGGCACATTGTAGGGTCACAGAATGTGTGGTACTCCCAGTGGGGCCACTATTTGGTACATTATTTTCAGGGGGCATAGTATGTAAAATGATTGTATTCAGGGGCACAGTGTATGCTGCTATAATATCATGGGCACAGCATGTGGTACTAAGATGGGTTTGTGATAAACAGGGTGTATTGCATAAGTAGGTAAAGCAGAAAGCTAAAGACATCTGTGTGGCAAACTCTGTAGAGATGAATTGTGGCCTGGAGAAACCAACTATGTTGGTCTGAACCGAATGGAAAGAAAAGGAAAAGGAACTGGAGAGGAGACGTCACCTGTAAGTCACTAAGTATAAAAGATTATTTCGCCACTGGCTGTGTCTCATCAGTGCTGTTGTCTCTTGTATGGTTGACAGCGTGATGATGGGTGGTAGCATTATCTTTCATGAAACAACTTGCAGCAAACCTTTACACCAGTTCAGGACATACTGGGAGTTGTACTTTCACACTGTACTGTGCGTTACAGATCCACCGGGCCAAACCCTAAGGGCGTTATTCTGGCACCTTCCCAGTATTCTACCTTTAACCCCTACACAGGGATGTGGATTTCGCTGCAGGTCAGCAACTAGACTGCTACCTGCGATGGTCCCAGTGGACTTAGCAGCTGACCAAACCAAAGACTAAAACACAGGTCTCTGGAACACCACAGCAGGCAGACTGAAACAAGAGCTGAAACACCAGATGTGATGACAAAACATGAACAGAACTAAACTGAAACCAACAAACAGGGTAACACAGACAGGCTATATCAGGAACTCAGGCAGGGAAAGGTCAGACACGACATCGGACACAGATCAGGCATACAGACTGGCAAGGACTGGACAGGCAAACAGAACAACAGAAACACCATCTAATGCTCAGCCAAGGGGCACGATACACAGAAAGAACATATAGCTGAGCTCATTAGTCAAAAAAAACACACACAGGTGCACAAAAAGAGGGATTAACCACTACATGGCACACCCGATCACCCGATTAACACGTTTTTTGCTTGTTCATCGAGTGATCGGCAGCACATTTAGATGGGCATATTGTCAGGAACGAGCATTCGCAAGAACATTTGTTCCCGATGATCTGCCCAATATTCAGGTCGTGTACATTCACCTATACACAATGGTCAAGTTTACACCACAAAGTATCCGCCAGTACGAATAACAAGGCAACCAGCCCACTCGGCATAAAATGAGACACCACAAGTATCCGCGGGCAGTATGGATGAAACAGAAGCAGATGTGCACTGCCACACCAACACATGACCCTATGTACACACAACCAGTATTCAGCAACCACCCCACACGGCATACAATGGAACACATAAACAGAACACTTAGCACTGTGCTTGGTTCTTGTGCTGTATTTATGTACTGTGCTTGGTGCTGGTGCAGTGTTTATGTAATGAGCTTGGTTCTGGTGCTGTATTTATTTAATGCGCTTGTTTGTGGTGCTTTATTTATGTAATGAGCTTGGTTCTGGTACTTTATTTATGCAATAAGGTTGGTTCTGGTGCTGTATTTATGTACTGTGTTTGGTTCTGGTGCTGTATGTATGTACTGTGCTTGGTTCTGGTGCAGTGTTTATGTAATGAGCTTGGTTCTGGTGCTATATTTATGTAATGCGCTTGGTTCTGGTGTAGCATTTATATAATGAGCATGGTTCTGGTGCTGTACTGTATTTATGTAATGGGCTTGGTTCTGGTGCTGTACTGTATTTATGTAATGGGCTTGGTTCTGGTGCTGTATTTATATACTGAGCTTGGTTCTGGTGTTGTATTTATGTAATGGGTTTGGTTCTGGTGCAGTGTTTATGTAATTATCTTGTTTCTGGGTCTTTATGTAATGAGCTTGTTCTGGTGCTGTATTTATGTAATGAGTTTGGTTCAGGTACCATAGTTATATAATGGGCTTGGTTCCGGTGGTAATGGTGTTGTATCTATGAAATGAGTTTGTAATGGTACTATACTTCTGTACTGTGCTTGGTTCTGATGCTGTACCGTATTTATGGTCTTGGTATGGCACCACTACTACTGTACTGTACTACTACTTTGGGTTCCTATTTTTGAGAGGGCTCCCTAGAGGTGGGACCTGGGAATAATAATATAATAATCTTTATTCCGCAGCGCTTTACAATCGGAATACTTCTTTAAGTATTAACTGTGCTTTCTTTTCTCCACAAAGTTGTTACATTTTAAATTTGACCCTTTTTAAATTCCCTATAATGATTGCAGTGGTGTGTTTGTGTGTGTTGGGGGGGGGGCACCATGTAACCCAAAGCCGGCCCTGAATATCTCTTAATAATATAAAAATGAATTTCTGTCTGTCTGTTCTCTATGCGCGACCAAACTACTGGACCGATTTTCACCAAATTCGGCACCCAGGTACATCAGGTGTCCGGGAAGGTTTTAGACCAGGTCTCATCTCTCTAGGACGTACCGTTCCCGAGATATTCCCAAAATATGATCTCCTTTCCAACATTACAACTGGGAGCTTTGGTTTTAAACTCCAACTGCCATTCTCTGCAAAGGCACACACAGGGAGGGCAGGTTTCCATAACAACCAGGTAATTATCAGCAGCTGAGGATCTCATCCATTTCTATTTACTGACACTGTTAAAGGTATTCCGGTTACCATAAATATAACTTATGTTTTTTTCTATTACTACAGTTCAGTAGTAATAAAAGATGTTTTCCTCCACTGCTGCCTATTGCGTGGGCTCATAAATAAGCATGGTATTGACCTTTAATTCAGGCCACCCTAAAAGAAGTACTTAAAACCCCCGCCCCAGGTCTCACTAAGTCACACCCCCAACTCTGTCAGACCACACCCCTTTTCACTCCGCAGCCAACAGAGATTGAAAAAATAAAGGTAAAAATCAACTTCTGTCAGCTGCAGGGATGGGTGGGAGGTTGACTTTCTTTCTGCAACAACACACACAAACATTAAATAAAATAGATTAAATCCACCCATGCGAAGCGTCTTGCTAATCCACGCCCCCGACTCTGTCAGGTCACGCCCCCTCCCACTCCGCAGCCAACGGGAATTGAAAAAATGAAGGTAAAAATAAACTTCTGTTTGCTGCAGGGGTGGGAGGGTGAATTTCTCTCTGCAACGACACACAAAAATTTTAGATGAAATAGACTAATTATAGACTACAACCGTTCGAAGCCTTTTGCTAAGCCACGCCCCGTCTCTGTCAGGCCACGCCCCCTCTCACTCCGCAGCCATTCTGCAACGACACACAGAAACATTAAATGAAATAGATTAAATGCACCTATGCGAAGCGCTTTGCTAAGCCACGCCCTGACTCTGTAAGGCCACGCCCCCTCCCACTCCGCAGCCAACAGGGATTGAAAAAATAAAGGTAAAAATCAACTTCTGTCAGCTGCAGGGATGGGTGGGAGGTTGACTTTCTTTCTGCAACGACACACAGAAACATTAAATGAAATAGATTAAATACACCCATGTGAAGCGTCTTGCTAATCCACGCCCCCGACTCTGTCAGGTTACGCCCCCTCCCACTCCGCAGCCAATGGGGATTGAAAAAATAAAGGTAAAAATAAACTTCTGTTTGCTGCAGGGGTGGGAGGGTGAATTTCTCTCTGCAACGACACACAAACATTTTAGATAAAATAGACTAATTATAGACTACAACTGTTCGAATCGTCTTGCTAAGTCACGCCCCCAACTCTGTCAGACCACGCCCCCTCTTACTCTGCAGCCATTCTGCAACGACACACAGAAACATTAAATGAAATAGATTAAATCACCTATGCGAAGCGCTTTGTTAAGCCACGCCCCCAACTGTGTCAGGTCATGACCCCTCCTACTCCGCAGCCAACAGGGATTGAAAAAATGAAGGGAAAAATAAACTTCTGTCAGCTGCAGGGGTGGGAGGGTGAATTTCTCTCTGCAATGACACACAAAAATCGTAGATGAAATTGACTAATTTTAGACTACGACCATTCAGTACTAATAAAAGATGTTTTTTTCCACTGCTACCCATTGCGGGTCCCCATAAATTACCATGTCATCGACCTATAATTCATGCCACTCTGACCCCCGCCCCAGATCTCGCGAAACCACGCTCCGACTCTGTCAGGCCACGCCCCCTCCCACTCCGCAGCCAACGGGGATTGAAAAAATGAAGGTAAAAATCAACTTCTGTCAGCTGCAGGGGCGGGAGGGAGGTTGGATTTCTTTCTGCAACAACATACAGAAACATTAAATGAAATAGATTAACCCCTTCGCTCCCAGCGCCGTACATGTACGGCGCTGGGGCGATGCGGGCACATGGCGCCCGCTCGCGGGTGCGGCGGGCGTCATGGCCGGCAAGTCTCTGCTGTTTCTAACAGCAGAGACTTGCCGCTACTTACCGCCATCGGCGGCGTCTTTCTCGGACATTAGATGCCTTGATCACACGTGATCACGGCATCTAGTTGCGTCTCAACCCGGAAGCATTCGCTTCCGGGTGGTGTACAGACACCCCGTGTGGCCAATCGGGGTGTCTGTACACCATATGAAAACTGTAATCCTCGCTGGTGAGGATTACAGTTTTCAAAGTGCAATTCTTATTCTGGCCACTAGATGGCAGGCCAGGATAAGAAATGAGCAATTCATGGATTTCTGAGTCTATAAAATCCATAATTGCTCATAAAGAAAAAAAAAAAGCCACAATATATAAGCCCATATTTGAGCTTTCCAATAGTAAAAAAAAAATAAAAAAAAAATGTTAAAAAATATATAAAAAATAAAAAAGTTCAAATCACCCCCCTTTCCGTATAAGTAAAAAATAAATACCTAAATAACAATAAATATAGACATCATGGGTATCACCGTGACCGAAAACGCCCGTACTTTTAAAATATAAAAAAATTCCAATACGGCGAATTGTGTGGCGGAAAAAAGCGTCCAAATGGCGATTTGCCGTTTTTTGTCGCTTTTTTTTCTAAAAAAATTAAATAAAAAGTGATCAAAAAGTCATACACACCCCAGAATGGTATCAATAAAAACTTCAGATCGTCCCGCAAAAAATGAGCCCCCATACAGCTCTGTACACATAAATACCAAAAAGTTATAGGGGTCAAGATTTGACAAGGAAAAAAAAAAAGGGCAACTTTCTAATTATTTTATCACTATGAAAACGCAGGAAAAACTATACATATTAGGTATTGCCGGATTCTGACTTGTACTGACTTGTAGAATGAAAGTAATGGATCAGTTTTAATGCACATCGAACGCTGTAAATAAGAAACCCGTAGAACTGTAGCGGAATAGCGTTTTCTTTGCAATTTCACCCGGTTTGGAATTTTTTTCCCGCTTCCCTCTACACTGTATGCAATATTAAATGGTGGCGTTGGAAAGTACAACTTGTCCCGCAAAAAACAAGCCCTCATACAGCTATGTGAACAGAAAAATAAAAGAGTTATGGCTGTTTTAAGGCAGGGAGCGCAAAACGAAAATGCATAACCGAAAAAAGCTCCGGGCGCGAAAGGGTTAAATATACCCGTGCAAAGCAATGTTTTCTTCCACTGTTACCCATGGCGTGTCCTCATAAATTACCATGGCATCGACCTGTAATTCTGGCCACCATCAAAAGAAGGACTTAAAACCCTGCCCTAGGTCTTTCAATGTCACGCCCCCGACTCAGTCAGGCCATGACCGCTCCCACTCCGCAGCCAATGGAGATTGAACAATTGAAGGTAAAAATCAACATCTGTCAGCTGCAGGGATGGGAGGGAGGATGACTTTCTCTCTGCAACGACACACAGAAACATTAAATGAAATAGATTAAATATACCCGCGCAAAGCAATGTTTTCTTCCACTGCTACCCATTGTGTTTCTTCAAATTACCATGGCATTAACCTATAATTCAGGCCACCCTGAAATGAAGGACTTAACCCCCCCCCCGTGTCCCATTAAACCACACCCCCTCCCACTCCGCAGCCAATAGGGATTGAAAAAATGAAGGTAAAAATCACCTCCTGTCAGCTACATTGACTTTCTCTCTGCAACAACACACACAAACATTAAATAAAATAGATTAAATCCACCCATGCGAAGCGTCTTGCTAATCCACGCCCCCGACTCTGTCAGGTCACGCTCCCTCCCACTCCGCAGCCAATGGGAATTGAAAAAATGAAGGTAAAAATAAACTTCTGTTTGCTGCAGGGGTGGGAGGGTGAATTTCTCTCTGCAACGACACACAAAAATTTTAGATAAAATAGACTAATTATAGACTACAACTGTTCGAATCGTCTTGCTAAGCCACACCTCCAACTCTGTCAGGCCACGCCCCCTCCCACTCCGCAGCCAACAGGGATTGAAAGAATGAAGGGAAAAATAAACTTCTGTCAGCTGCAGGGGTGGGAGGGTGAATTTCTCTCTGCAATGACACACAAAATTTAGACTACAACCGAAGCAGGGATTAAAAAAATGAAGGTAAAAATCAATTTCTGTCACCTACATTGACTTTCTCTCTGCAACTACACACAGAAACATTAAATGAAATAGATTAAATATACCCAGGCGAAGCCGGGTCTTTCTGCTAGTATAGATATATATATATTGAATATATAATAATTCTGACTTCACAAAATAGTGCTTTGTGACTTTTTGTGCTTATTTAATAAAACTTTTTACATCTTTACACCACTCCAGTTTTGGAGAAAGTTGGGAAGGGGGTAAAGTGGCAGTGGTTAGTTTGTTGAGCTAATTTAATCCAGATTTATCAGCTAATACCTTTTAAAAAGCCACACAAAAATGTGCAATCCTACTTCAGTAAATGGGTGACATAGATAATGGAGTAACATCTCAGAAGTGTTAAATGACTTAAAGATGCATCAAGTTTATCATTTATTTGGTTTATTTGGTGCAAATTATGGCAATGCAGATGCCTTCAAAACTGACTTTATACATTCCCCACTGTCTTTTCATTGACTCATCATCTTATTACGTCCATGGATTTATGTACAACCTTGCATTCAACATGTCATTTACACGGCATGGACCCATACCTTGTGCAAGTAATAGGTTTGGTCTAATAGGTATGCTTTTAACTCGTTACCTCCCTTTTTGTGACCTTGTCACCTTGTCTTTGAAGATATGCCTCATGCAGCTGACCTTCTTCCTTATTCTGTCCCTATGTTTGTCCACCCCTGATCAACACAGTCACTATTACTATGTGCTTTACAAATAAGTGGCAGGGAGCCATTAGTCACTCTCCTAAACTCTTTTGTGCCAGCATTTGGTTTCACCATGTGCCTGAAAATATCACTTCAGTAGGTATATTTTTCAAAGTAAACATGTTGATATTGCAGAAAAGGATAGTCCATTACATCATGTCATTGACGTTCCACTTCCTACTGGGACAGTGTCTTCATATGTAAGGCAAGCTAGACAAGTGAAGCTGGATTGAGACCAGATAATGGAGCAAAGCACATTTTTAGCATTTAAATATTGATGACCTATCCTCCAGATAGGTCTTTAACATCAGATTAGTTTGAGTCTTTGTTGTGCCCACTTCATGTATACCAAGCATAGTGTCAGGGGCATAACACAGGGCTCAACGGTCCCAGTGCTAAAGTTCAGCTTGGTCTTTTACACTCTTGCTAGATATAGCCTGTCCGTACCTTTTTAGCAGCCTTGCTTGGTCTGTAAGGTGACCTAGCAAGGTAGCACTAAGAGCCAGTGATTACAGTGAGGTTATATCTTCTTTGATTGGAGTCGTCTGCTTCCTAAAAGTGACTGCAGCATCTAAGGTGTTTGATGGAGGAGGCTGCCGCATCAGATTGTGCTTATTGTACCATGCATGCACTAGGTCTCTGACAACCAGTGCATGAACATCCAACTTTAATATACATGGGCTATGTGTCCTGTTAGGGGTCTCACATTAGTTTAGAAGATACCCCTACACACCACCACCAACACTCTAATTAGTGGTAGGGGTGTAGTATAATCTCCTGTACAGCTTTAAGCAGTTTCTTCCATATAGACATTTGATATGAGAGCACTGTAATCCTTGCAGTAACATGTCTACATTTTTCTCTACGGTTTCCCTTCCTTGGTTATATTCTGACCTACTGCTACTTTTGACATTACAAGTTTAATGATCTCGTTTCTAGTAGTGTCATTAATATTTCCCTGTCTTTTCCACCCCAGCATCTCAGATTTACAATAATTTGGCTGTCAGACATTAAAGGAAATCAGAAAGGAGATCTAACTAGAACAGTCAACCTTAGGGCTCATTCACATGACCGTATGTACTTTGTGGTCCACAGAACACGGATCTGTATTTTGCGGAACGGAACAGCTGGCCCTTAATAGAACAATCTTATCTTTGTCTGTAATGCAGGCAATAACAGGACATGTTCTATTCTTTTGTGGAACAGACATACCGAAGCTGAATGCACACGGAGTAACTTCCGTTTTTTTGCGGACTTATTTAAATGGATTGTTCCGCATATTGTCCACAAAAAAAAAAAAAACAGAATGGACACGGAAAGAAAATATGTTCATGTGCATTAGCCCTTAGTGTGCTGAGGAGGCCTGTGGGCTACCTTGGCTTATAGGCTCAGAGCAACCGCAACTCCTATAGTTACGCCACTGCACAGTGCTGTACATTGTATAGCAGCTGTGCTTGGTAGTGCAGCTAAGTCTCTTCACTTCACTTCTGTGACCGATAGATGTGACATCACAGGCTAATGAATTTGTCGCCGCATTCATCAGCGTGTCACAGCCCCTTTAAACAGGTGATTGATGCAGCGCTGGGAGTTAGACCCTCATTGTACCAGTAGTGATGACTTACTTTGTGGATCGGTCAAAAATATCTACATCCCATGAAACCTTTTTAAAGACAATTTGTCGCACAAAAGATATAAAAAGGCACACATGTGAACGCCAAGATCTAGAAAAATAACGTCCTCCCACTAATGACCTAACATGATAGTGGAAAATATATGAACCAGAACCCAAATGAAGCACTATGAAAACTTACATCATCCAAAATTATAGAAAGTTAAAAGAAAAAAACGTAAAACTCTCCAAAGTCAGGCAAACAATATGCCATAAATTATAAACGGTATCGCACACTGATAACCAGTACGAAGCGAGCTACTGTAGTAATTGTGGTCTGAGAGACTCCACGTGTATCACCATTATATTAGTAGCTTCCTTAGGGCTTTCAAATAAACTAACAATTCTGGAACACTTTTTTCTGTATTGTGAAATTCCTCTGTTATTCTTCCTGAAAATGTATGAATCAATGAAACACTGGGTGTTACTGGTTCTCTGGTCAATAGGGTGTGTCACTAAACAGTTCTGTTATTGCTGATAGTGTCAGACTGTCCACACCCTATTGACCAGGGGAATTCCACCAAAAAATGATATTTTTGTATGTGGAATTTATTAAAACAGACAAGCCAGGAACTCTCCCAGGTCCTCCTTGACATGTTAAGGATAGGATAACGTAAATTCAGCCATATATGGTGAGATGCATTACTAACCTATGGTCATTCAGACATTCCACCATTCTGTGACTTCATAGGCGACTTCAGAAGACTATAAATGAATCACATAACCCCACGGGTATTTTGTAGTATGTTTGGAAACAGCAGGGCGGTGAAATTAATCATTTCGGGACCTCAGACGCTTACCATTTACAAATTCTCAAGTGACAGAAATGTTCCAAAGTATTGCCACAAAAAGAGAGTCAAAAGGACATTGTGCAGAATCCATACAGTATCTCAACAAACTTTCTGTTCCTCGTCTACAAAGAAGTCTTATTCTTGTTCGCAAAACGTATAAGAATAGGCCATGTTCCACTGAGAAAAGTCGGCATCCGAACTGCAAAAAAAAGTGTAGGCCTTAGGCCCCTTTCACACGAGCGAGTTTTCCGCGCGGGTGCAATGCGTGACGTGAACGCATAGCACCCGCAGTGAATCCTGACCCATTCATTTCTATGAGTCTGTGTACATTTTTTTCACGCATCAGTTCTGCGTTGCGTGAAAAACGCAGCATGTTCTATATTCTGCGTTTTTCACGCAGCCCTGGCTCCATAGAAGTGAATGGGGCTTCAGTGAAAAACGCATTGCACCCTGAAGCAAGTGCGGATGCAATGCATTTTTCACTGATGGTTGCTAAGAGATGTTGTTTGTAAACCTTCAGTTTTTTATCACGCGCGTGAAAAACGCATCAAAACGCATTGCACCCGCGCGGAAAAAACTGAACAACTGAACGCAATTGCAGACAAAACTGACTGAACTTGCTTGCAAAATGATGCGAGTTTTCCTGAACGCACCCTGAACGCATCCTGACCTAATCCGTGACGCTCGTGTGAAAGGGGCCTTAGTAAGACAATTATTACTGAATAATGAGATGAAATAACATGGGTGGTGGACTACCAAAAGATCTATGAAAACCACTAAGTGACCACCAGTATGCCTTTCTACGATTTGGCTGCTTCACCAAATTTTTTAAAAAAAATTTGCTTTGTGACAAATTACAATTTCACTGCTCCCCGTCATTGCGCCATGTTGCTATTGATCTGCCTCTGTACTCCATTACAGCCATTTTTTGACAACCATACATTTTATTTTAACCTCAACTAATCTTTATCATTGGTTCTATTTTGAGGTACATACAATTTTTTGATTGCTTTTTATTTAGATTTTTAGGACACAAGGTAAAGAAAAGGCAGCAACTGTGGCATTTCGTTTTGCGTTTTCAACAATGTGCAGGAAAAATGACATTACCTTTATTCTGCTGGTCAATATGATTATAGAGATACCAACTTTATATAGTTTTTTTTAACATTTTACCACTTTTACACAAAAACACTTTTGAAAAAGAAATCTTGTTTTTGTGTCACCATTTTCTGAGAGCTATATGTTTTTATTTTTCTGCTGATTGTATTGTGTGGGGGCTTATTTTTTGCAGGATGAGTTGATATTTTCTATGGTACTATTTGGGGTACATAATGCTTTTTTATCACTCACTATTATGCTTTTTCTGTAAGTGACAAAAAATTACTGTTTTGACGTTTAAAAAAAAATATTTTACAGCATTCACCTGGTGGGGTAGATCATTAGATATTTTTATGAAGCAGGGCATTACAGATGAAGCTATACATAATATGTCTATTTTTGATTTTTCTTTGTTTGCAATCTTACACAATAAAATATTTTTTTTTTAAATACAGTTTTGTGTTGCCATTTCCTGAGAGCCATATTTTTTTAATTTTCCATTCGCCTTGTGTGCTGGCTCTTTCTTTCTCGGATGAGGTGACGTTTTCAGTTGTACATAGCACTTTTTGATCGCTAGCTACTACACTTTTTGTAGGGCAAAGTGACCCAAAAAATTGCTATTTTGGCGTCATTTTTATTTAATTTTTTATGGCGTTCATCTGATGGGGTAGATGATATGATATTTTTATAGAGCCGGTCATTACGGATGCAGTGATACCTTATATGTCTATTTTTTAAAAGTGTTTGATTGTATATGGCTTGGTGAGGGGAAAGTGTTTTTTTTTACTTTTAATTTATTATGTAAGAAAAGCATTTTTTTAACTTTTTTCCCACTGCAAGACATTAATATTTGGGGGTCTGATCCCCTTTACAATGTATTACAATACATTGTGTATTGTAATGCATTGCCTATCAGTGTAATACACAGACAGAGTGCCTATGAAGTCCAGCCAGGGGAATGGGTCTGACAGTCTTCCATAGGAGTCAAGCCCCAATGCCTGTGGAAAGCTTCAGGCTACCTTACCAGCAATCGGGTCCCTGTCTCCGCAATGCGGGACCTGATGGGATTGGAGAGGGAGCCCCCTCCCTCCACAAACCCCAGCATCTGTGTTTTCAACGATGTCAGGAACAGCCAGGCACCTGTACGGCGGCTGTTGGGAAGGGGTTAAAGAGTACCTGCTACCTTTCCTGCCATGTCTGTTTTAGTAACTACGTGCATCCTTCTTGTTATAATTCTGGAGCATCTATTCTTATGTCTGTATCTTACGCTATTCATTTATTATTCCTTCTAGAAGTCAGGAATGAATTACTATCAGTTTGCAATAAAGGTCCCTGTGGACGTTACCAGTTGGGGGAGTGTCTCTAAACAGTCTGCCATTATCCAATCAGTGCTTCCAGTGTCAGACTGTGCAGGGACACCCCCCCCCAGCTGGTAACACTAACCTGGACCTTCATTCAATTCATCCATAACCTCTAGAAGGAATAATAAAGGAATTACGTCAAGGAAAATATTACGTCACCTTGCACAGAATGAATAACAGAGAAGTATACAGCAGAGTATTTTTTGGTGTAACCATGGTTACAAACAATGAAGCCTTGACACTGCAAAAGTTATTAATAGGGGATATTGAGGGATGGGTCACTGTAAGCTTCACTTGTACTTAGCAACACATGGGAGTTTTGTGAAGTAAACAGTGGCGGGACAATAAAAAAATGTAAGCTGGCTGTAAAAGGATAGTTTCCCCATAATGCATGTTACTGGCTATTTTGAAACAAATTAGATTGTAGATGCATAGATAGGGTGATTGTGTGTCTGTGTGTGCGTGCATGCTCACAAGGGCTGTGCTTCTTAGAAACTAGTCAGACAGTACTCAGAATTTAGTAAATCAGGCGGTCCTAGACAAAAAAAATCAAATGATGTGGTGTGCCACACACAAAAAAAAAAAAAAAAAAAAAAGCCCATCCTGCAGTGGTAACTTGCACACATGGATGGTAGGGGGCAATAGGTGAAAAATGCAGTACATGTAAACTTGGGTATGAATTTCAAGTGTAATGCAAAGAAAAATGAAACTATGAGCAACAAGATATTGACTTTCCTTTACAGATGTGATACAGGAGGCCCCAGCTTATCTGTTGTATACATCTTTATGCACATGCACAGTGCCTCTATTGGGCTAAGCTTCTAGGAGAGAACACTTCTATAATATGGAATCTGATAGTCCATGTGCTGGCTCACAGGAGGTGCTGTATGGGCAGAGAGGATGGAAGTAGTGCCTGAGGGTTGTTGTAGTCCTCACAGTGGCTAATCTTGACGCAGGGTTTCTCCCAGGTCACGTAGGCAGTGAATGTACGGGAGCAACTCTTCTTCCACTCTGGGCACACCCTGGACTTTAGAAGTGTCCTGTCAGGTGGTAGCTGGGGTGCTCTGGATGTTAAAGAAGAACTCCGGCAACATTTTTTATTCCATGTCCTGCTAGTAAGGTACATGATGTAATCTGTAGTGAATGTCATTTTCTTACCAGTGGCTGAATTTTTGACTTATATCATCCTGAAGTTTCTTATCTATGTCATGTGACTAGGAATTATACCCACCAACTCACACAGAGACTTATGTGTGGACAGGAAGTCTAATTCTCTATGTATTCCTATGGGGAAACACTTTCAGTCTCATAGGAATGAATAGAGCAGTAACTGGCTTTCTGTCCTGGGTGAGTTGGAGGTCAGGGAGTTGGTCACATGACCCAGCTACAATAAGAAGAGAGGTTTTTACTCACAATTACATTATCTGATAAGAAGATGACATTCACTACAGATTATATAATGCACCTTTCTAACAGGTCAGAGAATAAAATTTTTTTCTTTAAAGGGAACCTGCCATCAAATTTATGCTGCCCTCACTGAGGGCAGTATAAATTAGTGACAGAAATGCTGATTTCAACGGTGTGTCACTCATGAGCTAAAAGTAAGTGGTTGCTGAGAACCAGCATCATAATCATTGCAGCCTAGGCCTTGAAAAGAGTCAAATCTACCTGAGAAGAGTCATGGTTATTCATAATCTCTGCTCTCCCCACCTATCTGGTGATGATTGGCAGTTCTCTCCTAGAGAGAAAGGGAGAAAACTAGGTAGAAAACTGTCAATCATCAGCAGAAGGGCAGGGAGAGCAAGAATTTATAAATAACCATGACTCTTTTCATGAAGATTTGACTCTTTTCCAGGCCCAGTCTGCAATGATTGAGATGTTGGTTCTTGGCAACCACTTACTTTTAACTTATAAATGACAGACCGCTGAAATCAACTCACCTGTCTCTACTTTATTCTGCCGTTAGTATGGGTAGCATGAAGGTGATGACAGGTTCCCTTTAAGGAAGAAGGGGTAGAAGATGGCAATGATTAGGACAGAGACCATAGAGTAGATTGGCTTGAGGTTTGCCGATTTATAGCAAATGTCAGAGTAGTTACCTTTTAAATCTTTAGAATAAATCTACAGCCTACATTTCATCTGGTTTTCACAAAGATCAGAGAGAAGCAGGCAAAACGCAGATATGTTTGGGTCTGAGCTCAACAAGCTTCTCTACCAAACAGCTTGTGACCCGTTTATTTTATGAAAACATTTTACAAAATGTAGTCAATCATCATTATACTCATCACAATGCAGCAATTCTTTGTCAGTCACTATGAAACTCAAGATGTACATTTTTTAGCTACAGATGACTATTTTAGTTACATATGAATACATTAGATATGTGAAAAAACTGGAAGCAGCTCCTGTATATGGCTCATCTACTACTCATTAGTCCCCACCACTAGATACTAGCACAGACTGTCAATTTCTGATCTAGCTTCCTATTTGCAGAAGAAAGTGTACCTACATAATCCTTACTGTTACAGATAGAATTCACTCAACTAATCTTCTTGGTGCATTGGAAACATTTTTCTAACTTAAAATACTATCACTCAAAATAATGTTTCTACTTTGCTCAATAGATGATAGGGATTACAGTACAAATACAAGCAGCAGGCACAGTCCAGAAGTATTTTACAGAGTAAGCATTTTACAAAGGGCTGCATATAGAAGGTGGCCATTATGATCCACCGTGAGTATCTCTCATTATAGTCACACAGCTACATACACATAACTACAAAAAAGTCAGAAAATGGCGATGAAATGAGAAAAACTTTATTCAAAGTTTTTATTTATTTATTTATTTATTTATTTATTGTTCAGTATTAAAATGCTAAAAAAACTATATAAACTACTGTACATTCACTTTTACCATAGGGAACGCCATAAAAACAAAACCCATAAAACTTACGAAATTGCAGGTTTTTTTCAAATTGCAGGGAGTGAAAAACAAAAACCAAAAACCCTTTGGGGCTGAAAGGGTTAAATTGCACCTCCCCCTTCCTTTCCAACAAACAGGCACCCTGAACAGTTGCACCCCAGATTGGCCCGAATGGCCAGAAACTAGAGATAAGCGCTATACATTGAGCAGTCAAAACAGCTTTCTCATGGATTTCACTGAAAAAAAAAAGAACAGTCTACAAAGTCAGTGAAACCTTAAGGCTATAGAAAAAAAATGTTGCTTATTTTCTTTTAAATAAAGACCAGTTGAAAAATGATTTTTAGCCAAGATATTAGAATACCATAATAAAAAATGATTCCAAAAGGTGGTCATAGCGGTAAATCTGGTCCATAAAAGCCTATACAAAATGTTAGCAGCAGTTTTTCTACATTTTCCTCCTTTTTTTCTTCACAGCTGTAAGGTGGTTTTGTACAAAGTCCAAATTTGGTCTTCAATCTTCAAAAAAAAATAAAAGAAAAGAAACAACCATGATTAATCAGACAAGTTAATAAATCCCACCTGTGTGTGAGGTTATCTGTTGACCCAGCCCCTGGTATGATGCATGAGGGACATGGAAACCTACACATGGATGTGCTATGTACCTGGCCATTTACATGGACCGCCAAATTGCTTGGTAATCATACGGCACAATTAAGTTGCAACATGTGTGGCCGGCATTATTCATTAAAAACAGTAAATCACCCTAGGGGACTGTCTACTTGTAGCTGAAATCTCCAGCTTTCTAGTCAAGGATTGATTAACCCCCTGGGAATAGCATCACAAGACATAAACATGTGTGATCATCAGTTGGAACTGACAGAAAACAGAACAGGAATTAGATTTGAGCGACCACTTATCCTATTTTATGGACCCACAAACAAACTCCAGACATTTTAAAGGAGCACTAAACATAAAGGACAAACCACAGAAGAATGAAGCTTACAGAAGATGCTGCAAACATAATTCACAGATATGAATTTCACTTTCTCCTTGGGTTAACAGAAGAGGGGAGATTTGAAAAAAAGGAGAGATCATGACTGCTTTGGTAATATCCCATTAAATATAGTCACAGGAACCTTATATATCTAATAGCAAGGAATAGTATATGTAGATAAGACATGGAATGAATTTCCCTTTGCATAAATACAGAACCCTATTCACATTTTTCACATTTTGTCATGTTGTGGCCTTGTTTAAAATATTAAAACTTTTCCTCCGTAATTCTACACTCAATCCCCCATAATTAGAAAGTGAAAACTGACTTTTAGAAATGTTTTTAAGCTTATAAAAAATTAAAAAAAACCTAAAACTATGTTTTGCATGAACATAACTATTCAGTCCCTTTGCTATAGAACTTTATTTTAACTCCAGGGCCTCCCATTTCTCTTGATGAACTTTGAGATGTTTCTACACCTTGACTGGAGTCTACCTGCCGTAAATTCAGGTGACTGGACATGATTTGGAAAAATACACCCCTGTCTATATCAGGTCTCACAGCTGTGTGTATCACAGCTGTGTGACACTGTATATCAGAACAAAAAACAATCCATAAGGCAGAAAGAACTGTCTGTAGAGATTAGAGACAGGATTGTGTGGAGGCACAGATCTGGAGAAGGGTACAAAAAATGCCTTCTGCACTGAAAGTTCCCAAGAGCAAAATGGCTTCCAAAATTCTTAAATGGAAGAAGTGTGGAACAAACGGGACTCTTCCTGGAGCTGGCCACCCCGCCAAACTAAGTAATCATGAGAAAAGAGCCTTGTTAGGAGAGGTGACCAAGAACTCTCTGTTCTATAGTGGTGGCAGCATTATTCTGTGGGGGGGGTTTCAGCGGCTGACCAGGGAGACTGGTCAGAGTTGAGGGAGAGCTGAATGAAGTAGAGTACAGAGATATTCGCCATGAAAACCTAATCCACTGTGCTCTGGACCGTTGACTGGGCCGACTTGAACCCAATCAAACTTCTTTGGAGATCTGAAAATGGCTATTCAGTGACATTTCCCATTCAACCTGCAAGAGCTTGAGAGGATCTGCAGAAAGGAATGTCAGAAAATTCCTAAATCCTTCTAAACCCAAGAAGACTGGATGCTGTGATCACTGTCAAAGGTGATTCAAATAAGTCCTGGGTAAAGGTTGAATACTTACAGTATGTTAATGCAAAATTTTAGTTTTTCCTTTTCAATAAATTAGCAAAGATTTTGAACATTCTATTTTCACTTTGTCATTATGGGGTATTCAGTGCAGAATAATGGGGAAAAACACTTTTTTTTATTTTAGCACAAGGTCACAACATAACAAAAAGTGAAATGGTCTGAAGACTTTCCAAATGCATTGTACATTTTGCTTCATGTTAACTAATGCATTATAACTTGCCATACCAGCGTATACTATGTATCCCTTTAAAGGAACCACTGTACTGTATTGGGATATGATATTTCTTACTAGACTTTATGATATAGCTTCTGAAGCCAGTTATTCCTAAAACACTGGCCAGGTTAAAGCAAGCTGTTCCAATCTCTCCTGACTTCTGATAGCCATCTACAACCACATTAGGAGTATCAGCTGTCTAGATGAGGGAAGTAATCCTATGATGGTCAGCTCAGGGTGTGAGATTTTCGGGTTCTTTAGTGCCTCTCTAGTAGAGATGAGCGAACGTGCTCGTAACGAGCACTGTAGCGGTCGGCTCCCCTGCGCTCGCATGGGCGCAGGCATCCGGATCCGTCGGGTGAGGAGGACGGATCCGGATGCCTGCGCCCATGCGAGCGCAGGGGAGCCGACCGCTACAGTGCTCGTTACGAGCACGTTCGCTCATCTCTACTCTCTAGTTATTACTTTGTCTTCTGTATCACAAAGTAAGTTATTGGCAGTTTGTGAAACACAGAACCAGAGTCCATCCAAGTTTCACTCTTAATTGAAATAGGAACAATTACAGAAGGCCAAGACTTACAAATGGGGTAATAAATGATTGGACTGTAGCATGTTCTTTGTAATCCACTACAGATTTGGTAGACTGCTGCCTGACACAGAGTATATCATTTCCATTAAGTAAGACATGATGCAGTCAAAAGCTGGATAAGAGAACAAAGGAACATATGTGCAAGCAAGCAGATGTTGTATCTAATGCTAAATGTCATGGTACACTTACGGTGATCACAAGAGACAAAATACCTGAAATATGAATTGTATGAAAAGTGAGCTGCAAATGTCTCTAATGGCTAAAATAGTGGTTTGGACAAGCAGAAATTTCCTGTATATAGACCCAATAGTTCACCTGACAATTTGCTCCAAATGTAAAATCATCAGTGAATGTACCGGTTATCAAAACTAGATAGCAAACTATTTTACTATATTTTTTTTAACTTAAAGGGGTTATCCCATGACTAATGTAAAACATGAAAATCAAATATCATGACACCCTCTTTCTAACAAAGCTAGAACCAGCCCTTTACCTCACATGAATCCAGAGATCTCCCTATTCATTGCTCTGCTAGATTTATATCAAGCTGGAAGCTCAAGGGGAGTGTCTTTTCTGCTGCACCTCAGGGGGTGTGTCCATTCTGCTGCAGCTCTCTACCGATCACAGCTCAGGAGGCAGTTGAAGGATGAAACTGAGCATGTGTGGCCTTCTCAGTGAGCAGGACAAAGAAATATGAAAAAAACGTATGTGGAGCTATACAGATAGATTTTATTGAATAACTCAGTGGCTATGATAAATGTTTAATTACATGCAATTATAAAAGGATTCAGATCCAGGTGCGGGTTTGAAAATTGCAAAATATTTTTCATGGGACATCCCCTTTAAAGGAGACATTTTTTACTGATGACCTATCCTCTGAATCCTCATCAATCTGAGATTATTAAAGATAGGTCATCAATACTGTACTCCCAGAAAGCCCCTTTGAAACTAATATCCAGTCAAAACAATCTTCTAATATGGCATAAATAAATGTGAACATAATACAGATTAATGCTTAATTATTAATGTATGCTTTAATGGATGTTATTGGTGGTTTTCATCCAGTAGCTATTAAAGATAACCCATCAATGTATCTGAAAATAATAGAAGACTTAACATATATAATGTTGAAGCTACAGTACATGTTTTCCAGGAAGGGTTTTGCCCATTTGGCTAAGATTTAATTTCAGCTACTGAGCTTGCCACACGATCCTTGGCTTCTTTCTTTTAATAGCAAAGCTCTTCCCCTCTTTGGCAACACAGTTCCACACTCACTGGTGGAGAAGCCACATGCAAATTTTCTAGAGGAATCCATCAAAATGAAAACTTCACAGTCTCATAGAAGACACAATGTACCCATAACAATGACAACAATCCCCCCCACACACACACACACACCATAAGTCCTTGCCCGCCAAACACTTCACCTGTCATCCATGGTCCACACACAGTGAGTGGAAACCGCATGTATTAATGGTACTTGCCAGGTACCAACTCATTGCGCCTTTGTCATCTTCATCATCCTTCACTTGTCATCAGACAAATCTGGTATTCCAAGCAATAGATTACTTATATTGGAGTGATGGTATACTGGGCTCATTGATATTCTGCAAGTCCTTGTCCTATATCTCTTCTACTTCACCTCTTCTTTTAAACATTTTTGGGCTCTTTTGTGTACCTCATTTTCAAGCCCTCTTATTCTTGACTTGGTACTTCAAATCATGTATAACCTGTTCACTTTAGCTGAGCTTATGGCAATATTTTCATCACTTTCAGATCTTTAAGGTGTTTAAGGTGTAGATCTTTCAGATCTATATCTATTATGAAGGTCCATGTCCTGTCATTTTAGCTCCACCTCTAACAATTGTAATTTCATAAGGTACAGGGGTGCAAAGAAAAATTGGTTTAGCTGCCCTTAGCAAAGGAGTCCTGAAAAATAAAAGGTGCTGTGGGCAACTAAGCCAGTTTTTCTTTGCACTGGTTTTAATAAATTTCCCCCTGGAGTCTATTCCTTCCAATGAGCTATGTCATCTTGCACAGCATTCTACTTACATACCATCTCCAGCTTTGTCACGCAGGGTCAGTCTAGCAAAAAAATCCATGTGCCTGCCGTGGGAGCCAATCACTTGCCACTAGGGTATATTTCTTTGATTAAAAACCTTTAGACTTTATTGATGATATAACAGTTGGGCCCCAAGAATAATTTCCTTTGGCAGGCCCAAGGAACCTCAGTCTGATACTGCCCTTAGGTATTTCATGCATACTTGTTCCTTGGGGATGCAAGGCAGTAAAGCAATTAATGCTACCAGAGAGCTTACTCCACTTCTCTTCCACCTGGCACAGCTTCTTGTCCTCATGCTGTAACTGGTACCATTCAGCAGTTTGTTTGTTTGTTTGTTTTACGGAGAACTGCAGTATCATCTAAAAAATAGGGTGGGTCACGAAAAACAGAGCCCTGGTTCCTCTGTGTGGTTTGTACCGTTAATGATCATTGGGCTCCATTTATCAAAACTGCCTCACACTAAAACTGCCTTTCTTGGCCATAGCAACCAATCATTTTACCAGTGCAGTGGAAGAAATGATTGATTCCCACCATATCCTTCCCTGCCAGTCAAGGGGTCCTCTTTGTGGAGGATGGTAATCTTGTGTTTCTCCAACATGTCCTACTCAATATAACAAGTAATTGCACTCATAGGCTTATTCACAGAAATACTGGACTGTTTTGCTGGTCATCAATTTCTGAACACTCCCATTCCCCCAAGACGCCATATACCTGGAGGGGTGGAAAATTCTGAATTCGGGACTGCAAAATAGAGCTTTGTGACTCTTTGCAGTTATTACGTGCACAAAATATTTGCAAATGTTTGTATTTGCATGCCCTAGCCCTGAAAACACCACTCACTCCAGTTTTGAAAAGTGGATGAGAAAGTGGGTATTATGTAAAAGTAGGTAGTTATGTTAATTAGTTTTACCAAGAGTTATCACTGGGACTTTAAAAAAAAGTTGCAAAAAGTAGCAAACTCATTCACAATTTAACATGTTTAGACAAAAGTGTTTGGGTTTAAGGATGCACCAAGCTTAACATACAACATACAACATTTGATAAATTTCTCACAAAGTAACCAAGCAAAACTGACTTCAAAGATTACCCCATGTTAACCACTTCAAGTCAAAATTATGCCAACATAAAGTGGACATATGGTGAATGTTCAATAATAACAATTTTATTAGATATCCCTATGCAACTTAAAAAGCAGAGAAATTCATATTAAAAAAATTGTGATTTTTTTTCAAAATTTTCAGTAAATTTTGATTTTTTATAAATAAAGGTAAAACTGTCACGGGAGGCCGGCGGCGCGCTCCCCGCTTGCAGCGCCGCCGGACCTCCGTATCCACGGAGCGAGGACGCGACAGGCGTCCTCGTCTCCATAGTAACGAGAGGCGGGGAACGTCGGGTGGGCTTCCGGATGCTGTGCGCCCGGCGTCCCCGCCCCCCTAGACGCGAGCAGTGGGCGGTTCTGAGCGCTGGCCCGGCAAGCCAGCGCTCAGAGTTATTGTATATTTAGTGGACTGGGTCATGTGGCGCTGGCCACGCCGCATGACCAAACTGTTAGCATATTTGAGCGCTGGTCACGTTTGGCCAGCGCTCATTATGCAAATGAGGTCATGTGACGCTGGCCCCGTCACATGATCCATTGGAGGGCTTTTTAAAGCAGGCTAGCTGCCCTCTCAAATTGCCTGTGATTTGTTCTCCTTTGATCAGTGCTCGTGCGACCTATTGGATTAGATTGGATTTTGAACTTCGGATTTTGGACTTTGACCTCTCTCTTGTTTCACCCCTGGCTTTGACGTGACCTCCTGTGTTTGACCCGGCTTGCTGACCTTCCACCTTCGTGTTTGTTCTGTCTGTGTTTGTCCGTCCCTTTGTTCCCTTTCCCTTCCTGCGCACTTATCCAGAGTAGGGACCGCCTTCGTGGTTGTCCGCGGCTGCCTAGGGCCGACTGAGGCAAGTAGGCAGGGAAAGACGGAGGGGTGCAGTACAGGGCTCACCTACCCTTGTCTCCCCCACGTGACAGAATCACAGGCCTTATCTCATGGAGCAGTTGCGGGCCCTCACAGACCAGGTTCAAGGAATGGCTCAAGCTATCCAGGATCTGGCCGAGAGGCTCCAACAGCAGGAGCAGCTTCAATCCGCTCCAGTAATGGTTCCCTCCACCTCCTGACCACTTCCTAAACTCCGCGCAATAGTCCTCTACTGGACGGTTACCCTGCCGAATGTCCCTGAGTTGACTCTCGGCCACCGCGGTCAAGTCAGGTTCCTCATATAATAGGCCTAAGGCCAGGAAAAACGCGTCCACAGTCAGCAGACTTGGGGAGTCAGGGGGTAACGAAAAGGCCCACTCCTGCGGATCACCCTGCAGCAAGGAAATAATTATTCCCACCCGCTGCTGCTCGGAACCCGAGGAGTGGGGGCGTAAGCGGAAATATAATTTTATACTTTCCTTAAAGGAGCGGAAGGTCTTCCGGTTTCCCGAAAACCGATCCGGCAGCTTAACATGGGGCTCCACGATAGGGTTAGAGGTGGATGCATCTGAGGATGGGGTAGGGGCAGTGTTGTCCCAGGGATCCTCCACCCTAACTAACCTTAAGCCATGTGCTTTTTTTTCCCGCAAGTTCTCGTCTGCTGAGAGGAACTACGATATCGGGAATAGGGAGTTATTGGCCATTAAGTGGGCATTTGAGGAATGGCGTCACTTCCTGGAGGGGGCATTACATCGCATTGTGGTCCTCACGGATCATAAAAACCTTATGTTTCTAGAGTCTGCTAAGCGTTTGAATCCCAGACAGGCGAGGTGGGCTTTGTTTTTTACTCGTTTTGATTTTTGTGTTACCTTTAGACCAGGAAGCAAGAACATTAAGGCTGACGCTCTATCCCGGAGTTTTCAGGCATATCAGCCTCCTGACGTCCTTCCTGAGCCCATCTTGCCGGCTGACATCATCGTAGCCGCTACCTCGTCTGATCTGGCATCTGAGATCTCGACAGCACAACATCTCGCTCCCACTGGTACCCCCAATGACAAATTGTTTGTGCCGGCTCATTTGCGTTTGCGACTGCTGGGTGAGTGCCATAACTCTGTATTATGTGGACATCCTGGTATCAATGCCACCAGGGAGTTAGTCTCTAGGCAGTATTGGTGGCCATCCATTTCCAGGGATGTTCAGGCTTTCGTAACTGCATGTAATACTTGTGCCAGGTCCAAGAATCCCAAGACACGACCTATGGGCGAGCTACGTCCATTACCCATACCTAGCAGACCATGGTCGCATTTGTCCATGGACTTTATCACGGATTTACCTTGTTCTGAGGGTAAAACTGTGATTTTGGTTGTGGTTGACAGATTTAGCAAGATGTGTCATTTTATTCCGTTGAGTAAGTTACCTTCTGCTAAGGTCTTGGCGTCCGTCTTTTTAGACCACATAGTTAAACTGCATGGTATTCCTGAGAATATTGTTTCGGACAGGGGGGTGCAGTTTGTGTCTAAATTCTGGAGAGCTTTCTGTAAGAGGATTGAAGTATCTTTGTCTTTTTCGTCGGCCTTTCATCCGGAGACCAATGGTCAAACTGAACGTCTTAATCAGTCCGTTGAGCAGTATCTCAGATGTTATGTTGTTGATAACCAGCATATGTGGGCCAGATTCCTGTCTCTGGCCGAGTTCGCGATTAATAACCGTGTGAATTCGTCTTCTGGGGTATCGCCGTTTTTCTGCAACATGGGGTTTCATCCGCGCTTTGGCTCCTTTTCTCCAGCTGTTTCGGCGGTCCCAGAGGCCAATGCTCTCTCTCAGGAACTGTGCACAGTTTGGGCACAGGTTCAGTCGAACCTGGAAAAAGCCCAAAGAATTCAAAAAACTAAGGCCGATAAGAAACGTTCTAAGGGTGTGAATTTCAAGGTGGGGGACATGGTATGGTTGTCAACTAAGAATCTACGCATGAAAGTACCATCCTATAAGTTTGCGCCTCGCTTTATTGGTCCATACAGGATCACCAAGGTGATCAATCCGGTGTCGTTTGAATTGTGTTTACCTGACTCCCTTCGTGTTCACAATGTTTTTCATATGTCTTTGCTTAAACACTATGTTGCTCCCGCTGGTCCAGAGGAACTGTCTCCGCCTCCGGTCGAGGTGGAGGGACAAGTGGAGCACGAGATTCATAGAATCATTGACGTTAGGAAGGTCCGGAATTCCTTCCAGTACCTGGTACATTGGAAGGGATTCGGGCCAGAGGACAGGTCTTGGGTGCCGTTGACCAGGATGCATGCGGATTCGCTCATCCGGAAATTCTACCTGCAGCATCCTGATAAACCTGCTCCCGCTGGTAAGGGTCCGGAGGCCCCTCGTGAAGGGGGGGGTACTGTCACGGGAGGCCGGCGGCGCGCTCCCCGCTTGCAGCGCCGCCGGACCTCCGTATCCACGGAGCGAGGACGCGACAGGCGTCCTCGTCTCCATAGTAACGAGAGGCGGGGAACGTCGGGCGGGCTTCCGGATGCTGTGCGCCCGGCGTCCCCGCCCCCCTAGACGCGAGCAGTGGGCGGTTCTGAGCGCTGGCCCGGCAAGCCAGCGCTCAGAGTTATTGTATATTTAGTGGACTGGGTCATGTGGCGCTGGCCACGCCGCATGACCAAACTGTTAGCATATTTGAGCGCTGGTCACGTTTGGCCAGCGCTCATTATGCAAATGAGGTCATGTGACGCTGGCCCCGTCACATGATCCATTGGAGGGCTTTTTAAAGCAGGCTAGCTGCCCTCTCAAATTGCCTGTGATTTGTTCTCCTTTGATCAGTGCTCGTGCGACCTATTGGATTAGATTGGATTTTGAACTTCGGATTTTGGACTTTGACCTCTCTCTTGTTTCACCCCTGGCTTTGACGTGACCTCCTGTGTTTGACCCGGCTTGCTGACCTTCCACCTTCGTGTTTGTTCTGTCTGTGTTTGTCCGTCCCTTTGTTCCCTTTCCCTTCCTGCGCACTTATCCAGAGTAGGGACCGCCTTCGTGGTTGTCCGCGGCTGCCTAGGGCCGACTGAGGCAAGTAGGCAGGGAAAGACGGAGGGGTGCAGTACAGGGCTCACCTACCCTTGTCTCCCCCACGTGACAAAAACATATTGACTTAAATTTACCATTAACATGAAGTACATGAGAAAACAGTCTCTGAATGGCTTGGATAAGTAAAAGCGTTCCAAAGTTATTTCCACATGAAGTGACACATGTCAGATTTGCAAAATTAGGCCTGGATTTGTGTCATTAACCCTCCTACCCCAAGTTTCGGTGTGGAAGTGGCCTAACATGGGTTCGGTGGCCGATGGCAAAAAAATAGATAGCCATATGTCTGGAAACCCGTCATAGTTGCAGGAAAGGAATAGGAAAAGCTCAAGGAAATAAACAGGAACTTACCTCACATAGATCCAGAGAGCTCCCATTAATTTTTTTAAATGCTCTGCCAGGTGTATTTCAAAGTTGGGAAGGGGGGGGGAGTTCTCAGGGAGTGTGTCCTTTCTACAGTAGCTCTCCCTGTATGTGTCACAGCTTATAAGATGGGATGGAAATGAGCATGTGCATCCACCTCAGTCAAGTGGACAGAGAAATATGGAAAAGTACAAACAGAACAGTGGCTCAGTGGTTAGCACTGGTGCGTTAAAGAGAACCTGTCATCAACTTTGTGCTGACCTCACTGAGGGCATCATAAAATAGTCACTGAAATGCTGATTTCAGCAATATATCACTCATGAGCTAATAGTAAGTGGTTGTCGAGAACCAGCATCATAATCATTGTAGCACAGGCCTTGAAATGAGTCAAATCTACCTGAGAAGAGTCATGGTTATTCATAATCTCCTGCTCCCCCGCCCATCTGCTGGTTACTAGCAGTTCTATCCTAGAGAGAAAGAGAGAAAACTAGGTGGAAGACTGTCAGTCTTCAGCAGGTGGGCAGGGAGAGCAGGAATTCATGAATAACCATGACTCTTCTCAGGTGGCCAAGATTCTTTTCCAAGCCTAGTCTGCAATGATTGTGATGTTGGTTCTCGGCAATCGATGACTTTTAACTTTTAAATGACAGACCGCTGAAATCAACTCACTTGTCTCTACTTTAAGCTGCCTTTAGTATGGGCAGCATAATGTTGATGACAGGTTCCCTTTAACAGTGTTGGGGTCCTAGGTGCAAATCCGACCAAGGACAACATCTGCATGGAGTTTGTATGTTTTCCTCGTGTCTGCCTGGGTTTCCTCCGGGTTCTCCGATTTCTTCCCACACTCCAAAGAAATACTGATAGGGAACTTAGATTGTGAGCTCCATTGGGGACAGCGAGTGATAGTAAAATTTTAATTATATGCAATTACAAAAGGTGCTGGTTTAAAAAATGTAGAATATTTTTCATGGGACAAAAGTCTTTCTCCACTAAGCTCTTCAGTTATATCAAGTGGCTGGGGATGAGCGAAGTATTTTTAAGTTCGATTTGGCTGCTTCGCTGAATTTTACAAAAAAATCAGCTTCTTAACGAATTACTTTGCCATGAAGCGGTTTTCTTTGTAAGTAGTGGATGCAATGACAAGGAGCGGTGATTGTGCCACCCCTGTCATTGTACCCCTCAGATGCCGCATTCATACATGGTCGCGGAATTTGATATTAATAACAGAGTGTAAAATTGAAAAAAAAATTAATAATAATACTTACCTGATCCATTTGCTCACGTCATACATTACAATGCACGGGATTTCGAATGAGATCTTCAAGCAAGATGGCGGCGGCCAGCACGTCACAAGCAAATGGATTATGTAAGTATTATTTTTTCGCTTTTTTACAGTATTTCATGTTAAATCAATTCACTACCACAAAGCATGAGAAAATTTGGCTTTGCGGTGAATTGAATTTATCCTGAAATTCAGATCATGGATTTTGATTTGCTCATTACTACAAGTAGCATACTTTTGGAAGTGGGTTTTACATTAAAGGAAGTTTTCATTTCCCGAGGGAGAATTTTTTTAAAGGGCTAGAATGTGTTAAAAATAAAAGCAATGTTCACACTTTAGATGCTGCTCCAGTCCGCAATGCTCTCCACTTTCTGGCCCGAGACAGAGCTCACCAGAATCCATGGACTCTCTGGAATGGGAAGGGGGTGTAGAAGGCCAATGGGACATCCAGGAATCCCTTTGTGCTGGGCGCACAAGTGGCAGGCCGCCACAAATTCTCATACATCTTGTGGAAGTGAAGGCCATCAATAGTTTCTTGACAGTACATCGCAGGTCTTCTTGAACCCAGCATGTCCTGAGAATAGGGAGCTATGAGCCCATGCCAATAGTTTAGGGCAAGACTCCAATGGAACAAAAGTAAACATAAAGTGGACATAAAGTGGACATATGGTGAATGTTCAATAATAACAATTTTATTAGATATCCCTATGCAACTTAAAAAGCAGAGAAATTCATATTTAAAAAATTGTGATTTTTTTTTCAAAATTTTCAGTAAATTTTGATTTTTTATAAATAAAGGTAAAACATATTGACTTGAATTTACCATTAACATGAAGTACAATGTGTCATGAGAAAACAGTCTCTGAATGGCTTGGATAAGTAAAAGCGTTCCAAAGTTATTTCCACATGAAGTGACACATGTCAGATTTGCAAAATTAGGCCTGGATTTGTGTCATTAACCCTCCTACCCCAAGTTTTGGTGTGGAAGTGGCCTAACATGGGTTCGGTGGCCGATGGCAAAAAAATAGATAGCCATATATCTGGAAACCCGTCATAGTTGCAGGAAAGGAATAGGAAAAGCTCAAGGAAATCAACAGGAACTTACCTCACATAGATCCAGAGAGCTCCCATTCATTTTTTTAAATGCTCTGCCAGATGTATTTCAAAGTTGGGAAGGGGGGGGGAGTTCTCAGGGAGTGTGTCCTTTCTACAGTAGCTCTCCCTGTATGTGTCACAGCTTATAAGATGGGATGGAAATGAGCATGTGCATCCACCTCAGTCAAGTGGACAGAGAAATATGGAAAAGTACAAACAGAACAGTGGCTCAGTGGTTAGCACTGGTGCGTTAAAGAGAACCTGTCATCAACTTTGTGCTGACCTCACTGAGGGCATCATAAAATAGTCACTGAAATGCTGATTTCAGCAATATATCACTCATGAGCTAATAGTAAGTGGTTGTCGAGAACCAGCATCATAATCATTGTAGCACAGGCCTTGAAATGAGTCAAATCTACCTGAGAAGAGTCATGGTTATTCATAATCTCCTGCTCCCCCGCCCATCTGCTGGTTACTGGCAGTTCTATCCTAGAGAGAAAGAGAGAAAACTAGGTGGAAGACTGTCAGTCTTCAGCAGGTGGGCAGGGAGAGCAGGAATTCATGAATAACCATGACTCTTCTCAGGTGGCCGAGATTCTTTTCCAAGCCTAGTCTGCAATGATTGTGATGTTGGTTCTCGGCAATCGATGACTTTTAACTTTTAAATGACAGACCGCTGAAATCAACTCACTTGTCTCTACTTTAAGCTGCCTTTAGTATGGGCAGCATAATGTTGAAGACAGGTTCCCTTTAACAGTGTTGGGGTCCTAGGTGCCAATCCGACCAAGGACAACATCTGCATGGAGTTTGTATGTTCTCCTCGTGTCTGCCTGGGTTTCCTCCGGGTTCTCCGATTTCTTCCCACACTCCAAAGAAATACTGATAGGGAACTTAGATTGTGAGCTCCATTGGGGACAGCGAGTGATAGTAAAATTTTAATTATATGCAATTACAAAAGGTGCTGGTTTAAAAAATGTAGAATATTTTTCATGGGACAAAAGTCTTTCTCCACTAAGCTCTTCAGTTATATCAAGTGGCTGGGGATGAGCGAAGTATTTTTAAGTTCGATTTGGCTGCTTCGCTGAATTTTACAAAAAAATCAGCTTCTTAACGAATTACTTTGCCATGAAGCGGTTTTCTTTGTAAGTAGTGGGTGCAATGACAAGGAGCGGTGATTGTGCCACCCCTGTCATTGTACCCCTCAGATGCCGCATTCATACATGGTCGCGGAATTTGATATTAATAACAGAGTGTAAAATTGAAAAAAAATTAATAATAATACTTACCTGATCCATTTGCTCCCCTCATACATTACCATGCACAGGATTTCGAATGAGATCTTCAAGCAAGATGGCGGCGGCCAGCACGTCACAAGCAAATGGATTATGTAAGTATTATTTTTTCGCTTTTTTACAGTATTTCATGTTAAATCAATTCACTACCACAAAGCATGAGAAAATTTGGCTTTGCGGTGAATTGAATTTATCCTGAAATTCAGATCATGGATTTTGATTTGCTCATTACTACAAGTAGCATACTTTTGGAAGTGGGTTTTACATTAAAGGAAGTTTTCATTTCCCGAGGGAGAATTTTTTTAAAGGGCTAGAATGTGTTAAAAATAAAAGCAATGTTCACACTTTAGATGCTGCTCCAGTCCGCAATGCTCTCCACTTTCTGGCCCGAGACAGAGCTCACCAGAATCCATGGACTCTCTGGAATGGGAAGGGGGTGTAGAAGGCCAATGGGTCATCCAGGAATCCCTTTGTGCTGGGCGCACAAGTGGCAGGCCGCCACAAATTCTCATATATCTTGCGGAAGTGAAGGCCATCAATAGTTTCTTGACAGTACATCGCAGGTCTTCTTGAACCCAGCATGTCCTGAGAATAGGGAGCCATGAGCCCATGCCAGTAGTTTAGGGCAAGACTCCAATGGAACAAAAGTCTTTACCGGGGAGGTGGTTTCAGGAGTGGTGGCTGAGAGTAGTATTCGCTTGGGGTCTATTATGTGTTCAGGACCCACACCTGGCTCCTTGTCCACGGCGTTGAATGATCTGGAGAGAGCGTCTGCTTTAACATTCTTGGTGCCAGGATGGTAAGTGATTAATAAATTGAACCAGGAGAAGAACAGGGACCACCGAGCTTGACGTGGGTTCAGCCAACGGGCAGAATGAAGGTAGAGGAGATTATTGTGGTCAGTGTATACCGTAATGGGATGCAGGGCTCCTTACAAAAGGTGTCTTCACTCCTCCAATGCCAACTTAATGGCGAGAAGCTCCTTGTCCCCGATTCCATAATTCTTTTCAGAAGCTGAAAACTTCTTGGAGAAGAATCCACAAGGGTGAATTTTCCCATTGGGTAATAGTTGAGAGAGAACCACCCCAACAGCGAATGAGGAAGCATCCACCTCCAGGAAGAAGGGCAAGGAGGCATTTGGTTGGCTGAGGATTGGGGAAGACAGGAACCTATCCTTGAGTAGTTGAAATGCTTGGTTGGCCTCTGGGGACCACTGACGAGGATCGGTTGTTTTGTGTGTTATAGCTGTGATGGGAGCAATAATGGAGGATAAATCTTTGATGAACCGCTGATAGTAGTTGGCGAAGCCCACAAATCTTTGAACAGCCTTCAGTCCCGTGGGCTGTGGCCAGTTCAACACAGCTTGAACTTTATCTGGATCCATCTTTAGGCCGGTACCAGACAAGATGTATCCCAAGAAAGGAACAGATGACTGCTCGAAGAGGCACTTCTCTAGTTTGCAGTAGAGTTGGTGGAGCCTCAGGAGTTCTAAGACTTGACGAACATGGCCACGATGATCTGAGAGGGAGCGAGAGAAGATCAGGATATCATCCAGGAATATGACGACAAAGGAGTACAGCATGTCCCTGAAGATCTCGTTGATAAAGTTCTGGAACACTGCAGGAGCATTGCAGAGGCCAAAGGGCATGACCAGGTACTCGTAGTGGCCATCCCGAATATTGAATGCCATCTACAATTCATCCCCGGGCTTAATACAGATCAGATTATATGCACCACGCAAATCCAACTTAGTAAATACGGTAGCATACCGAATTCTGTCGAATAACTCGGATATCAGTGGCAACGGGTACTTGTTCTTGATGGTGATGTCATTCAGACCCTGATAATCTATGCAAGGACGGAGACCCCCGTCCTTCTTCTCAACAAAGAAGAATCCAGCACCTGCTGGGAAGGAAGAAGGTCTGATGAACCCCTGATCGAGATTGTCCTTGATATATTCGGACATAGCCTGCGTTTCAGGTAAAGACAGAGGGTAAGTAAGGCCCCAAGGGGGAGTTTTGTTGGGTAATAAATCAATAGAACAGTCCCAAGGGCTATGAGTTGGGAGTTTCTCCGCTTGTGACTTGCTGAAGACATCAGAATATGCGGAATACTGTCGGGGAACAACTCCTTCAGTACTAGAACAACAGAGAGGGATGGATCTGGGAGGAGACACTTTCTATAAGCAGGACGTCTGACATAAATTTTTCCAGATTTCCATTTGAGGTTGGGGGAGTGCTTCTGTAGCCACGGTAAACCCAGAATGAGTGGACTGATGGCCTTGGGAACCACTAAAAATTCTATTTCCTCTTGATGTAGAGCTCCCACTCGCATGACAAGGGTTTTGGTGCGGGACAGAACGGACCCATTTGGCACCCGATTACCATCGATGCCCACCAAGGACATGGGATAGGTAAGTGGAACCTGTGGAATTCCCAATTCGGATGCAAGGGATAAGGAAATGAAGTTCCCATCTGCTCCGGAATCCAGGAAGGCAGGTATAGACAATATCCCTTTGGGAGTAAGAAGGGACACGGTGATGGAAAACAGAGGAATTTCTTTCTTCTTTGCAGGAGAGAGACATATGGGACCTAGGACAATCTCTCCTGACTTGCCTAGGTTCTGGCGTTTTTTGGCTTATTGGGACAAGTCCCCACTTGATGATCGGGTCTAGCGCAATAGAGACATAAACGATTCTTCATACGGTTATTCTTTCCTCCCGAGAAGTCCTAGCACGCCCGAGTTGCATGGGTTCCTCCTTAGGGACCGCCGGAACTTGAAACTTGGAAGCGAGCCTGGTATTAAACCGTTTGGACCGTCTTCCCTCCGCTGCACGTTCTCTAAACCTAATGTCCACCTTATTACATAGGGATATTAGGTCATCCAATGTCGGGGGCAATTCCCGAGAGCATAGTTAATCTTTAATGGGATCGGACAGTCCTTCCGAGAATAAAGCCACGAGGGGGCGAGAGCACCAGCTACTGCAGAGTCTGCCGAAAGCAGCTGCTGGAATCACTGCAGCATACGCTTGTATAGAGGATTCGCCAGCGACCGCCGAGGGGGGCGGCCTCGCCGACAGGGTGAGTGTAGCGGCGCTCTGCACCCAGATGTGACAAGGTGTGATCAGAGAATACACCGGACAACAATCACTTCAGTGATTGATGAGCCACTGTGTATGCAGGCACAAAGCAGCCAGTTGCCAATCACTGCTGAGAGGGGAGCAGTCCCATCATGAATATAACGGACTCTTATAATATGTGTCTCTTGTATTTTTTTTTTCTATTAAACAAACTGTACAACATTTTTTGTTCTCTTGTGGTTAATCAAGGGGACCTATCCCCATCCCATGTGTCCCTTCATAGGGAAGCAGATCTGATGGCAGATTAACATTGAAAGTGACAATTTCAGCAAGCATTACCTAGTTGTAGAAGAACCGCCAAAATGTGTCATATAATATAATTTTCTTTTTAATTCTTTAATTATCAAATTGGCTTCTGTGCCACAAAACAATTAACCTAGATTCTAGCTATTACAAGTAGATACATCTCCTGCAGGTTGATGTCAGCCATTCTTCACTTCTATAGGTGCTGCGGACCAGACACCATTACACAGCATCCCATTATCCTTGTCCAATGTTTGGTGAAAAGTCAATAAAACAGCAAGATGAAAGATACAAGACCCTGCACATGTTAATTTTTCCTCTACTTTGTCAGTACATAGTATGATATTGATGTGGAACAAGTGTGAGCATTGTAGTCAGCAGACCACGTTCTGCCTCCTATGGACAATTTATATACCTGAAGACATAAGAAATCACACTGGAGCATATGAGATCAGAGGTCAGCCCTTCAAGTCCCATGGCTTTAGATCAGAATTCAATACCTTAATAGCTACAAATAGTGATAAACGAGGTTATGAAAAATTTGATTCAGTTTCTTTGCAGAATTTCAGAAATAAATTTGATTTGTGACAAATTACTTAGTCACAAAGTGAATTCCTTTGTATGTAGTGGACACAATGAGGTGGAATGGTAATCAAGCCGATCCCGTCATTGAACCCCTCAGATGCCGCATTCACCGCTGGGCGTACAAAATAAAGAAAAGAAAGCCGCACACTGTTGCACATCCAATATATTAAAATATATAATTTATTAAATCAGACTACACACAACATTGTATAAAATATAACCCAGTATTAGGACCACAATATATGTCCCATACTACCCTTCAAACTATCTGTCCCAAATTTGGACTAATGTAAACAGCCGACCAAAAAAACCTATACAGTACATAGAAATAATGTGGCAACAAAATACTCATCCAATATAAACAACAGCAGGCATGGTTTGAAGGGAAGGAAAAGGTTCCCCACACGTATCGCTAGTCAAGCTAGCTTCCTCAGAGGTATCCCTTCACATCTGATGCCACAATTGAGGCCTTTCATGGGTTAATCAGGTTTTTAAAAAAATAATAATAAAATTGTAATCTCGTCATCACGCTTGCTGGGCATCATCACTAATGACGTCACACGTCGCCCTAGACAAGATTTTGCGCAGTGCCTTCAATCAAGATGGCTGCGACGGCCTCTCCGCAAGCAAATGGATAAGGTGGGTATGTTTTGGGTTTTTTTTTCATTTCAGGAAAAATAGATTCGTTACCATGAAGCATGAAGGAAACTCAGGTTTTTGGCAAATCAAATTTTTCCTGAAATTTGGACAATTTGTTTGGTTTCGATTCGCTAAACACTAGCTACAACGTCACATGAAATGTTCAACATAATAAAGAAAAAGCAAGGTGAATATATCAACAAATAGGAGCTTCTCAGTCATTAGGTTCAGTGGAGAGATACATACCTTGTACAAGTTCCCATTAATATGTGTGTGTGTTAAGAAATGTGCATTGGGAAGGAGGGAGCACCATTTCAGTTTTCGCCTCAGGCAGCAGAAAGCCTAGGTGCACCCCTGAAAGTACCAGGTACTATTTACAACTTCCACTTAGTGGAAAAATAAATTCAGGTAATTCCACACAGTGGAAACGGGACTAAGCATAATAAATATTTTTTATAATATAGGTAGTTTTGGTTGACGTTGGACACTACAACTTCTTTCTTAGCTCACTATTGGTTTAACGTTAGCTGACGACTGTGTGCGTTAGCATTGTATTCTTTTCACATATTTGCAATCTGTGGCTGAAACTGAATGACCAAGAAAAGTAGTAATGTATCAACGGATTAGGATTTCCATATTATGAGGTAAAATAAGGTATTTTTTTATTTTTTTCTATAGACATTTATCTGGTTTTCTGAGAATTGCAGTTAGGAATGTGTATCTTATATGTCCTCCATGCGTGTACAATATATCACCAAGTCACTGAAAACAAGTGTCTGGCAATTTTCTAAAATCTATATGATGTTCTCTGAGATGTAATATCCCGCATGTGAACATTTACAATTCATGCTGTCATATACTGAGTTAGGCCGGTTTCACACAGTCACCATTGAATCAATGATTTCCAGCAGTGATTGGGAGCCAAAACCAAGTATGGGTCAGATACACAGAATGGGTGCAGATCTTTACCCTATCTCTGTGTAGGCTTTACTTCTGGTTTTTGCTCACAATCACCAATGACAAAGAATTCACTGACCAAACACTAACCAAACACTGTGTAAAAGCAGCTTTAGGCCTCATTCACATCTTTGTTAGGAGATCCAGCAGACTGTTCCGGCATAGAGCAGCCTGCCTGATCCTCTACTTCACAGCTGGATCCCCATTGACTGCAATGAGGTCCAGCAGTGATCCAGCAGCACAAAAACTGGGTTTCAGTAGCACAAAAACTGTTGCAACATTTTTTGTCCGGCTGACAGCTGGCCACGAGATGTGAATGTAGCCTAAGCCATATATTTATAATATATTATAATTATAATATATTAAAGCTTGACCTTTTATGGTCCATGCTGCATTTTGTATAGGAAGTCACAAAATCTGAACAGTCTCCAATGCCCTGTCCAGATAGCTTCAGTTTCTACGCACGGTCACCAGTTATAAATATATTGAACACTGGAAGTTGACTTTTCATTTTCAATTTTCTTTCAGATTATCAAATTAATGTTATTCATGCCAGTAATGAAAGAAGTGACTCATCTGTTGCTTGGACGCATTGAAGATAAATTGCAATATGACTCATAACTTGTGGACAAGTTTGGAAGCAGCAATTATTTTCTAATCCTATGCAACCACTTTAATCGCTCTACCCAATCATAGAGAGAACTGTGCAGTCGACAGTTTCTTTGTCCGCATGATCGCTTCGCTATATCCATCTCTCTAATCAGTGCAGGGAGGAAACAGGAAGTTACATCCCGGACAATGTTGCTACCTGGAGAGTTGAAAAACCACTGGACCTCAAGTATGCAACATTAATTGTACGCTGCCTTTCACCAGGAATATTACATTTCACTGTTTGGTCATCCTTGACAACACAGCATTCCCCGTCCAGCAGGTATACTTACATTAACCTTCTCACTGTCCTAGACCATCATGGATTCTCACCTAACCAGGGATCTTTACATTAGCCACTTCATTGCCCAAGAAGCCCAGAGCCCCTGACTGTCCTAGACCACCTTTTATACTGATATTAACTTTTTCACTGCCCTAGACCACCAGGATGCTGACATTAACCACTTCACTGCCCTAAACAGCAAATAATTATAAATAGAGATTTTGTACTGGTAAAAGGTGAATTGCGTTATGGATTCCGTTACCACAGACCATAACGCAATTCTATGACGGAATGCATAACAGAATGCCTTTAGATGCACTCCGTTATTCATTCTGTCATAATAGAAGTCTATGGCCTGCATAACGGATCCGTCCGGTCTCCATTATGCAGGAGAGGACTCTTTTTGTCAGTTTCAAAATCTTAAAGGGGTTGGCCACCCTAAGTATCAAAAATCCAAAATTCCCCCAGACAATAGCCAACACTATGAAGTATTTCTCAGGTGACATGTACTGGCTGTACGTCATTTATCTAACCTGTTCACCATGACACACTTCCCTGGAGGAGCTCCCTCAGACAGGCTGTGTGGGAGGAGCAGCTGCAAAGTGAAAGTAACAATCCCAGCATGCACTGCAGCAAGCATCTCTAGAGGAGAAGTCACATGACCTCCCCACCCACCTGTGTTCCCATAGAGACAAGAGCCCCTTAGAATAGATAATATCAATAACCCAGTTATCAGTGAATAACTGTTGTACAGACATTGCAATAGAAAGAACACTACAGTCACAACAGTAAAGGGGGGGGGGGGGGTGTTACCCTTTTCATAAATTTGCTGTGGGGCCCAGTCTTGTCTAGTTGTGCCATTGGATGTAAGCCAAAAGCAGAATGAGGGGGGAGTTATCATTTCCCTTGTTCCTAAAAAGTGGTGTTAAAAAGTTGCAAACTATGGGACAGATTTATTAAAACTGGTGTAAAGGAAAACTGGCTTGGTTGCCCATAGCAACCAATCAGATTCCACCTTTCATTTTTCAAAGCTTCTTTGGAAAATGAGGTGGAATCTGATTGGTTGCTATGGGCAACTAAGCCAGTTTTCCTTTACAGCAGTACTCTCCCTCTATGTGTTTGCAAATTTTTAACTGCGCTTTTTTTTTTTTTTTTTTTTTTTTTTTTAAAGGGTGTGACAATGGCAGAGACAGGGCGTGACCAGTCACCCCAACAAATTTATGTTCATTTTCACCAGTTTTCTGACTCAAATGAAGCCAGAAATCTATGGCAGCTCTGAGCTGTCATAGATTTCTGTTTAGGTGCACGGACTGCACAAATCGATCTGCTGACATACAGAGGAGCCTCCTGTCTATCATCATACGACCTGCTCCCAGCTGACAGCCCATCAATCATCTATGAATATATGACTACCCTTCATCTGGGGAAAAAAGGAAAATGAGTGTAGTCAAATAGCTATATATAACGTACAGGGGGGTCACACATCACTATATATAATGTACAGGGGGTCACACATCACTATATACAATGTACAGGGGGTCACACATCACTATATACAATGTACAGGGGGTCACACATCACTATATATAATGTACAGGGGGTCACACATCACTATATATAATGTACAGGAGTTCACACATCACTATATATAATGTACAGGGGGTCACACTTCACTATATATAATGTACAGGAGTTCACACATCACTATATATAATGTACAGGGGGTCACACGGCACTATATATAATGTACAGGGGGGTCACAAGTCACTATATATAAAGTACAGGGGGTCACACATCACTATATATAACGTACAGGGGGGTCACAAGTCACTATATATAAAGTACAGGGGGTCACACATCACTATATATAATGTACAGGGGGGTCACACATCACTATATATAACTTTGTTGTCCACAGCACCTTTCTGGCTCTGCTACATCACTGCAGTCAATGAGGTACATCACAGATTATCCTCAGTTTCTCTTCCTCTTGCAAAGTTTCTTTATTTCAGCTTCTAACAAGTTTCTCTGCTAAGCCTCTTCAGCCCTGTATAGTCAGGACTGCAGTCACAGCAGAAGGAAACTTCTCTGACACAAGCAGGGTGCCTTTAGGACCCAGGAGCAGCACACTCCTTCCATGGACTAGTGCATGTGCAGGCATGGACAAGCCAGGCAGCTATGAGAGCAGCAATGAGGAGGTGTGGCTTCCAATAGCAAGGGAACAGGGCAGATCTGCTGCAGAAGATATATGAGGAACTTTATTGTCTGCCTGCTTTCTTTAGAGTTTTAATAAGTGCTAACAAAGTGGCCAACCCCTTTAAACATTTTGCTACAGTAGTATAACAGACTGACATAGCATAGCTCAAGCACAGTTCATAACAGAGCAACCCTTTGTGCTCAATGAGTTTTGAAATTCAGTGTGTCTCACTTATATTGTTATGATGATGATGATGATGATTATAATTATTATTATTATTATTATTATTATTATTTTACAGTATTTCTACCCATACAGTAAACACATATACACAGTAAGAACAGTCAGTTTTTGGCTTACTTACTATAATAGTCTCCTTGGAAATATAGTCCATGGTACTCTATTCCAACATACAGCTTAAAAAGTGCTTTTATCACTATGATTCATTTCTCAAATATTTCAATAAGATTAGAAAAACTTGTTTAACAGCTCCCAATAATGTAGAAAAATACAATTTCAGTTGCATATACAGGAGTTTAGTCAAATAGAGTTAGCTTCACATTACAATATTCATGATTAGTGAAGGTCACAGAAACCACTAGGTCTTCAATGCACAACTGAGGGAACGGAATATAGAACAAGGAAGGTGGATGAGGCTTGGGCATGAAGGGCTAGGCATTATGTTATTGGCATTATGGGGCATATTTACTTATGACTGGTGCTTTATATAATAGACTTGATAAGATGTCAGATGAAGTAAGATTTAAGAGGTGCATAACTCTTAATTAATGTGTCACATATTATGCAGTAAATGCACCAGAAACGAAAATTTCGGTAATTGTTTACACCAGTTTTCTATTATAAACTTCTGATTATCCAAAAATTTGTGATTATTGGATGGCAGAAAACTGAAGCACAGCATTGATGCATGTGCCCCATTGTTTCTGTAGATCATTATAAATGGGCACTATACCTACTTATAATCATAGAATCAAAAATAGGCCCCATGAGTTTGAGCTAAATGTTGCACATATAAATGAATTTAAAAATAAAATCACTTTACTACCAGGGAGGACTGCCAATGTTATTCTTTCTATTGCTCAGACACAAGATCAGTTCCCATATGGCTTG